>PVJX010000793.1:14613-208034 GCA_004027295.1 Dolichotis patagonum
TTCAATGTTTTCAATCATCAGTTGGAATGGTTTTATTCTGTTTTGTTTGACTATATCATGCGTGATGATATGAACAGCTGTTTTGAAGAAAACAAAACATTATGACAGCTATTGCTGATTTAATATCATCCTTCTTAGAAGTCCTACCATGCTTCTATTCTTCTACTACCATTGGTTCTATCACATTGTGTCTTATTGGGATTTGAACATGTGTGATAGTTTAAACAAAATTTTTCTATTGAAAATGAGATATTATAGTACCCATTGATTATTTTCTGTTATTCAGTTCAGAAAGCCCTGTAATTCTTTCACTCTATGCATGGCTTTATACTATTTTGTTATGTTTGATATTATTGTATTTGAAACTATGCTCAACTATAGCAGAGTAAGATATATTGTGATAGCTACTGTTGATGCCTGGTTGTCTTAATGTAAAGTACTGTGTTGCCTATGTTGTCCTGTTCTGATCTGCTCTGTACTGCCCTCTTTTGTTTTATTCTCTTTAAAATAAAATTTTAAAAAAAGAAAAAAAAAGTCTTCTACAAGAAAATATACTCTACTTAGAGAAAAAGAATTCTACTATTTATATTTAAATTTTAAGAAAATTATACATCTAGGAAGTCTAAATGACAATAAGTGGTGAATTTAGCTAATGCATTTTCTGAGTAGCCAGATATCTAGAGTAGCCACTGAGTACAGGTTGCTTGTGCCAGTGCTGTGGGGAGGTTATCTATAAAACAATTCACTTCCCTTCCTTTTCCTTCTTGTCTTCCAGAGTCTGTGTATATACTCGTACCACACATCACAGCATCACTATCACCTCTCCCACCCCTTCCACCTTTCCTTTTTTCTTTATTCCCTTCTAACTTGTTTTCTGTGTGAAAGCAGGCAGGCTCATCACAGTTTTCACCTTGCCAGGAAGTCCCCTCCCTTTGGCAGTCCTTGATCTGTTTCCTGGGTCAGAAAGAGGATTAGGAATAGAGCAGAGTCTGTGTTACCTCAGCTCTGACACTTTAATTTTTAAGAAAAATTACACATCTAGGAAGTCTAAATGACAATAAGTGGCGAGGATGCTCACCTGACTAAGGACAGCTTTGCTGCTCTGGGCCTCAGTTTTCCCATTAAAGTTCCAATTTATCCTTGATGATCTCATCATATCAGAAGGAAGAAGTCCCTGGGTTAATCGAGGAATCACAGAGGGAAGGGTAAGAGAACAGGGACTGAGACCAAGTCTGCCTAAGGATGAGTCAGCTCTACCCCAGAAGTTGAAAGAAGAAAGCAATGACTTCTGAAGAAGCAAGACGTAGAGAAACGGTGGGTTCCTCCCTGCACCTGCACACACAACCCCAGAGCAGAGCAGAGAACACACTGGGGCTGCGAAGGGAAGATGCTGGAACAGTCACTATTGCTAATCTATGGTATCTGAGCAAGCACCTAAATCTGTCAGGCTGTGCTGCGATCTACTGCTCTTTAAGAACTTGGAGCCACTGTAACCAGACGTACTTACTTTTTAAAAGAAATGGAAAGTCAAGACTTTTAATCTAAAATACAGATACTTATTTTAAACCCTTTTAAAAAACTTCGAAAAGTCAAAAGCAACATGTGTATGGGCCAAAAGGACCGCAGCGGGCAGTGTAGAGCAGTCTCTGCCAAATCCAGAGTTGGCAGCACTCACATTTTTTCACCTTTGTGAAGAGATGTTGGGTTTGAGGAGGCAAAATGCCCTGGAACTCAATAGTCATTAGCCAATAAAGATGAAGGTAACAGGGAGAGCTGGGGATTTAGCTCAGCAGCACAAGCACTTGCCTGTCAAGCATGAGGTCATGAGTTTGATCCCGGGTACCAAAAAAAAAAAAAAAAAAAGACAAGGAGAGGGCTCACTGCTGAGACTGAGGTCCTCAGGAGATGAGGAGTCTTTATTCCTCCCCAAAATGGGTCCAGCTCCATAGAAATAAGTGCTGCTTTGACTGTCCACTATTCTCTTTACTGTGTCCCCAGGAGTGATACTCAGGAGTGTCCCTGCGTCCTCCAAAGCCCATCAGCTCCATGGTGCAGTTGGGCTTTGACAGCTCAGCAGTGGCCACAGCCCAGATGCTCAAGTGATTTTCTTACATTGAATTTATAGCAATTGAATTGAACTAAAAATATACTTAGCTTGATATTTGCACATGTGTGGAAGGGAATCCTTTCATAAGTCAAATAATCTTTTAGGAAAGGATAAACTGGGACCCCAGTTTGATCCTCCTTATTTCTTTATACCTTCAGAAACATGTGCACCAAGCTTTCTAAAAGTGAGTTTCACTTGGACCTCAGGGAGGGACATCTGTTTCAGGTGACCTATTTAGACTTGCCTCAGAGGTGGGAATCCCTTTCACCAGTGACTCTATGACTCTCAAGGCCCAGTTGGCAGAGAAAGTTAAGAAATACGTACATAAAAAAAAGCACAAAAACTCTTTGCTTTAAAATTTTATTATTTCAAAATTTTTAGTTTTATTATGATAAATTGAAATACACTGAAGTTCAAATTATATTAAAATGTAAATATTTCAGTGTACCCATCTTATAATTTATGAAAATGCTGTTTAATTATTTAAAATGATTAACAACAGAATGCCACTTTATAAACATCAAAAACAACATATTTCTGCTATGCCTATACAGGTCACAGTACTGCAGTCATCTCTTTTCTTTGGTTTCAATTTACCTGTTACTAGGGTCCAAAAATATCAATATTTATCTTAACTGTTTGAGACAGAGGAAAGAGCACATTAATATAATTTTTATTGCAGTATATATGTTCCACTTTAATTGTTGATTCTCTTCCTGTGCCTAATTTATAAATTAAACTAAACATATGTATATATGCATGTATGCACACACACAAAAAAAACACAGCATATATAAGATTCAGCATCAGCTGCAGTTTCAGGCATCCAGAGAGGTTTTGGAACATATCCACCCAAGATACGGGAGACTTCTACCTAGATGTGGGGGAAAAAACGAATTTGAGTTGAAATGACAAAGACGTTATGGGAGAAAGAGATAAAACACTGTTGACAGTTGAACAACTCCGCTGTTTCCAGCGGCTGATGCCAAGCACTGTGTCTCTCTCAGCAAAGCCATGAGCCTGTGCAAGGCCCGCTGCCTTCGCTGTATAAATGAGACTTGTACCACCAACGCTATCAGTCTACCTTAAGTACTGTCAAAATGTAATAGGGTTTTTGTGAAAGCATTGGAAACACATGAAGTACTACACTCCAGCAAGATATTTATAATAATATAACTTTAATAATACAAATTTCAAAAAGCACAGAGGAGAATAAAAGCAGATTGAGAGAGTCCCAAAAAATGGGTGGAGGTGGCTGTCTTGGTTCTGTCTGATGCCATGAAGTCCTCAGAACAATCTTTCTCTTGCACTCTCTTCCCTTTGAAATTCAAGCTGTCTTTGTAATCTTTCGAATGGTTCCAATCATCTTTATTTACAACTTCAAAGTTTACGTGTCGAATAAATTCTTGCTCTGAAGTGGATTTATGAAAGTGGGTGAAGAAATTCAGTGATGGGCATTGGCCTGAACTTTGAATTTCAATGACACTGGAAATCTTTATGTTTAATTTTTCACAAGAAAGTAAGTACCTCAGCTATAGATTTTGGATCTGCATTTGTTTAATTATTTCAGGTCATTGTCTTCATAGTTTAAGAAGGACAGCATGGCACTAAAGCCAGCCCAGGCAACCCGGAAATGCAGGACAGACAGGGTGTCCTGGGGCCACCCCTCCTTTGGTGCAATGACTCTCATAGATTTTTATCTGCTTGCTTCTTGTGGTTCTCCACAGAAGGGTTCATGAAATCAAAATATCTTCCTTGTGGCAAACTCACCTCTTGATGATCTTGCTCCCACCTACCTTTTGGTCCACTGGTCAGGGTAACCTAGACTAATGCATGATGGCACTGGAGTAGTCTTTAAAAACCCACAGTCCAGATTGTATGGATAACGGCGGCCAGGAGAGTGATCTCCCGGGAGAGAAAAGGCAGGCAATTAAAAAAAAAAAAAAAAAAAAACTAAAGACCACTGTACTATCATATGCTTAACCATTCAAAACTGTCAGTCAATACATAAATAATCTGATGATAAGATTGCCTCAATATATAGAAATCAAAACAAGGATAGCTCCAGGAAAAGAAAATACTTGCAAGAAACCATGGTAGTAATGCATAGATTAGGTTTTGCAATGAATTTTATTTATGAGACCATACTGATGTTGGTACCTTTATTGATTTAGCTAAAAATGGGACATAGCTATGAGAGGGTGGCAACAGAGAACACAGAGGTATTAAATTTTCATCTAGAATAACAGAAAATCAATAGACAATGCCTGAGCTAAAAAATGGTTTCATAAGCATTCTGGAAATAAATATTATCCCCTTCATTTTACCAATTATAGAGGTCTATATTTTCTATTCTGGATAATTATTTCAAAAAGGTCTTTCTCTTCTAGGCGATTTTACAGAGCCAATAGCCAATAACCCATAGCACAATAAAAATTAGGGTTAGGTTCTTTGTTTCAGAGAATGGATATCAATCCCTATGTTGACTATCTTCTTGATAATTTTGAATTTTTTTATCAGCTTTGTACAGGATACAATTGGGTAATTATTATTTTTAACCTTATCATTCTAGGGCTGACAAATCGCTGTGGGACCACCCTGCCATGAGCTGGTTATCCCTGGGTCTTGCATCATTAGCAGTCACATCTATTTTGCCAGGATCATTTCAGTGAAGTCCAGTAACAAAACCTTGAAGATATTTCCATAATAACATGAAATGGTGAACGCTTGGAATTCTCCCAATAACAAATGAAGGAGGGGAATTTTCACCACTTGCATCCACCCCCATATTGTAGGCGATAGACCTAATGATGGTGTCAGTGACAACCCATATATAAAATGAACAATAATTTATTTATGCATTTATTTAATTAATTCTGACACTGGGAATTAAACTGAGGGCCTTCACACTGAGCTACATCCCCAGTGTTTTCCACATTTTCATTTTGAAACAGGGCCTCACTTAAATTGCTGAGCCTGGACTCAACCTTGCAATTCTTCTGCCTCAGCCTTTAGAGTAGCTAGGATGACAAGCAAATGCCACCACACCCAGAAAATGATTTATTTTTTAATGTAAACAGTAACTATACACAGAAGCTTTAGTGATTTGTGCTTTACTCCAGTGACTTGCCTTCTAGCCCCACTGGGAGTACCCCGCTGAGCCCACTGAGGGTTGACTGCCAGGCTTTGGCTTGTGGGGAACCAGCCAGATGACCCTCCTCGAAAGAAAAGCAACTGTCTCCATTTTGGATAAACTTGGTCCTATCTCCATGTCCTGATATGTACAGAGCTGGCAAGGCTATTTCTTTGTCCCTTCAGTTGGCTTTAAGCAATGTAAATTGGGTTAGCTGAGGAGCTGATGTGTCATCTTTGAAGCAAAGCGACAGGTCAGTGTTATACCACCCAGTGACTCCCCAAATACGTGACTGAGCCAGCTGGGATAGAGAGCCGTGCTCCATGCTGTCAGCAAGGACGAGCCTCGAGAAAGAGGCTATGACTTGCCAGGGCAAAAAGGATTGCACATCAGAACCGAAGCGCTAATCCCAAATTGTTAGCTACTACCTCAGTTGTGCTGTGCAGGTTACTCTCTCTGCATTTCTTGCCCTCTCTGTATTGCAGAGGTGATCTCAGGCTCAGACCTCCTACCTAGCCCAGCTCAAGGTAGTCACAGCAGTCACTTATTTCCCGCCACGCTCAGTGTCCCACTTCCCTGCACCACTTCCCACATGGAGAATTAATGAAACCCAGGTTGGGTTCTGGGTTGTGGCCTTTGTTCTGTGAACCACCATCTTGGCTGGACTTAAGACCCCTTTGCTCCCAATAAATGTATATAGGTCTCAGTGTCTTTATTCTTGCCTTGGGATGCACTGGAAGTGGTAGATTGGAATTAACCTGCTAGAATTCCAATAACTTCTCCATGAGATTACAAATATAAACCTTCCTGGACTGCGGCAAGGACAGGAAAAGGATCTCTATATTCATTTCCTGAGGTATCAGAGTCTCTAAAACAGTGGTCTTTAACCTGTTTGGCTCCAGGGGTTGATTTCGTGGAAGACCATTTTTGGGGAGGGGAGGATGAAATGATTCAAAGGAGCGACAACCTAGATCCCTGGCATTCACAATTCACAGTCGGGTTCCTATGAAGCTTCCCCGGCACCTCTCACTCACCCCCCGCTGTGCAGCACTGTTTGGTCTGCAGCCTGGGAGTTGGGGACCCCTGCTCTAAAGAGAGAAGAGCACTGGCCACTAAAGAACCAGCATCATAGTTCTTTAGAGTTTTTGTTGTTGTTGTCCCACCTTAAAATTCTGTATAATTTTGTCTTCTATTTAAGGACATTATACCTATGCACGTTTTAATTAAACATGTTTAATTCAAACACTGTCACATATGAAAAACGATACAACAGGGTAGAGGCTTGCTTGTTAGAGGAAGTCAGGTTTGAAGCACATCAGTGAGCTAAAGGAATAATCTTGGCTGGGATTCCTCATTAAAGAGAGCCCTCTACTGACAAAAGTGTTCATTCTCCTACTGCCTATGAACCTCTGGCTTCCCAGTAATTTTAATAAGACCTTTAAGAAATCATTTTTAAGCCACCATTTTAAAATCACATAGTAACTATGGGCTGCTTTTTGATAAGGGCAATTGGCTGCTTATACTCACTCCGTGATAGAAAAAATGATTAAAAAAATAACAGTGACCTGGCGCAAGAGGGACTCGCAGTCGCAGCGTTAGTCTGTGGGGGGCAGCAAACACACCAATGTTCCTTCCCCTTCGCACTCAGTTCATTTTATCTTGCCCTGGAGCACCTTAGTTTAGAAACACGTAAGTAGGATAAATGTTCCAATGGGATTCATATTTTATATCCAAGACACGGACACAAATAACACAAAGCAGAAGGTTAAAATTTAACCCATGAAGTGCTACAAGCGTTGAGCAGAAAAAGAAAGATTTTTCCTAGAGAAGAGTAGGAGCGGAGAACGGGTGTTAAATCCTAAGGGAGGAAGAAGCGCTGAGGCCACTCCCGGGGCGAGGGTCATGAAACCCTGAGAGACGCAGAAAGGAAGGAAACTGCAGCTCCGGTGGAAGCCACGACTTCCAAGAACATTTATTTGGACCACGGTGGCAGCTTATCCTCTAAATATATTTGCAGCCATAACTATTGTAGCAATTTTGATATAGAAGTTCAGAAATGAGGATTGCGAGTTCATAGGCATTCCGTGTTACGCATACTGCTTGAATTTTTCTTCTTTTTTCATACAACGCAGGAAAATTAAACATAATAAGTTGTTGGTTTTTTGTTTTTAGGTTTATTTGGGGTGGGGCACCGTGAATTAAACTCAAGACCTTGAGCTTGCTGGGCAAGCGCTGTGCCGCTGAGCTATAACTCTAGTTCTAAAAAGTATTAAAAGGTTTAGAAGTTTTTAAACACCAGTTTTCCTCTGCCGCCCCCCTGTTGCACTCCACCCTGGGGTCCTCAGAGGAGCGCATTCTCAATTCTATTATGGCTTCGTTTGATATTTATTTCTGGATTTCTAACGAGTACACTTATATGAATATTTTCAAAACTTGTATATTACCTATTGATTTTCTGTTATTCTAAATGAAGACTTAGTTTTCCTATGTTCTCTACCCCCACTTTTTCTCTTGCCATGTTGCCAGTAGTTCTATTCCATTTTAGCTGATCGATGACGGTATCCGTGTTAGCATGTTCATAAAAATAATATTCACTGCAAAACCTAAGTAATCTACTATCATTGTATTTTTTCTTGCAAATTATTTTTTTCCTGGAATAACAATCACTTTTTTCTCTTTATAGTTTCCTATAAACCAAAGGCTTCATTTTACTTGTATATCATATTGCTTATACATCAATAAATTTAAAGCATGAGGATATTAGATGGTCTTTTTTTTCTGGGAGATTGCAATCCAAGTATTCTCTATCCTCCTCACACAATCTGGGTTGGTTGCTTTTTAAACCTACCACCAATGTGCATCTTGGAACTTGATTATTTAGCTGACTTGGACTGTCAGTTTCTTGGTTCTTCTATTTTCTCCTGTTCCAGCCCATTTTCCCATTTTCCTGCTACATTCTTTAGGAGGTTCCAGTGGTTGCTTCCTGAAGTCCTTGCCAGTGTACAGTCCCCACCCTGGACCAGGGCTGACCCAACTGCTGGATTGAATACAGTGGGAACCACAGTGTGTGACATCTGAGGCCAGGTTTCCCACGGCAAGCTGCGGTCCCGCCTTACCATCTCAGATCACTCATTAGCTGTGTGGAAGTCAGCTGCTGTGTCGACCAGAACATCATGTCAGTGATGGCAAAGGAAGCAGAAAGGTTCCTGTCTCCCCGGCTGCCAGTCCACAGGGGAATAACAAAGACATGCTTTGCAGAATTTTCCCACTTCAAGTTTGTACTGAGTTAATATCCTCACATTTGCTGAACACTGAACGTATGAATGCCTCCTGCTTTTATATGCATTTATTCATTTCTGAGCAAGTGTGGGAAGATAAGGCATGATTATACTGCCCTGCTCAGTCCCTGATAGCTACCATAATGTAGTAAACTCTGGCAATGATCCACTTCTGCATTTGTGTCTTTGTGAGGGAGCTACTTTAGCTGCTAGTGCCATTACAACCAAGCATATAAATAAACCACCAAATCACCTCTTCTGTGGGTGGCCTGGCCTGCACACCCAAAGGCAACATCTTTCTTGACCATTCTTCTGCTAGAAATTAGCTACCTTGGTCTGAGAATAAAGTGGACCCTGTTACAAGAACCACTAAGACTTCTGTCAGTTATTGGGTGTGGTGGCTCCCACCTGTAATCCCAGCACAAGGGAAGCTGAGGCATGAGTATCACTGCAAGTTCATGGCCAGTTTGGCCTCCATAGTGAGTTCAAGGCCAGCCTGAGCTATGCATTGAAAAAAAAATATATATATATATATATTCCTGTCAGAAACAAGTTTCTGTGAGGACACTTTGCCATGGGTGAGATACTTAAACATTACGTCTTCCACCCACATGGACAAGAATCCTGAGAACACACACATAAAGAAAATAACCTACAAACAACGTTTATCTATAAAGAGGTAAAACACATTATTAACGAGCAATCTGAGACTGAGAATAATGAAGAAAGAAGCAAATTTATAGAGAATGTCAATCTGTGGGCTGAACTGTATTCCCCAAATGCATATGTTGAAATCCTACTCAGATTAACTTACTTGGAAATAAGTTTTCACAGATGTGGGTAGTTAAGTTATGATAAGGTCGTGCAGGAATCAGGTCAGCCGCTAATCCAATAGAACTGGAGTCCTGTACAAAAAGAGAAATTTGGATAGCAAAACGCACACAGGAGGATGCCATGTAAAGATGAAGGCAGAGATCAGGGCGATGTCTCTATAAGCAAGAAATACCAAAGATCACACATACATCAGCACAAGCATGAACCGAATTCTCTCCCACAGCACTCAGGATGGGCAAATGTTGCCTATACCTTCATCATTTTAAAATTTTTAGTATTTTGCTATTTTTGCAATACATAATAATTACACTCACCTTGGGGAATTGGTACATAAACATATCATATCTTGATCACTTTACCCAACTCCACAATCCCTTCATCTTAAATGTATGGTTTCCAGAACTGTAAGACAATACATTTCTGTTGTTTTACCACCCAGTCTGCAGTACTCTGTCATGGCAGCCAGAGAAAACTGCTACAGGAGGCCTCCTCCCCAAACTGGAATTGAGGACTCTTTAGGGAAGCTGTCCAATGGGTAAATAGGTTAGTTTCCTGAATTGATCCGGGTCAGAACACTTCCTTATCACAGTGCATGAAACAGCTTCTCTATCAGTCAGTACTTACTAGAGAAATAGATTGAACACAAGATGTACAAATATATAAGAATTCACAAGATTGGCTTAAAATGGCCACCCAGAGTCAGGTGCGAAAGACTGCAAAAGGGCTGACTGTGTGCTGCAGATCCCGTGGATCCAATGGAAGCCTGGAGCTCCGTGTAGTGTCCCACACGAGTGCGTCTCAGGAGGCCAAGAGTCTGTGGTGAAAGACTGAAGAGTCAGTGCTGGAAGCCAGGAGATGAGGTCCAAGGTGAGGGTGAAGACCAGAGCTCCTCTGAGGAAACAGAAAAGGCCTTCCTTCTTCATTTCCGTTCACACTGTCTAGGTGGCAAGCCTCCTTAGAGTGGATCTTCTGTCTTCAATAAATCCTTCAGCCACACCCAGACCTAGGCTGATCCAGCTTAGTTGGGTGTTTTCTCCCTGGAGTTGACACAGTCAGGTAGCTGTCACAGCCCCTCATCTCAGGCTGGCAGCCGGCAGCCTTCTGAAACTGCCCGAGTCAGTGAGCTGTGGCTGATAGGCAGAGAGCAGGAAGGACCACACTAAGAACCATGAGTCTTTGAAGCCTGTTGGGGGAGCAGCAGTGGGTGTACCTGCCCTTTGGCAATGCAGGGGGAGCAACAAGTAAAGAAGGGAAGAGTACTGGCTGCTAGGGAGGGGATTCCTTTCCTCCTGTCTGGTCCGTCCAGTGCTCTCTCTCGACAGGGCTGAGCACCACGCAAAGGGAAAACATTTCATGGTGCTCAGTTCCAGAAGAGGAAGGTGAATTACAATTGGGGGGGCAAAAAATTGGCAGTAGTTTCACCCACCCTTTCCTTGAGAGTATTTAAAGAATATCAACTAGAAGGTACTATTTTGAGAAAATTTTATTCCACCAAGAAGTGATCAGGTAAAGACTGGAGTGCCTCATGGTAGAGCCGATCTCAGAGATTCTTTTTTCATTCTATAGGTCCCTTTGACTATCCAGTGAAGCTATGTTTTGCTTCTCGAAATAATGTTTGAACTGCATAATCTCAAGTGTACATTGAAATACAGCAGTAGAAATCCTTTTTAAAAATCAAGTTCATGATACAGTGTAATGGTAAGTAAATTTTATGTGTGAACTTCACTGGGTTATGGGCTTCCCAGATGGCTGGTGACACATTATTTCTGGATGTGTCTGTAGGTTCTTCCCAATGAGTAAAAGGTCTGAGTTAGTAGCCAGAGCACAGTGGATATCCTTCCCCAATATGGGGATGAATGGAACAAAAAGGGGTGGGGGATGTGCCATCTCTGCCTGATTGACTGATCCAGGGTGTCTCTCTTTTGTCCTTGGCAGGTACAGACACTATTGGTCCTTTGGTTCTCAGAACAATGCCATCAGTGTTCCTTGGTCTCAGTCTAGAAGGTGGCAAGTCATGGATTTCTCAGCCACCACAGGACTGTGAGCCAACGATGACACTGGGGCAGAGAGGCCCAAGATGGCAAGCACAAGTGGGAAAGTCTATGGACTGAACGCTACATCAAGGAACGATACACACACACAATGCATGTACACATGCACGCACATGCATGCACACGCATGCATGCACACATGCACACATGCATGTACACTCAGACATATTGCTTTTATTTTTCTAGAGAACCCTAGTACATAAAATACATGAGTCCTCCTTTATCAACCCACTAAATTAAGATCTCATCACTAGCCCATAAGCCACATAATTTCAAGGAAGTAATGAGCATAAAAGAAATTGCAGGGTAACTATAGTGGATTGGTAACTGGTAGTCAATTTAAACACCAGCTGAACTGAATCAGTGCGATGCTGAGGATGGATGGCCCACCTGAGGACTGTTGCCAGCATAAAAAGGAGACCTGGAGAGGAAGAGAGAAGTGTTGTGGGTTCTCCTACGTGTTGTTGTTTGGAGCCATTGGTTCTGGAGGATCTTGTCGTGCTGGCTCCCCTGATATGAACTCCTCTGTTATCTTTGGAGGAGCTCAGGACTTCGTTGCTAAGAATGGCTGCGATTCACTTTGAGGGAACTGTGGTCTTTATTTTGAGCATTGCTTCCTTGCTCTGTAGGGGAAGATATGTGTTGTTTTATCTCCAGAGAAGTTTGTCATAGTGGCTTCCTGATACGTACTTAGCTGTTACCATTGGACAGATCCTTCACCTCGCTGGCATCAACTTTCTAACTTCCAACTGCTGACTTTGGGCCTTCCCAGCACAGACCCACGGGATACACTTGTATGGGTCATTGTCATGGACTCTGGGTTTTCAGCTGAACTCATGCAGGTTTTTGCCATGGGATCCAGGCCCTCAGTTGGATTTTCTAGATCTTTAGTGTTGTGGACAGATTTCCTGACTTTCTTTGAACTTGACTTCTTGGGTGAAAATCATAAATAATGCTATAAGTTGTGTCCTCTATGTAATTGTTCTCCTTGTAACCCTTGACTACAACAAAATAATTCTGTCTTGGTTACTTTTCTCTTGTTGCTGAGACAAAACACTCGATGCCCAAAATGAAGGAAAGAAAGGTTTATCTGGCTCACAGTTTGCAAAGGTTTCAATCCACACTCAGCTGGCTCTGAGACAGGGTGGTGTGGCTGAGGGGCAACCGTTCATGATGCGGCAGGCACCAAAGCAATCAGAGCAAAAAGGGAGGAACACAGAGAGAAGACTCTTTCTGTCCCTTATATTGTATGTCGGCTACATTCACTTGGGTATAGCACTCGCACCCATAATCCCAGCATTGGACCACGAGTCACTCACAGACCCTAGAAGCCCTTCTCCATGACTGCATGAGGCTTTGAGGGGACATTCAAACTCAAACCATAATAGTTCTTGAGGCCCAGTGAGGCAGTATGAAGATATCCATGGTTTGCACTGGCAACTTCACAGACAGTATTGTTACCAATGCTTGTACTCATAACTGAAGAAAATGATACATTTTAATTAAAAGCTGGTGAAAAAGCAATGTAATTTTCTTCCAGTTTGCACTCTCGGTGTTAAGAATCCCTGTATTGTGACCAACCCAGAGCTTCTGCATATCAAGCAAGTATTTTTGAGGATCTTACACGGGAGACACACAACCCAAAAACAAGAGTTAGCCATGCTGTGCCCTTGATGCGCACATAAAATGCTGTTTGGAAGCTCCAGGTGCCCTTCTGGATGAGCCACTGAAAAGTCCTATTCTTTATGTCTCATCCCACAGCATTGCAGCCTTGTAGAGGAAGGTATCCAAAATCCAAATGCATATGTTCTTCACTGTGAACAGAGAGCATTTGGGTGTACAATGACACACTTGATGATGCTTTTGGCAGGGTCATATGGTTCCACCCACACTGCCCTGAGTCAGTGGAAGAGGAAACACCTGTGGATTTGCAAGGATGTCATTGGAGAAGACAGCTCAGCCACTGACCACGTGGCTGGTGAGGGTTAGGGGAAGGTTGGCTTGCCTTGCTGTCACCTGTTGCCCAACTTGTGACCACAGTCCCAGAGGCTGCAGCACATATAGTACCAGAAGCTGCACCTTTGTTTCTTCCCAATTCCTCTCCTTAGGGGAACCTCTCCTTAGGAGAACCTCTCCTTAGGGGAACCTCCTGAAAAAGAAGGAAAGAGGAAGTGCTGCGTGCTTTCTTTGTATGGTGGAACACTGGCATGTTTCAGGCACTGAGCTGGATGTGGGGGAAGTAATGGTGAATGCCAAGTCCGTGCAAGCCATGAGTTCCATCTGGGGAGTAGATATTGGTAGTAGGAAAATAAGCACAGTGTACTGTGAGAGCTATACAAATGCTGCTCAGTTTATGAGCTTATGAGGGGTTCTGTTCAGATAAACCCATCTTAAATTGAAAATACGATAATCCAAAAATGTATTGAATACATCTCACCTGTTGAGACTCCCAACTTAGTGGAGCCTGCCATTTAAATGTGCTCAGAGCCAGGCATGTGATGTACACCTGTAATCCCAGCACTCAGGAGGCTGAGACAGGAGGATCACTGTGAGTTTGAAGCCAGCCTAGCCTACATAGTGAATTCAAGACCAGCCTGAACTACATGAGACCCTATCTGAAAAAAACAAAAACAACAACAAAATGGAAACTCAGGGCACTTCCATTTATTAACCTGTAGTTGGGTGAAACCATCTAACATAAAAAATATTTTATAATAAAATGCTGAATATCTCATGGGATTCATTGAGTACCATATTGAAAGTGGAAAACTGAATAGGTGTAGGTATGGGCTTTTATGCTGCCATAAAGTTGAAAAATCATTGTCTGATCAGAGTCAATTTGGGAAATCTGCAGAGGCTCTGTTATCTACCCTGGTGCAGGGAGGCAGAAGGACCTTTTCTCACATTCAAAAAGATTTCACCTCTTAAAAATGGCATGCTGACTAATTAAACTATTAAAATGAAACCCTCTAAACATCGAGCTACTCTCTTTTTGAGTGTTTTTGCACTATACAGAAATGGAAGCAGCTACTAGTAAGCCCAGGGAAAGGAAGGAGGGCTGAAATTCTTATCACTCTTGGGAAGCTCTTGATTCCATGACCTCTATTCCAAGACACCTTCTTGCTCTGTCCCATCTCCTGCCAAAGTCAGTAAAAACACCAAGAAAGTAAAAGATAAAAATCTCACACATCATATAAATTTGAAGACCAATTCTGGTCACCATCCCTTTAAGAGATGTAAGAAAAATTAATATCTGGTGGTGAATGGAAGAAATAGTGACAGGATCTCAGGCCTTAAAGAGACCATGTGGCCCAGTCTACTGGGTGCCACAGAGAAGGGAGGTCCTCTCCAGTGTGGCACAGTACCCAGAAGCCCTGCAGAGGGGGCTTCAGGGCTCAAGGCTAAAAGAGGTTGGTTTTCCACTGATGTTTGTGGTGGCTGCTTGGTGACAACCCATTGTGTCCCCAGGCAGGACATGGAGAAGCTGGAGCTGATGGCTTGGATACTTGCACAACTGGTCACCTTCATGGCACCCAAATCATTAACACATGTCCAGGGATGACTGTGGTAAAGTCACAAGTACTGGCAAGTTGCCTCTCTTGTCTGCCAAAAACAAGAGAGTAAATTAATCACCCAGTTTGTACATCTCTAGAGAGTAGTATGAGCAAAGCCAGCAATCCTGCATCAAGCATATATTTGTCCGCACCCATCTGGACCTCAAGAAAACATTTAATTTCTTGATTTATTAAAAATCATCCTTCCTGCTTCCTTTGGATAAATGTCCCAAATGCATACTATAATATTTTCTCCTGTTTTTGAAGGGGAAAAATGTCAGCAAGAAAAATTTAGCACAGTATTTGTAATATCTTCCACCATCCAAACAACATGAACCCCTCAACAAATTTTCTTCTGTGGGCAACTCTCTTAGGCCTCCAGGTGGCAGGGAAGGAATCCTGGGGAATGAAAATGGGATGTCCTTGGGAGACACAGTCTCCACGTGTCCGGTAGCCGCAGAGAATTCCTACCGCATGCCTCCCCGCAAAGCCTAATTCCATACATTTGGAGCCAGGACCAAGCAGGAAGCGCCTGGGTGCCAAAGCAAATGTTCCCCTCCCTGGGGTGGTGCCAAAGCTCTGAATTTAAACCACAACTGAAAGGGCTCTTGGAAAACTGCAAAGATCCATTAGGAAGACAGAAGAAATGCACACGCCGTCTCTGTGTCCAGCAAGATGGCCCTCAGTCCTCTCTGCTAACCACTGCTGGGAGGTGAAGCTCTGAGATGTGAAGCCTTGCTCTCTCCCCAAGAGGCCAACAAGCCCTTGCAGAATTCTGAGGCTGAGACTCCAATCCAGAACAAAAAGTTACATTTTTGTCCAAGTCTCAGATTCTAGATCTGGGGCAACTTCTCCCTTCTCCCCATCCTCTTCCCCGCTAAATCTCCCATTGCCCACTGCTCCAGAAACAATCCTGTGAGCAGATTTTCAGCTTGGCACATGAGACAGAAGCCAAGAGTAGGCTGAGCAGGGCTAAGTGAGGCTGCCTGCACTCAAACCACTGAAAAAGGACCGAAATGAGTCTCAGAAGCTCCCTGAGAGCACAGGAGCCATTGTGATCTCATTTTCCGATGTGCCAGGGTAACATTGGCATGGCGTGCCTGAGTCCAGGAGAGCGAGGTCCGCTCCGGCAGCTCCTTGCGCCCACCAGAAAGAGGTCTTCTTTCCCAGGGGAGACTTTCCTGAGCCTGTGTTCACAGACATCTGTACCAGACAGAAGTATTGGGGACCACGAGGGAGGGAGAAGAGCTGCAGGAGAGGCCAGGCCACGAGAAGATCCTGGACTTTCCACATGACTTCACTGAGTTCAGACCAGAGCCCCACGGAGCAGAAAGCTAGGCCCTTCTCTGTGCAGAGTCTGAGATCTTCCCACCCCTGCCAATCAGGACTTTCAGAGCTGCCACATAAAAAAAACAGTCGTTCATTGAGTAGGTGATCTGCCTGTCGCCCTGCACAATAACTTCAGGAATGCCTTGCAGTGATTCTTCTTTAAAGCAAGTAGCTGGTGTTGGTGACCCTGGGACATCTGGGGCCAGAAAGACCCAATCTCTTAAGGCTCTTATTTACGTCTGAATAGGTTAAGTGGTCACCCGGGAAAGAGAGGCCCTCTAACCTTTTTGTTTTCTAGAATGCAATGTGATTGTAACTTCTCAGACTCAGAAGGTTCTGACAAGTAACACAGCAACCCCAATTAATAACCCGCTGTGAGATGGGCTCTGGGCTATCAGGGGGGTGGTGCTGACTGGGGTCACTGAAGTCCTGCTGGAGGTTTGACATAGAATAGTGTGAGTCACACAGGCCAAGAAGGAAAGGCAGAGAGAGAATTCTAGGCTAATAATAGAAGGGCATGTCTACATTGTCACTTGAGCTCACCCTCCCCCCAGAAGGTCCACTTGGGGCTTGTTTGGGCAGATAATTTCTTTCACTGCAGCTTATAGAGTTGCTGCTAAGACCCAGGTACAGGAACCCTACGGGGCTGAGTGCAAATCCCCATTGGAGACTTTAGACCCTAGACTGAGTTGTAACTGGAGTGACAAGAATAGTCCTTTTTCTTCTCTCAAAATAAAGTGCCATTGTGATTTTAAGTTCATCTGGAGAGGAGAGATGAAAGTAAAGACACACTGAACTTCAGGGGCACAGTTTTCAACAGTGGTACTTGTACAAAAGAAAATATGATGGTGGAAAATTGGAGCCCGTCAGGAGTTGACTGGTTCTGCTGGCTTTAATCTCAGCTTGCTGATTGGAAGCAAGACAGGCCTCTTTGAGCTGGAAAACCTGCCATTCTGCAGCAGTTTTTTTGTGAGCATGTCTTAAGGAGAGATAAAGGACACTTTGTAATTTGGGAATGCAGCACTGAAGCAATTACATTAAATAGAAGACAATGACCTCACCTTGGTCAAGCAGATCAAATTGGTTAGTTATTTTCAGAGATGGAACACACTCAAAGCTGTTAGTGTCCTTGGCTTCTATGACTGGTCCTTTAGATTGATGTCATATTTAAGGAAACTGAGGAGTACAGATAAGAGATAGCAAAGTGTCATTGAACAGAACTTCAGGCAACTGGGACACTTTCAAACATGATTTAGAATGTATTTACTAAGAAGAAACAGATGCTTAGCAAGTTTAGGTGGCGTCTGGGCCACTCTCTGAGAGTTCTTCCATGATCCTGAAATCAGATGCTCCAGGAGGGTGCTGTGAGATGGGCTCTGGGCTATCAGGGGGATGGGGTTGACTGGGGTCACTGAAGTCCTGCTGGAGGTTTGACATAGAACAGTGTGAGTCACACAGGCCAAGAAGGAAAGGCAGAGAGAGAATTCTAGGCTGGGAAAGAAATTCAAGCCAAAACAGACATAGGAATCCACCATGGAATGTTCCAGAGAAAACACAGAACCCATGTTCTGTGTGAACCCATGTTCTGGGACAGGGAATGGCTGTCACATGGAGGGCCATGCATGTTCCTTCAAGAGGAACTGTTATTTCCAGAAGAAGTCTGTGTTAGATCAGAGATTTGTCTATTGTGGACGACCAGGAGCCAGCAGGGGTTCATGCTTTGCCAGATTTTTGATAATCTTCTGTCTCCAAAATGCCACTATGATCCCCACAAACACCAATGCAGACTCATTATGCCCCCTGTTTGTGCCTATCTACCGCTGATGAGAGCCGATATTCTCAGTAAACAGTTTATCATAGCAGGTGGGCGACGGTGTCAGGGCTCCATGGTGGCATTAAAGACTTACACTTTGTGTAGTTTCTGATTCTCCTCTGATAGAGAAAAATGTGTTTCCAACACACGGTCCTACCTGGCTGCCTTCCTGCTCTCATTGTCCCCCTGCTGCCTTTGTGACAGAATTATCATCCCAAAGACTGGCACTTGACTTTGCCTGAGCCTCACTGGCTTGAAGTGGGTCCCATGCCTGCAAGGAAAGCTGCTCACGTGCCATGCCCTGGGATGGGAAAGATGAGGCCAAACCAAACAGGTTGTGTCATCAGGCAGCAAAGTGTGGCTTTTGGATAGAGGCCACCCACCCATTTTCTTTTGTGTGGAAATGATGGCAATGAGCCTGACCATGAAGAAATCTACGTGGGACACAGCAGGCAGAGCAAGAGGCCAAGAGTACATCTCCTCCAGCTGACCTAACATGGTAAACCAGGGTTAATGGCCCATTGAAATTCCAAGTCCCTGTGGACACCACCATGAAGGAGACTCACAGGTTTTCACCCTTATTTGCATCAGCATAACCCAGTGAGCTCGAACCACCTGCTGAGGTTCATGTTCAAGGCGCCTGGGGTGCGGCTCAGGCCTCTTGCTCTCCAAAGGCTTCCCAGGTGTAGTCCTGTTTTTGATATGTCAGCTGTGGCTACTAGTGCCTATTATTCAATCAGACACTGACCCAGGTGTTGCCCTGATGGTGTTCTGTAGATGTGACTCAAATCCTTGATCTGTTGATTTTAAGGAAGGAGATGGTCCTGGATGGGCCTGGTTCACTCTGAAGAGCAGAGCTGAGGATTCCTTGATGAAAAAGAAACTCCACAAGGGCCAGCAGCTTCAGCCCATGTCTGAGAAATCTCTCTCTTCCAGGTAGCCCAGTCCTGTGAATCTCACACGCCACCAGCCAGCCCCAAATGAAATAAACCAAATCTGGACCACAAATTTCTAAATATATATCTCCCACTGTTTCTCTAGTGAAGCCTTGCTGGATAACACCACAAAATTTTAATGTGCACCCCTGGTTGAGAACTGGGAAATTATTCACTATAGCAGTTAATCCGAAGGGCATCAGAAACAACCCAAGATCAGATTTAATGTCGTCCGCCTCTGGCCTTTGTGACAGCAGTTCCTGCAGCTGTGAAACGGGGACCACAGTGTCTCCTGCTTAGGCATCTTGTGAAGGTCCGATGCACTCAGTGGGTAACAGTTCAGCGTGTGTTTACTCTACATGGGGTTATTCTGGCCTTGAGCAAGAAAACACCACCCAAACAAAAATCCAAGCCTGGTGTTCCGCCTTTCAGCTTGAAGTCGAAAGTTTAGGATTGTGTTCATTCTTCTAAGCATCCCCCGACCCCCTACATACACCCATGTCTCTGACAGCAGTCAGGAAGATACCCGAGGACATACGGAGGCAGCCAGTACCACAAAGTGCAGGAAACTGGGCTGGGTCACCCAGCTGTGGTAAAGAAGAAATAAGTGATAGAGCTGGGCAGTGAAGAGCCCTAGTGTTTGAAGCGAACGGTGAGTTCTAGTAGTCATGCATTCTCATTCTCCTAGGCCTAAGGTGTTTTTTGCAGAAGTTTTCGTTACAAGTCACCGGGAGCGTCGTAGAGACCCCGCTCTGCCTTCCACAAGCTCAGTCGTGTTTGGAGACTGAGGGTAACAGGCTAGTTCTGCCGCGGCTGCGCAGTACGCACATTCCGCCCCGCCCTCCTCTTCAATTCAGCAGACCAGTGCCCTCTGGTGGCCACATGCTGCAGTAACTGCTCCCTTTGCAAAGCTGGTGCTGAAAAGAACTGAAGACCTTGGGATATAAGGATGTTTTCTAAGACACAGGTGTGCAAGTGCTCCAGGTAAGCCTTTAATGGACAGAGAGACATGACTCTCCACCTGTTCAATCTGCTGCTAGCCATTCATGCATCACTTCAGTGGCTCCCGTTGCTTCTGAGTGTTTGGCCCCTCAACTACAAGACAGGAAGGTTAAAACAGGTTCTCTCTAGTTTTAACACCTAGGATTCAAAAAGACCTGGAATAGAAGTCTGAGATTTAACACCTAGGATTCAAAAGGACCTGGAATAGAAGTCTGAGGTTCTTGAACCCTCAAAGGTTGAGTAAAGGAAGAGGTGGCAGCCGAGGGTACCCAGAACCAGTAGCTGTCACAGGGCCAAAAGCAGGGAGGTCCACTTTGGATTTGGTAATCAGAACGTGGGTCCCTTGCCTTTGGTTGCAACCAGGAAGCAGGGGCTCTACAGGGCTGTTATAGTTTATGGATTGCAAGGAGAGCAAGACAATACAAGGCATGTAATTTATAGTATGTATAATGGTCACCCAAGAGTCAAATACAAGAAGTACAGGAAATCTGTCCACATGCTAAAGACACAAGGAAATCCAGGCTAGTGTCTGGATCCCAAAGCAATGTCCTGCAGGAGTCCAGCTGACGACCTAGAGCCCATGACAATGCCCTCCACGAGCCCAACTGGAGGCCTAGAGCCCACAAAAATGACTTATGCAAGTCTGTTTCAGGGATCTGCACTGGGAAGGCCCAAAGGTCAGCGTAGGCATAGAAAGTCTGTGCCAGCAGGGTGAAGGATCTATGCCAGTAGGTTGAGGTTCTACACTGGAGCCAAGAAGCAACACTCAAAATAAGGACCAGGGCTCCCATGAAAAGTTACCACGGCCATCCTCAGCGATAATGAAGTCCGGAGCTCCCCCAGTGATGAGAACAGACGAATTCATATCAGGATGCCAGCATGACAAGCTTCTCCTGGGAACTGAGTAGCACATCATCTTCTCCTCTGCAGCCAAGAAGTGATGCTCAAAGTAAGGACCAGACCTCCCCCAAAGTGAACTGCAGCCATTCTCAGCGACAAGGTCCTGAGCCCCTCTGATGATGAGAACAGCCAAGTTCATATCAGGGAAGAAGCTGCACAAGCTTCTCCAAGAGAATCAACAACTCCAAACAGCAACAATGCTTAGGAGAACCCACAATGTTATTCTCTTCCTCTCCATGTCTGCTTTTTATGCTGGCAACAGGCCTCAGGTGGACCCTCTACACTCAGCACCACTCTGATTCAGTTCAGCTGGTATTAAGTTGACCACTAGTTTTTAATTGACCACAAGGGCATAAATAAGGGAAAAAGAGACAAGAACAGGGAAATATTTCCAAATACAGTGTTTGGCTGGGCAAAGCAAGAGAAAAAGTGAGAATTGCTGAGATGGAGGGAAAAGGATTAAAGAGAAATTTTAAAAGAAAGAATGGTCTCCACTGGCTTAGTTGACAGATTTTTCTCCGTGGATAAAATGAACAAACAACTTGAGCTCACAAGCAGGGAAAGGAAAGTTTGGGAACAGCCCATGGGCTTTGCACTAAAGTCTTCAATCTGGGATTCCTTTCACAGCACAGCACCATGGTTCCCTTGGATAAGGGAATCTGTTTCTAGGTCGGGGTAGCCCTAACCTTGGTCTGTCTGCCCCACTTTTATCTCCTGCCAGTGCTCCTTTCCATCTCTTTGCTCATAAATGCTCCTTTCCTCTCATTTCTAATGAAAAAAATCATTTCTCTCAACAGGTTATAAATTTGGGAGGTTATAAAAATTTCTGGGGCTCTGGACAAGCAGGCAAACTGAACATTGGTGTTGTAAGATCTTCTAAAATCAGGGCACCATAAACAGCCCCCTACCTGCCATCTATCTTATGAGGGACATTGCCAACTTAAATTTTTATAACTGATTATCAAAAATGACAACATAGCTGTACACTATGCGTACATTATGTGTACACTAGCTGTACACTAAGTTCAGGATGATGGTAAGCATAACCAAGTGAAGATTTCAGAGAATTTAACCATAGGAAATGAAGCTTCAGTTCACAGACATTTTTATTATAGGAAAATATAGGATGGCCAAAAAGATACACATGAAATCATTGCATCAGGATAAAAATCTGTGAAGGAAGTAAAATGAATATAGGGCTTCACTGACAAAAGGGAGCCAAGTTTTTAAAATTGCTTGTTCTTATGTGCTTTCAGTGGGAAACTGGAAGGTACCAAATAGCTATGGTATTTATTTTCTAATGGCTATATGTTTTATAATAATGTTGCAGTTATATGGAAATGTACAGTCTTGCAACTACTTAAACTTATGGTTAAGAACTTGTAGAGGGCAACTTTAACATATGCAAGAGAGTTCTCCATGTTCAAATGTTATTTTAAGGGGCATATGAGCAAAACTGGTGGCCACTGACATGAGATATCAGATGGGAATAGAGGAAGACAGAGGGTTCCTTGTTTGTGGGGCTTCACAGACTCTTTAGGCATTGCTAGGGGCATCTCTATCAGCTTCAGTTGGCTCCAGCCCTCTTACATGCTGTCTTTTAGTTCCAGAGCTTGATTTCAAGGGAAGGAGCCTGAATAGCCTGTGGGACTATTTACTAGTCAGAGGAAGATGAAGGACACCACATCTGAAAGTTGTGCTAAGGTCACTTGAAATGTAGAGGGTACAGTTCCCCGAAAACAACGCAAACAGCAATGGCCTGCTGCAGACAAGTTCCAGGAGAAGCTCCTGCGAATGAGGGAATAAATGATGGCTGGAGCATTCCAAACCAGGACCCTGAGTTCAAGCAGAAGAATTAGACAGAGTGACCTTTTTTGTGTAGCAGGAACTAGGGAGGGGAAACTAGATGAAGATACTGTAGAGTGTACAAGATGGGATGAAAGAGCCAAAAAAGAGATTCAATGCACAGAACATCCACGCAAGGTGAGGGCAGGGACATCAGGACTTTGGGCTCGTGGGTTGTATTTTCTCATTCATCGTCTTCTGCTTTTCAGGACTTTGTGCTAACAGTCTAGTACTCATAGCACATGAAACATGCTTATAACCCATATAACTACCTCTACTGGCCTTTTCTCTCCCCAGACTCAATTTCCCCACTGGTTTGCACAGCCTTTTGTACGCACCTCCGTTCTATGGTTTTAAGTGTAATAATGATCCAGCTATTTGGGAAAAGTACACCAAGGATGAATGGGGATGGTTAAGTCCTAATCAGATTATCTATTCTTAATGACTGAGGCTTCCACACTAGTGCCCTGGAGTTTTTCCATACCACACTCGAGTCTGCTTGGATTAGTACTTCAAGTGTGTTTAAGGTTTACGCACAAGAGGCATCTCAATCCATTTATGTGTTGCTCTAACAACACTACAGGCAGAGTAATTTATAAAGAGATTCATTCTTGGCAAGTCCAAGATTGAGGGGCTGTGGCTAATGTAGATCTTTTTGCCCCATCAGAACACGGAGGAAGGCATCGAATAGCAAGATAAAGCAAATCTGTCAGCTCTCATTGTCCTTCCTGTAAAACCACTAATGCCACTG
This sequence comes from Dolichotis patagonum, assembly GCA_004027295.1. Lineage (NCBI taxonomy): Eukaryota > Metazoa > Chordata > Mammalia > Rodentia > Caviidae > Dolichotis > Dolichotis patagonum. The sequence continues at coordinate 38,146 of PVJX010000793.1, forward strand.
TGTTCCCACTCTACATGATTTCATTTCATCCTATCTAGCCTCCCAAGACTCTATCTACAAATATCATTAATATATAAATTTGAGGAATAAGTTCCCAACACATGAACTTTGGGGGTACAAAGCCATAGCATAGCAAGCCATAGCATCCAGTAAGTTAAGTTCCTTTTAGCATGTTCTCTGAAGCAGTGCTGTGGGAAGCGCTCTGTATGAGGAATTGGATGGCTTCCAAGTAGTGGCACCCATGGTCCCCTGCTGGGTAACCTAGACCTGTACACCCGAATTGGCTTTCTTTCTCTCTCACAAGGACCCACGCACACATAGTCGTGGGCTCTGAAGAAATGTGTAGTTTGCCATGAGCAGCTCCTCATAGCCAAGGGTAAAGAAAGTTACAATTGAAAGAACTGCAAAGTGAGCTGCACAGTTAAAAAAAATTACCAAATGATTACCTCCTCTTTTATACTTTCCCTAATAAAATGTACATTTTTTAGAACATCCTAGTAAATGCTACACAGGTCTCCATCTATGGAGGGAGAGAGGTGGCCAAGGTTTCTTAGGAATGCTAAGGAAAATGTCTCTTCTTTAAATTGAACTATTAAATTGTATGAGTCAGCACAAGATAAACTTAAGCTGAGGTTTATGGGAGGCTCTTAACACTTGCGGTGAACCTTTACTCTAAGACATAAAATACTCCCATTTGCAAAACGAACTGGGGATGTGTGGACAAACACAATGATGAAACCTACTCCTGTAGTTCCCTTTAATGAAATTCACCAGTGGTTTTAAAATATTATTTCAAAATTTAGAACACACAAAACAGCTATTCCACATCACATATACGTAAGGCTTTTCAGAACAGCTTTTTTATAACAGCAAAAAGTTATGTGTGCATTAAGTTAGAAAAACTACTTGCATAATAGACTACTCCCCAGCCTTTAAGAGAATAGAGAGGTGTTAACATGGAGTTCCAAAATATTTTATCACATCAGCTGAGGAAATGTTAAGAATATGCTACCACTTCTGTATGAAAAAACATGTACACAAGTAATTTGTAAGTATATATGAACTTTTCTAAGAACCTAGATAAATGCTATTATGCTAGATGCCTGTAGAGAAAGGAACAAGGGAGTTCAACAGAGGAAAAGTGGACATTTTGTCCCAAGTGAATATATTACTATTTTAACGATAACCCTCACCTCAATAAAAATGTGTCTTTGCGGACTGGCGCTGTAGCTCAGTGGTAAAGCACTCGCCTAGCAAGCGCAAGGACCTGGATTTGATCCCCGGAACAACTAAAAAGAGTCTGTGTCACTTGTGGTATCCCAACAATGAAAACACATTTTCTGTCAAGTTGACTAATTTATAGAAATCCTAACTTGCATTTTTTCCTTTTCTGTCTTAGTCGAACACTCGAGTTGGGCAAGTCAACCACCTAGGTGGCCTCAGATTCTTCATTTGAAAATGATGGCTTAGAGAAGAGATGACTTTCACAAATCTTTCTGGTCTGAGATGCTGTGATTATATGACTCAGTGATACATATCAGGGAAAAAAATGCAACAAATTGGCAAGGAGAATCTGGGTGTTTGTCAGATGGTGTGTTGTGCTAATGTGGCTAACATAACTATAAACAACTACAATTTCACAGTATATTTCATTTCTTAACAACATGTCTTACTTTCCCCTTCATTTCTATTCCTCCATCTTTGGAATACCTGAGAAATGACCAAAGAAAGCAGATGTGAACTGAAGAAATTTATTTACTTTTTTTTCTAGGTACATAGATGACATAATTATAGACAAGTTTTGATACATAGGAAAATCCTTCTGTCCACCTTTCCTTTTGCTAAATGAATCATCACAATTTTTACAGTTTTTAAAACAATACACAGCTTTCTTGGGCTGAAGCAATTGCAAGAACATATTGGTACTGGTATATTACAGCTACTTACAATGTTTAAGAACAGCAATGGAGAAAAATAAGTTATTTAAATATTGATTTCATATACAGAAAGTGCAATGTTGTTAGTTGTTATATAACTTGCTTGACAGTCTTCTCAATTTAAAATCAAGATACCTTGGACTCAGACGATTATATTTTTTTCTGAACATAATATAGTACGCACATGCAGGAGTGACTTGGTGAGTTGACCTCTCTCACTGCAGTTATGAAAGCAAACTTTGCTATGTCAAGGACTGATTTCTACTAGACAAATCATTTCTAATTTCAACTACAACTGGGGTCAGGACAGAGAAAAGCGCCTCTGAGTAAGGCAAGGCTGTGAAAAGCTATTTGCTTTCAGTTATTTGGGAATGTAAGTAGTAGTTGGGACTGGCTGCGTTTCCTTCCAGACAGCTGTGACGTTACAAATTACACACAATGCCATGTATACCTACCTGAGCCAAACTGCCTTTCTGGGTTTCTTTTGTGCTTTCCAAAGACAATTTTTATCATTACTTAATTTCTGTATCAAATGCAACTGATAAAAACTGGATATTGCTAAAATCTACCACCTCCAACATCCAAAGGCAGCCCCAAAGCACCTCAATCAACTGTCACACATTCAGGCTTTTCTTAGATCAAATTAAAAATTTAAAACAAAAGAAGACCAAACAAACACTAAAGATAGGGGGAAAAAAATCCAAATTTAAAAAAAAGTGAAAACAACCTAGCCCCCTAAAATCAGACATTCATGCTAAAAATTATGTGTGGTCCCTGAATTTAATTTTCCATGCAAAGGCAATGATTTCCAAAGAGTGATAAAAATATGGTTTGACATTCTCAAAATCTCTGGTGCGAGTTTTACTTAAGTGAAAGTTCTAGGCTGAGAACAAATTAAAACTGGGAAACTTCCACGCGATTTCTCCTTCTCCTTTGTTGCCTCTAACATGACCTTCATGTGGTCTTTTGGCTCAGCTGAAATGAGGAGCAGACTCTGTCAGAAGCCAAGGCATTTCAAAAGCAAGAAGAGAAGCCTGTTTTATGGCCCCTACCTCCACAAGTGACATTAAGTGAATGCTGTAGCTATCCGAGGACCTGCAGCCCTACCACTTTCCAAAAGGGCTATGGCCACAATGCAGTAGTACAAATATTGCTGTAACTTTTAAGAATTCCATAGAAATCTGGCAGCTTTGCCTTTTTATTCAGCATTGCCACACCTTCTTGTTTGTTTGTTTGTTTGTTTGTTTTTCAGGAATCAAACTCACGACCTCATGCTTGCCAGGCAGGCGCTATGCTGCTGACCTAGGTCCCTGGCCCTTGCCATGACTTCTTCACATGGCATCTTATAGAAGGTAAAAATAATGGAAGAAACACACATTACTTTTAAAAATGCATACCAATGCAGGAAAAAAATACATCACCTGAGAATGTCCTTTTCCTCAGAGAAATGGATCTAGATATATAAAGCATGTAAAGATGGCTTTGTAATTAATGAAACCACTTCTCCCACTTCCCTGAGGGAAATCATTTAATACTAGATGAAACATTAGAGAACTTTTGAGCAAGGTCTTATGTTCAAAATGTTTCTATTGTAAATGATAATATTTGATGCTTCAAATAGTGTTCATGATTAAGAATGGGAAGGAAAAATTATGCCGTAAGCAACGGAAACCTTAGTATTTTCTAAATTTGCTGTTTCCTAGAAAATGAGATACAAGACTAAAAGAGGATATAATGTGCTGAAATCAGTTGGAAAGCAACTGAAAATATGCAATATTTAACACATGACTAGTGTGGTTTGGCTCCCTGGTGAACCTGTTTGAACAAAAAGAATTATCTAAGTAAGAAACAAAGGTAACAATAATTATAATATGAAAAAAATTTAAAATATCTTATATACTACTTCCCTTTTTAGAAACAGCTTTCTGAAAGATTTAACCTTACAATGACTTTCTGCAAGTGCAATCTCTTCTTAGCTGATGACTGAATTCTGCAATGGACGTGGTCAGGATTCCAAGTCAATACTGCAACAGTGACCGATGTGGCACAATACTGAATTGATTGAAATGAAAGGCAGTTACTACACTCCCACTCCCACACCCACACCCACACAGATATCTTTGTCAGTTTCAGATAGCTTTTAACTAAGCTGTAGTTAGTTCAAACACTGAAAGCCAAGATGAAATGCGTGCCTGATAAATCACCCCTACAAAATAAGCCATGTTAGGATGAGACAATTAGAAAAGCCCATTTTGCTGAAAACATCCCAGACGTCACATGGCAGTTTTAGCCTGAAGATCTGGAACTAGGGTTGCAGGGTTGTGGACACTAGTTACAGATAACTGCTTGAAAGCTGATATTAAGGCAAATAAAAGCTGATTGCTAGAAAGCAATTATTTAAAAGTCTCTTGTTTATCTAAAGGAGAACAGGACTTTGTTTTTCCTGGTGCAGCCAGATGCTCTAACTTCTGAACAAGTGAGCATGGTCAATAGTACATAATAACTTCCGAGTCTGTTACTTTGGCCTAGCTAAGCCTGTCTGGCTCAGGCATCCTGCAGGGTGACCAACACAAGGGCAAGGGCACAAGCAGAAACAAGGGGGTGCTCTGCTCTCTCTTCTCTCACGCTCTGGGTGCCTTTCTTCTGGCATCAGCTGCATGAGCACAGGGAAAGGCTGGCTCTGGTCCAGGGCGGTCCATGTTGGGCCCGGCTACATGGTCTCAGGGTTGGGTGGCAGTTTGAAGAGTCTGGCTGCAGACACGAGCTTCCTGATGTGTCGCTCCTCTGTGATGCCGGCCTCTTGAAGGCAAGTGTGGGACAGAGAAGGCACTTGGCTCAGTGTGCTGAACCCCGCATCAGAGAGGTGGCTGGTGTACATGGGCAGGCCAATGGAGATGAGCCAATCCGACACGGATGTGATGCATCCAGGAGACAGGGGCTTCCTACAGATTTCGGTGAGCCCACCACTTGGGATCTGGATAAACACAGAAAGCAGAAACTAAAGACTCTGTCTGTGCTACAGGAGAGCTACTTATGAGTGTGCGCCTACAAGGAACAGTACTGAAACACAACACTACTAGATTATAATCAGGAAGGGATAGTGCTATGACCGTCAAAAATCAAGATTAGAAGAAAGAGTTTGTCTCAGAAATGAAGCAAACTTTGAAGTGTTCTAGCAGGCACCTGGAATTAGAGTGATCCCAATTTCATGGTCCAAACTGTAAGCATTTATATATCCTGCTATTTTTGTCTCCCTGTGCTATGTTCATCAATAAGAGATCTCTAAGGATTTACAGAGACAAACCTGTGTGACAGTACAAAAAGGGATATTCAGTGGCAGGGATTTTATAAAGTAATTTTTCTACTATATTTTCATCTTTGGTAACAACTAGAAAACTCAGTATTTAATCAATATAGTTATAAAGAATCTGAAACACAATTATATCAAGTATTGGCTAAGACAGGGAAGTGGACATTTAAATTTGACTACTGGGAGCCAGGCAGAGTGGCACACATTCTGGCCCCCTGGAAGGCTGAGACAGGAAGATTGCAAGTTCAAGTCCAGCCTGGGAAACTTAAAAAGATTTAGCCAGAACTTGTCTCTAAATTAAAAAAATCAAAAAAGGGCTGGGAGTATAGTTCAGTGTGAAAGTCCTAAGTGCATGAAAACGTTCTTTTGACTACTGGGTAACATCTTTCAAGAAGGTGATGATGTAACATGTATGAAAATCCTTGAGATTTTATGCAGCATTGATGAAATGAAACCTTTTCAGAGAATACATCCTTAGAAATGACCTTGAAGGTACACAATGATTGACTAACAAAGCTATTCCTTACTATATTATTTAATACAAAAAACATGAATGTTTCAACAATGTGAGATTGGCTAAGTATAGAATATTTATTCTACTTATTCACTAGAACACTGAAAACTTGGTAATACAAAAGAACTCCTGATCTGACAACTGAGAACAACCAAGTTTCAAAACTGTATGTTTATATTATACATGTGCACAGCAATGGCTAGGTTTTTACATATTGGGAAGAATCGTATATAATGTTTCTATAAATGTAAACATTGTGGAATAGATAAATCAAGCTATTTAATATGTGCATTATCCTACTTAGGTTCGTTTATGTGAAAATAGTTAAAATCTATTGCCTTAGCAATTTTCAAGTACTCAATATATTGTTATTAACAGTAGCGATCATGTAGCATAACAGATCTTCTGAATTTATTCTGCCTGTCTGAAAATTGGGGCCCTTAGAAATTTTTAGAGATTTTCTTGGTACTAGGATTGTGATGGTTTTCATTTCCTTCTAAAACTGTATTTTAAAGCAGCATCTAGGTGCTGAGGGTATAGCTGAGAACACTTTCTCAGATGCTGGGGGCCCTGGGTTCAATCCCCAGCACCGCAACACAAACCAAATTCAACCAACTCTAGGCTAACGGCGTGCTGCTGTCTCTCTAGGCATCTCTCCCATCCAGGGCCATAAGCAGCCCTCCCCTACTGAGCACCTGGAAGCTGCTTACCACCTGCACTGCCACTAAATGCACCACAAAAAAAAATCTAAGCGAAGGGCACCAGAAGCGCAGGCCGCTCACCGCCATTCGGTGCTGCTTGCGAAGCAGTTTCACCCGGATCTGGTCCATGTTGGTGGCAACATCCTTCTCGGGCTGATCTAGGTCCTCTGCATATCTCTGCACCAGGGCTTCAGGGATCCCACAGCGGCCATGCTGTGGGGGAGAAACAGATACAGGGTGTAAAGGCAGCATGGAATTTTTTTTCCTTTTTCTAAGACATACTAAATGTAAGCTAGGATAAGACATTTGTTAACAATACAACAGCACCAAAATTTTAAATTTGAGATTAGTATGTATTCTTTACAATCAGAATGGATGATTTCAAGGGAATACATTTATGTCTTCATGGTCCAAATACTGAAGAGGTCTAGGATTAACTTCTCAAATGTACTGAAGGCAGAAAATCATCCTGCGTTTTTCAGGCCAACACCTACATCTCATTCAACCTGAACATTCTGCAAAATCCAGTTCATCTGCTGTTGTTGATGCTAGTTTCCTAAACTCTGGGACAGACTTCTACTCTAAAGATATTCCACTGTTTGCCTTTCATTTTGAAGACTTGTACTACCTCATCAGCGAGCCGCATCTCCTTATAACTCTCCTCACTTTCACTTCAAAAGGCCTTGCTCATGAAACATCAAGGAGACAGAAGAAAAGAAGGGAGTGGATGTAACCACGGGCATTCATGCTCATAAGAATTTTATAACAAGGACTTCCAGGAATGCATCATAATGGCACATGTGGTTCCAACCAGCTGTTATCACTGATTCATCTTCAAAGTCTCTTTGGTATTGTTAGATCTTTTTTATCTTTTTTATCAAATGAGAAATGATGTTTCAATATAGATCTAAATGTTTTTGATACAATGGGAGTTTTTATATTATCATTTCTTCCCTATTATCTACAGATAATTGTACAATATAACCACTGTCTCACATCTGAACAGGGTCCTGCAGTTTTCAAAGTATGACCCTCACCAGCAATCTACCAGTGAGGTACTTTAGGGAGGTCATACTTAAGCCCAGCTGATCTACAGGGAAATGCAGTGGGGAGACGGTTATGTTTCAACACACACGTCAAGTCAGAGATGGATACTCAGACTCGGGTTTCTCTTGTCCACTAATCCATTCTTTGGAAATAGTTGTGGTTCTGATCACCCTTTCTGCAAGATATAGCTGCCAAAAATTAAAAACAAATAAGCAACAGCATAAGAAAACTGTGACGTGCATTCACACGTAACCTGGGTCTGTAGTCCCTGGTCATCAGTGGACTGAATGCCTAACAGGAAGAAGCCACTAGCAATGGGTCACCACATTTTCAGAACAGCCTACTCCAGGGCAGCTATGTGGAGATTTCATGCCCCCTGGATGCCTGACAGAGAACAACAAAAAAAAAAGGATCATGGGGGTTGGGGAGCCCCACGCCTGTGCTACCTTATCAGAGTACGGCTCTTCGGTGAGGTCAATGCCTTCGGCATGTAGCTTGGTTTCAGTGAGCAGTTCCAGGTCCACTCCCCGGTTGCAGGACACCTTCCTGCTCAGCGCTGGGCCCAGCTTCACACCGTGCTCCTGCAGGGTAGCACTCTCAGGTAGCTCTGAGAGCCATGGCGGAGGCCTGCTGCATGTCGGGCTGCCAGGCTCCTGCCCTGAGGGAGACCTGGACAACTGTGCTGAGGGACAATCAACATGGCTGGCCTTCTTCACTGGCAAACATGGGGCATCTGGGCTCGGAAGGGTCCCCCCAGGGCCCACGGGAACAAGGTGGAGCCCATTGGCAAGGCGTTCTCTGCTCTTTTTGGCAGGAACAGGTGGAGGCTGTGAAGGGTGTTTTGGAGGTGTCCTTGCCTCAGGGACTCTCTGCTCTGTATCTACCCCTTCTTTTACGCCCGGGGGATGGTGGGATCCTTCAAAATCATGTCCTTTCCTGTGACCCTCCTGAGACGTCCTTGTGAAACTGTGCCTGATTCCAGGAAGCTGAGCCTCATAGTTTCTGGGCAAACACTGAGGAGGTGAAGTGCCGCAGGAAGAAGCTGCTGGGGGGCCTTCAGCTTTCCTGGGCATCATCTTCTGAGAGTCAGGACATCTCTGGCTTTGGGTCAGTAGCGAGGCATTGTTGGCAGCAGAATCTCGCCCTGGAGGTTGGACCTTTGCAGTGGGGGCGGATGTCTTTTGGGGCACTTCCGGTACAATCTGAGGAGAGGTTTCTGTCACCTCAGTAGGCACATCTTTTCCAGCATCAGGCTGTCCTTGGAGGTCATCCAGGGAATGGGATCGGGGCCATGGTTTCACAGTCTGGGGGCCCTCCAGGGTCTCACAGCTCCGACAGATGGAAACCGGGAGGCTTCTTCGGTTTTTATTCAAACCAGTCACACAAGGTGGGTCACAGTGCTTGGAGGTGACGGGGGTGCCACCAAGGCCCAGCCTGCTCTCCTCTCCCTGCTTCCGTGCATCCACTGACTTTGTTAAAGGCAAGGTTGGGTAGTTGCCCAGCTGACTCCTGTGGAAAGGCTTCAAGCTGGACTCAGTCGAAGACTTGGCAGGTAAGAGGCCAGTTTTCTGAGTCTTGCCTGTGACACAAAGGAATATTTCACAATCACATTTTGAAACAAATCAAATTGACATATAAAAGTGTATGCCCATAATAGACATCTCCAATTCCCATATCCCCATGCTGAACTGCACTAAGGGCACAAAATCATCATGTGTGACAATGGGTGTCGTAGAGTTGCTATGATCCCATTTTTATTTTTAGAAAGATTTCTTAGTCTTACTAAAAGACTTATGGAGACTAAAACTACAATCAAATCATGCTGCATTAGGCAATGGCACAGAGCTTTCTACCTGCAAGCAATACAAAAGAGGGTCGATCATCCAAACCCTATTTGGAAACCACACACATGGAATTTTTTTGGCGAGTACAATATCCCAAGGTCATGGCTGAAATGGAGAAGAGGACTGGCTCCTCTCAAGAGCTTCGATAAATGATGCTTCAAAGGGGTGATTAATGAATCCTCAAAATCACACTTTCCTCGAAGCTGCTCCACTCTAATAAAGTTATCCAGAACCAGCCAAGCAACTTTGATACAGACCAGCACACAAACTGAAATGAGTATCTTGTCAGAAACCACCTATAAAATACTTTCTACAGTTCTACATCCCAGCAAAGCAAAGCCCTTGCTAAAACGAACTGTCAGTCTGATGAGTGAAGCCACCAACCAGGCACATGACTTATTTATTTGATGACTGTTGACTGGTATTAACTGCTACTGCTGCTCGATAAGCTTTACCGAGAACATGCTGTCTATGAGCCAGGCACTGTACCGTGAACACACACTAATTAACCGTCCCTGGTTTCATCTTTGGTTAATAACACGTTTGCTATGGTCTCTGACACTGACAAATGACAGACACGAATGCCCCAGGTAAAGGAATATTTGAGCCAAATGATCCTATTACTCTAGACTCAGAAAAAAGTGAGTCATACTAAATTTACATCAGGTTTAGAAAGTACAAAGATATGGCTGGTTCTAATCTCTGGAAAGACTCTATGTTGTTAAAAGTAAGATTTCCTTCCTAATTTATTGCTTATGTAAACATTTTTAACCACAAACTTTAATTTAGAGTTTTGACATCTCCTAATTAAGCTGTCTCACCCCTTCAGTACGTAAAGCAGCAAGAGTCATCAGGCCATGATGGGATGAGGGAAAAAGAACAAAGAGAGAAGTCCTGAGGCTGTGACATTACAAGAGCTTTGGCCATTATCAGCAGAGGAAAAATCGGATTCCTTCTATGATTTATGAGCTTCCATCAAACTCAAATTCCAAACTGAAAATCTGCAATGTGTCATATCAAGCATACGGCAGAGCCTAAGACTGATGGATAAGAACAGTGGCATCTCAATCAAGACTTCGTATTAGCAATTCCATCCTTTCGCACAAGGCCAAAGTCAACATGTGAAGTATTCTGCATTCAGCAGAGCACAAACCTGGTCAAATGACATTTGTCTGCCTTTAAGAATAGGAACTTGAGACCTCGAACACTGCCGATCTATATGTTCCACACTAACATGCACCAACTGCCAGGTATTGTTAGGTTATTATTCTGTTGTTACACAGAGATCAGTAGCCTTGTGTTAATATTGAATACACTTGCCATAGTTTCATTTTTTTCCCAGAAAGAGAAATACCTCTTCAGGAAACACATTAAAGTTTAAAAAATGGTTGAAAGAGCAAATTCTTAAAACTCTTTTATCATATATTTTAGAAATACAGTGAAAACAGAATTGTGAAGTAAATTCTGCTATCAGAATCTTGGAAAGAATTTAGTTTATGAACTGAGGTACCACAGTATGGCCTTCCATCCCTTTAACTCCCAATATAAATCACACTTCCAATATAAATTCCATTTTAACATTCTACCTACACTGGAAAGATTCCTGGATTCACCTTGAATTTAAAACATGGTTTGCCATCTTCTTTAATCTAGTTCTTTAGCAGGTGCATCTGAATTCTTTTGGGCACTAAAAATTCTGCCAGTGTTATCTGTGAAATCTTTATCAATCCAACATAGTTGGAATTAATTTTCCAAAAATTTTTGGCTATGGAAAGAAAGGTTATTAACAGAAAAGCCTTCTGGACATACTTGAGGATTTGATGTTTACTACGACTGAGGTTGTACTGTGTTTTATGTCTCATCGTGACCTAGGTTACCTGGGACTGAGCACTTCCTTACAGTGTGCAAGCTGGGCACCTGCTTGACCCCTCAGTCCTCATTTTGTAGCCCTAAGAGGCTTTCATGCTATTTTTAAAATTATGATTCAGAGTAAGAAACACATTTTATATTCACTATCCAACACACATGTGTGCGTACACACACATACACACACACACACACAGGCAGATTATAAGTAACAACACTAGCAGCACTGCTCCTTACCTTATGTGATGCATACTGATACTTTCTGCACCATTTTTCTTAGCAAACTGCCACCCACGACCCACTAAATTGATTTTACCACCCACCTATGAATTAGAATATACAGTTTAAGGATGGTTGCTTTACTGGGTGCTAATGATTATGCTAACACATGGACTTACAGATGGGATTCCAATGATATCAGACCTAAGCATTTTTCCACAATGGCCTTTAAGCATTCAACAGAGATTTAGGTCACAGTGGCAGCACAAGCCCTTGGCTACCATTTTTAAATCTCATAATAATGTGAATTTTGAAGTCACAACATCAAACTACAGAGCCCCTTGCCCTGTGACATTTAGGCTGCCTGACCCATTTCAACAGGAAATTCTGCTCCTGTCTGAGACAAATAGGCTTTCTGGAATTCCATATTGACTACTTCCTGCCTGTCAGGCCAGAAAAGCCACAAACAAGACAAGTGGCCTCTCGGCTACCCTCTCCCAAAGTAACTGCTTCTGGACTGAGCCTGCAGCCGGCATGTAGAAGATATGGTTGCTGTGTGGCCCTGATGGATGGTCTACTTGGTGAATTGTTCTCCTTATAGACCTCACAGTTCTCAACACTCAAATGTGGGTTGTTATTGCATAAAGCAAAGGGCACAGGAGACACACAATTTAGGTTTTATAGTTACAGGTATTTCAGACGGAATTTATTAACCTTATACAGCAGCCAGGATGAGCAAACACAGGCACTAACTGGAGAGCAGTGTGGAAAGAGGCTGGAAGTGAAAAGACAGTTACCTGGTTCATCATAGGAAAAACAATCAATCTTTTGAATACAATTACATTTCTGAAATTAGACACTTGAACTAGGTTCCTGATGGGCAATGCTGACATTACCATTTTCCAGGTTCTCGCTGCTCTCGTAGCATCCTGAGTCTCTTGGGGAGCATCCACTCAGGCCCTGGCTGTCCACCAGCAGCTTCTCCTGGGACCCAGACTGGTCGCTGTTACCTAGAGAAGGTGAACACAGGGCATGGAATCACAGAGGAGTAGAAGCAGCAGTGCTAATGTCAGACAGGCCCCAACTTCATCCTGTTACTGCCACACGTTTTTCTTTTTCTTTTTCAGTAGCGGGAATCGAACTCACAAACTGTGCTTGCCAGGTAGGTGCTGTGCTGCTGAGCTATATCCCTGGCCTGCCATATGCTTTTAAAGCTTGGACTTTAAAAGAGTACAAAGTATTTTATGGTAAATAAGATGAAAATAAACCTGTGAGATCAGAAGATTTCAAGTAAAGTATCAATCACACGAAGATAAATTTGGAAAAATCCCACAGTTGGAATATTCCAATGCCTTTCAAGTAAGTCAAACAGACTGAAGCCGCTGTGGAGAGAAGAAATGTAGTAAAGGTGTTGGTGGCAGGGACAGCATCACAGACCCTTCTGAGTGAGGACACCATCCGTTAAGGGCAGAGTGGATAAATGCAGAAATGCCCTGAATGGACGGATTAAGCCATGTCCTTTTCAGAGACCTATAAGAGTTTTACTTCAAGTTATTTATATTACTACCTCTCCAAATTTGGAAACTTACATAAAACTGTCCAATGCCAAATTTTCTTAGCATTTTGTTTTAGAGACAGGATTTCACTATGTAGTCCAGGCTGGCCTAGAATTTAGGAAATCCAAATTGGCCTTGAACTCATGATCCTCCTGCCTCAGGCTTCCAAGTGCTGGGATTACAGGTATTACAGATACCCCCAGTGGCAACTTCTTTCTGTTTTGGTAGTTTGGTTATGTACTAGTTCCTTTCTTCTCTGCCTTCTCACATTGTCTTGGACCTGCACTTCTATTTCCTGCACACAGACCTGAGAAGGAATGCTCAGGGGACACTATGGCTGTTAATCCTGGTATGTCAACTTCATTGTATTAATTGACACCTAGCAGGTTAGTACAGCGTGTATCTGGCTGGGTCACTAAGGGGTAACTTTGGGTACGATCTCTGGTCCCTGGCCCATTCCTCTCTAGCACTGTTCTCCTGCTCTGCTTCCTGGTCACCATGAACCTAGCAAGTTTGCTCCATCCAGCCCTTCCACTACGAGATCTTTGCTTTGGGGCCAGCCAGTAATGGACTGAAACAATGAGCAAATTAAACCTCTACTCCTTTATGCTGTGGCTGTTGGGCACAGTGTCTCAGTGACCAGAAAGTAACTAATACACACTGTGACTTGGTAACCAAGCAGAAGATACACTTAAAGTGGATGGCTGAGAGCTGACTATCCTCATGGTGCTAAAGAGAAGCACTATTATTTATTAACTGGATCTCAATAAAGCTCAGGGAACAAAAAAAAAAAAAAAAAAAAAAAACAAATCAAGAAAAGTCTCAGACATGTCTGCTGAGGGAGTCTGCACAGAGGAAACCTTGCAGAAAATCACTGGCCTTTAGCTCTCTCAGCAGCATCACTTTGCATGTCTTATTGAGTGAGCACATGGACCCATACGTGGAGCACAGAGGTCCACGCAGAGCATCTTCAAGACTAAGTGCTTGGTCACATAAAACGGAAACCAACAAAACACTTTCTACAGAAAATAGCTAGTTGCGACAACGAACGGCTTTCATTTATTTTCCTTTCTCTTCGCCTCTCACCCTCCTGCTCTAACCACATACAGAAAGAAAAAACAATCCAATAAATCAGAAATATGATGCCTCTTCTCAGGTCATCAAAATAAATGTGGGGAGGCACAGGGCTGCCATGGTACATGTGTGCTGTGGGTCCCTCATGTCCCCTCGTGACTTCCTGTTAGTATTTCTCGCATGGAAAGCTTCTGTAACACCTACTACAGAGACCATGGCAGAATAAGCTCCTCAACTAGAAACACAAATGCAGAGTGCTAACTGTTAAGTGACTAATGATAAACTGACATTTTGGAAGCCCATGAACAAATTCTATCTCCCCAACACCAAACATTGGAACATTCTAGAGTGATGGCCTCATTGTGTGGAAGAGACTGTGGCCTTGGAGTGGCCTCTGTCCAGCCTAGCATGTCATTTAGAAAAGTGATACTTATGAAATGAGGGCTTTGAGCTTCTGCTACAGCTCAGTGAGAGGAACCGCTGTTGTCTATCCCTGCAGCGCACCACAGAAACCAAGGCTAACTCCAGAGTGCGGACCGATGGGAAGAAAGCAGAAGCCGTGGAATGCAAGCTGGATCCGCATTTGGGGGATCCTAGCCTTACCCGGCATAGAAGGGCACCTCAGTTGTTAAAGACAGGGAAAAGGATCCCTCCCATCACCTGAAAACCACAGTCCAACTCATAGTCATGAGAACAAGGCAAAGGGCCAGAGTCAATGTCTTCATCTGGGACAAAACAAGCAGAGCTTCATATATGTACTGCAGAATGAAGCTCATGACTTTCTACCATGCTTATTACCATTAAAACCCAAGCATGAAAGAAAAGAATGAGGGTGAATGACAACATGCAAATCCTCACAGTCAAAGGAGAGTGAAAGGCGGGATCCCCAGTTGGATATGAGCTGACTCTACTTGGGTTCCCCCATCCCCGAAACTGCACAACACATCCACGTGCACACAGAAAAAAAATATGCTGAGATACTCAGGACATCCTCACACATCTAAGCTGGAGGTGCACAAAGGCACCCATAGTCACCTGAACAGCAGGTACCTTGGGAAGCAACAGGAGGGAATGGGATTCTTGGATAGCAGCACTGTCAACAGGGCTGTAAAATGAGGACTGCTAGGAGGCTGAGGCAGGAGGCAGAAGGGTCCCAAGTTGGAGCCCAGCCTGGGCAGTTTAGTAAGATTAGGCACTGGGATTATATCTCAGTGTGGAGCCCTGGGTTCAACCCCCACTTTAGTCTAAATGAATAGGACTGAAACAAAGATGACAACGTATTAACTCTAGTTGAATTCAGGAAGTGCATGTGTATAAATTTTTTTTTCTCAGTATTTTACTACACACTTAAAATAATTCCTGATTAAAATTTTCATAAGATATATTTGTACTGAGCTGTTCCTTTAAAAATGGTTTAAAATGTGAACATTTTGGTATGTGTATTTTACTACAATTAAACACTTAAAAAATTTTTTGAAAGAGTGCTTATATTTAGTAGCCCTAGAAGAGCAATCTGACAATCAGGGTCTTTTCTAGTCAAACCCTCCCTGGAAGCTGCCCTTCTCCACGCACTGGGAGGCCCCAGACAGATCTGACTTCCAAGCTGTGCTAGAGATGGATTTTTTACTCTCAGTGGACAGCTGAGATAGAAAACTTTCAAGATGTGCACATACCTTGGAAGACCTCCATAGACCTCTGTCTCTCTAGTGCAAAGAAATTTAGTTTTATAGAAAGCTGCTGTGGTCCGCTAAGCTAACAGGTATGTAGAAGGACTACTTCTTAAATGCAATGAATTGAACCATATTAGTTGTAAAGTCTTATAACCCTGGGATAAATAAAAATAAATAAATCTAGACCCAGCCTCTTGACAAAAGCAGTACCTCTGAGTACCTTGAAACTTTTGTTGTAAAACAAATAAAAGGAAATACCACTTTATCAGGAAAGTCCAAATACTGGTAATGCACAGATCCAAGACGGGATTTCTGAAGAAGAAAAGAAGACTTTGTAGGCTGTGTGTGTGTGTGTGTGTGTGTGTGTGTGTGTGTTACTGGGGATTAAGCCCAGGGCCTTAACAATGAGCTATATCTCCAACCCTTTTTCCTTCTGAGCAGGGTCTTGTTAAATTGCTCGATTTCCCAGGCTGTACTCAAACTTGCAATCCTCTTGCCTTGGCCTCTGAGAATACTGCGACTATAGGTGTGAGCCACCAGGCCTGGCCTTCTTAGCACTTTGATGAATAAAAACACCCTCCTTCATAATGTCCCTGGCACAAATCTCAGGATGGAACTCAAGGACAAGGGGTCTGGGTCAACATGGTATAAAACAGTCTAGGCCTGGATGACTGCTCTATACTCAAGAATTTTAAATTTTATTTTAAAGAAAGTAAAACTAAACATAACAAAACAGAACAAAGCAGATCAGAAGAAAACAATGTAAGTAACACAGATTTCAAAGCAAGACAACAGGAGATCATCACTGGCTATCATATTGTCTTTTGTTTTCTTCTAATATACTCAAGAATTAAGCTTTGGTCATTTTCTTTTTTTTGGGGGGGGGGGGTACTGGGGATCAAACTCACGACCTCATGCTTGCCAGGCAGGAGCTTAAGCCACTGAGCTAAATCCCCAGCCCGCTTTGGTCATTTTCCATGGCCAACGAATAGCAAATGGGCTATGTTTATAGAGCAGATGTGAGTCAGGAAAACAGGTGAATATTAATTCTCAGCAACAGAGCTGGTCAGCTGTACTGGGCACTGTCCCAGGTCATTTACACACAACATGGCCATAGGTCCCAGGGTGCCTCTTGGGAGATGTAACTACTAGTAACCTAGTCATAAAGCAACACAATTCCCTCCAAATCTATCCCTGAAGGCTACCTGGGACTCAGACATCTATTTCACAGTGCATGTCCCTCTGTGTCATCAGTGAATTCAGAGGGCACGCATTTTAAGCAGAAGTGAATGAAACAGCACTAACATGCTGGCCTCTAAGTCTCCTGGGTCTGATGTACCAGGTTAGCTGCCCCTCCAGAACCCCGTCATAATGTAAAAATACAAACTAAAAATTCATTTAATAAAAATATCATAGACTAAAAATGCATTTAATACACCAGACCCACTGAGTATCCTAACTTAGGTGTTAGAGGGCACTAAGTCCTACAGGCTGCGCACCCTCCTGACAGTGCTGAGGAGCCACAGCCTGCTGCTCCACACAGTATCATGAACGAACACTGTGGCAGGCTGCAGGTCACTAGCCCAGCAAAAGACCAGGATTCAAAAATCAAAGTTCGATTTCTACTCCATTATGCTTTCACACCACTAGAAAGTGAAAAACTTCCTACGTTGGGAATCACGTGTAATGCATAACTCTTTTCCCACCATTAACCATCGTTTTGGTGTGTCTTTCAGCAGTAGAAATGCTATTAGCCACTGATATCCCTGAAGCAACGCACTTGAAAGAAAATGCATTTGAATTCAGTAACTGGAAAGGATATTATCTTCGTGATGAATAATTTCAGGAATGTTTGTAAGACTGAAAGAGCAGGAGAAGACTGGGTTAATGGAGCGATGGGTAGGATCCATTCGATAGACTCCATAAGCGCTGTGCTCCCTTAATTCTGCGCACACACTGTGAAACCAAGCTGTCATCTATTTAAGTTTGAATCCTTTTGCTCCACATACTTACTTCAGGGACGTTTCCTGCTTCTTTAATGGAAACTGATTAATATCACTTATTAATCAGCCTGTCCACTAACAAAGTACCTCATGATTTTGAGAAGTAATTAACCCTTGGCTGGGCAGGAAACTCCCAGTTAATTGGTTACTTTTGTGCCCAGAGACTCTAGTGACCTGCTGTACACTGCACATCCCAACAGATCCTGAGGTAGAGTCCACTGCTTCTCTTAAAAAACAGCAGGTGATTCTCTCAGTCATGTGGAGTAGCATTATCCTCAGCTGTTACCTAAAACATTCCAGGAAAGCTGTCAGGGCTACCAAAGAGTTGTTTTGCTTCCATGTTAACACGGATGTCTGTACTTGGAATTTATGTTTTTGAGCTATTTGACATACAGTGGACCCCTGACTTAGGAACTCGTTTTGTTCCCAAAGGCTGGTTGTAACTCGAGATGTCACTGAGGGCTCAGCTCCTGTACACAGCCTTCAGTCTCTCTCCTGTATACAGGCAGATCTCAGTGGCCTAGAGAGACAATAGCCCAGGATTTCTCGGTTAACCCCATACAGGAAAGGATGTTGTCATGTTCCTTCCAGGACTCTTTAAGGGTTAAATCTGTATCCAAGACCATCTGGAAGCACAAGCAGCTGGCATTCAGGTCATAACTCAAGTCTTTGTTCATAAATTAAAACTAAAATTCCAGTCAAAACCCAAGATGTTCATAGATCAGGCTGTTTGTAACTCTAGGGTCTACTATAGTATGAAACTGACCTTAGCTTTGGAAGGAACAAGACAATGTGAGAGACTCCAAGGACATAAGCACCTGCTGATAGTTGATAAGAGGCCTGTTGGTGACCAAAGACTGTGGCTCACGTACCAGTGACCCCTGTGTGTGCGTGGAGGGACTTACTGTCATATTCCTGTAACAGCTCCACTGCCGTCAAGAGAACAGCTCTGTGCTCTGGGTCTCTGATATTTAGCTCATCCAAGTCTTCCTCCTCCAGGAGCTTGAAGGTGTCCAAATCTTCATATCCATTGAACAGGAAAGTGGGCATGTGTTCCTGGCAGGTGCAGAAAGAGGAGCAAAGGGGATCAGAGGCCCAGCCATGTGATATATGGCCAACTACTAGCCTCAAACCTCTCAGCTCTTTTCTCATTGTCATTTTTATGCTAATCAAGATTAGGATCATTCATAATACATTCTGTACCTCCCAGTCCACCAATTTAGCAAGCAGGCAGACTGTTTTACTAATCACAGGTTAAGAAGATGTACAGTGCAGACTGTGATGGGTTCCACGTCGTAACTGTGGTTTTGATATGAACTAGTTCCTTTATCACTAAATGGCCCACCAGGGAAAAGGTCCTCCTTTACAGAGGTATTAAAATTCAATTTTGCAGCCCCCTCAAATATCTCAGGAATAAGAGGGTTTTTGCAAGAAACAGAACCACCCACTGCAGACCCACCTGCCAGATGCTGGGAGTCCTAGTGAGAGGCAGGTGGGAAGGAGGATGCCTTAATGGCTCTGTGGAGCTGGCTGTATGGAAGGGACCAGGGTTAATGCTTACTGCCTTTCTTGGAGCAGATTTTAACCTAGGGCTTATACTGCTACCTGCAGAGTAGGTCAAGTGCAACGTGAGAACCCTGGCAACTTCTGTAGGATGGCTACTCACCGTACTAATGGGTCACACTTGTTAGATGACATAGATCAACCCCTAGCATAGCCTAAAACTTCCTTTCCCTTGCTTAGTTTAGGAGGAAGAACAGGCAGTGAGCAAATGTGTGACAAGAGTAAGAAGAGACTGACTTTTAGGTTAATCCGGTCCAGGAGATCCTCCACGGACTTGGGCTGGGGAGGTCTTCCTTTCCTCCTCCTCCTGGTGGGGCGCTTGGGCTTCTCGTCCTCCTCACTCAGCACATCCACATAGATGAACTTGAAGGTGCCGACCTTGTTGTTCAACAGGCCCATCCAAGTCCCCATGGGTGGTTTGCTGATTATGTCAATAATATCTCCTTTCTGTGGCCCAGGGAACACAGATCTTTCCGTTAGGTGCATTTTGAAGTACAAATTAGTGAGTCACAGAGTTGGGAAAATGGCAGGATCAGGGTCTCACATGTGACCTTCCTGAGCCATCAATGCAGGACATGGCAGGGAGTTTGGCAGAGGCGGAACTCAGCTTCGTGACTGGGCTGGATCCCACATGGGCCCAGGTCACCAGCTGACCTCCCTTCTTCCGGCACCTTAATGCCTGGGGTGCTGTGCTACCTCCCAGCCTGGCTCTCAAAATTCTTTCCCATCACCCCAAGTGTTCCTGCTTCCCAGAGAAAGAACTCCCTACCAGTCACAAGTCAGTGGCAACCCCTGCCCTGTGGTCACTTCATTCACTTTGTGGAATTCTGTCTTCAGGTTCCACATAAATATCTCTGTTCACAGATAGAAGACAGTCATCTATTTGCAGACGGAGAAAGCACAGAAACGGGTGTGGGGGCCACAGGAGTTCTAAAGAGAGCTGGGGTGAAAGGATGGGGCCAAGTGTGAGTCATGATGAGACAGTCACACAGGCCCTTCGATCTGAATGGTTAGTTCTCAGTTTTATTTTTGCTAATGAGACACTAAATCAACAGGCCTTGTCACAGCCCAGCATCCAACAGTAAGGAGGAAAGAAAGAAAAGGGTCCAGGTGGGCTTCTCTGAGCTCTGGAGAGACCCACCTTGAGCTTGAGGGAGTCTGTGTCGTAAGGACTGGGGGTGAAGTCGGTGTGCACCCGGGCTCGCCCACAGAAGGGGCCCCGGTAGGGCGGCTCCTCGTCATCCCCATCTTCTGACTTGACGCTTTCCCTGTTGCTGGTGGAGGAATCAGTAGTGCTGACTGTCTGACCACCTGTGTGGGAAACATGGGAAGGAGGAAGCTAAGTACGGATTCCCCACATGGCACAGCTGAAGAGGGTGGAAGGTACAGCAGATCAGGAAAGGGAGACACGGCAACGAGAGCCATGCCTCACGACCTTGTGTCGGAAACAGAAGAGGGCACACATCTGACTTCCCACTAACTGCTGTCCCAAATCAAGTCCCGATGGCACCGCACACCATCCTCATGACTGAGGAATCCACGTGCCATGGGGACTCTGATGAAGACACCACAGTCCTAGACACCTGCCTTTTCCTTTCACATTCGTGACCTCTTACTGGTATAGTATACTTCCAGGAAACACCACTCGAGAGGTCAAGTAACTTGCCCAAGAATAAGGACTTTAAGAATAGTGAATTTAAACACGACTCTTTCTCCTTTACTATCTGGCCAATACCAACCACCCTTAGGCCTGGGGCAGCTGAACAGTACTTGTTAGCTACTTGTTAGCATTGACATTTGTAATTTAACCATCTTTACCTTATTGGTCACTTATATGTGCCTTTTCCTTTGGCTTATCGTCCCCCGCATCCTTCCTCTCAGATGCATTCTTTATCTTCCCCAGCCAAAATTAATCATTCCTCCAGGTGGCCCTGCTTGTAACAATTACCAAGCAAGCCAAACTGCAAGTGCAGGTATTTTATAGGTCTGGTTCTCTGTCTCCACACCCTGAGGAAACTTGGGTCCTACTGATCATGAACTTGCCCAGATTGGAAGCTCAACACATGATTGATTTTAATGGCAAAGAAAATTATCTACGTTACAAACTGGACTTACTCATCGAGCTCTGCCCACTCAGAGAGCTCCGAAGACTTTCCACAGATCCTCCAGCTTTGAGCTTGGGTTTGTCCATGTGTTCAGAGTCAGGCTGGGCAGAGGCTGGGGAGCCAGGCATTCCATTGAGCCCTGAGTCCTAAAAGGGTGCACAGGTACACAGGTGTTGCTTTGCAGTCCTCAGCAACGTGGGCCTCAGTCGCATCCATCAAATTGATCTTCACAGTTATACTTAATTCTAAACCTTACGTTCTCTTATTGAACCTGTATCACTCCTTAATTTTACAGCTATGGCCTTTTATTTATTAAGCACTCAAAAATTGTTTTGCATGTTCAAATAGATATTTTTGAAATCTGTGGGAGAAGAAAAATCTACCACAAAAATCAAATATTTAGCTAAAGGCTTAGGGAGACTCAGCATAACTTGGCAGCTCAGTATCAAGGCTAGACTTCAGTGTAGGTCACGTATGACCCATTATTAACGCAGTATGCAAAGTACTATCAGAGAGTATCTAATCTACTTTCAAGGGAAACATTTACAGTGAAAAAAAATAGTTTACTTCTCAATGCAAACAAAAAACAATTGGCCATGCTGTCATGCTTCTATTTATGTAAGTTATTGACACTGGCTAAATAATTCCCAACTGAAGACTCAGGTACATGACAAAACTACTGCTTTTCAGTCTATCACAAAGTTTCCAGATGACACTCCTTGGTTTGCTTTCTTTTACTTATTTCCAATGTTGCTAGCGAAAAGCCACAAAGTCCCTTTGGGTCAGACTGCCAGTACGGTAACTAACTCAGCAGCACGCTTCACTGTGGGATGGCCAAATGTGATCGGCCCAGCAGCTCCTCGCTTGCCCACGTATGAACAGCACACTTTTTTGATCAGTGGTGCCATAGAGGTAAGACAACATCACAGTGTGCTGTGGGGAGTGTTTGCCTGGCACCGCAATTACTGGCATGTGAGACTTCCTAGCACTGACGGTAGGAATACAAAACCATCTGAACAAAACCTGATATTTACATGGTGCCAAGTCATCAGAAGGCCTTTCATACAATTCCACTGGCCCCCTCAGATTGAGAACAACTCAGCGGCAGGTTCTGCTTTGACATCTTGTGCTTTGCAAGGAAGGCAAGTGAGCAAACCACCTCAAGAACAAGAACTAAAAACCAAAATCACATGATTGCAGAAGTTACTGGAGCTGTGAGGACAGTTTCTAAATTGATTTGCTTTCCTCTTTTCTGAATCCCAAAACAAATGATCTTTCCAATTAAAAACTTTTCTGATGCTTCATGGAAAAGTGCATGTTTTGAAACATGGCAAAATTAAATATCCATCCTGGTTTTACATGGTCTCCAATGCTTTTTAAATTAGTAATTTGTTCACCATTCATTTATTGATTATCTACAAGAAAAGGTACCAATCTAGATGCTGGGCATATACCAGAAGGAAAAAGACAAAAATCTCTGCCATCAGAGAAAAACAGATTGAAACAACACTGAGATTCTACCTGACCCAAGAAAGGATGGTTATCATCATGAATCAAATAATAACAAGTACTGGCAGGACTGTGGGGGAAAATGGATCCCTTCTACATGCTTAGTGAGAATGTAAATTAGTATTGTCACTAAGGAAAACAGTATGGAGATTTCTTTAAAAATTTAAATTAGAAATTCCATCGAATGCATTATTCCTCTTCTAGGATCTTCTTGAAAGAGTTAAAGACATCATACTACAGTGATACATGGATACTCATGTTTACAGCAGCACAATTCATAATAGGTAAATCTTGGCACTAGCACATATGACCATCAACAAATGAATGGATAAAGCAAATGTGGCATTTACACGCAGTAGAGCACTACTCTGCCCTAAAGAAAGATAAATTTGAATCATTTGTAGGAAAATGGATACACTTTGAGACCATAATGATAAGTGAAATAAATCAGACACACAAGTTTAAATATCACATAGTTTCTCTCATATGAGAAATGCAAGTTATAAATAAGGAGCAAAACAAAAGATAGATAATAAGAAATAGGGAAACAGATCTTTCTCAAATGGGAAGGGGATCAAGAGATAAAAGAGGGGAGTGGGAGAGGTAAAGGGAATGAAAAAAGAAATTAAAATGTGTTATGAGCATGTATAAATTCCACAAAAGGGATGTGAACATTATGTGCTGCAAACATGTACAAAAAGGAAGGAGGGAGGCAGGGAACTACAAGATTGCTATACAGTAGAAAAATAATAAGACACTGCTAAAAATTACATTAAAATTCTATGTTCACAATCCATAAAGCAGAAAACCTCTAAGAACGTAAGCTTATAAGGGCTTTTCAGTAATGCTTCAAAATTTGGGGGATCAGACTGAGAAAATGAAGCACTTGAAAACAGTGGCAGTACTTTCACTGGTGAATGGCACAGTTTGTTTCACTGCTGGGAAGAAATACAGAATCGCGGTCACACCCTCACTTATGAGGAAAAGAAAGTAAAAGGAATAAGGGTAAAAACCACGGAGAAGGCACACTAAAGACAGCCCAGGCTTTCCCATAGGCTTTCCCATAGGCCTAGTAAGCCGGGGAGTTCGGCCTGAGCACCGTGGGCATTTCAGACCATCGTCCTCTGCTGTGGAGCCTTACACACATCATGCTTCTATGTTTGCAGCAGTGTTGGCTAGATGCCAGTAGTGCCCACATCATTCCACCAAATCCAGTGTGACTATTGAAAACATTCCAAAACATTGCCAGGGGTGGATAGGGCAGCAAATAATTCCCAATCTTACAGTGATAACCTGTGTCATAAACATGTGCACACTATGTGTGAACCCAAGAGCGGGTGGCTGGCTAGTAACAGTTCAGAGTGACTGCAACAGGAAGATGCTTGGTGTTTAGTGCACTGTGCCCACCAGGGGGCAGCAGCACAGCAAAAATGTCTGCTTTCCCTGCTCTTTTCCAGCATCCCTACATATTTTATGCAGTCAGCCAGCTCACCCACATGTATTTTAAACAGGCCACAAAATCAGCAGCATAAGGGTATCAGAGAAGAGGGCTTCGAAATCCAGTGGTCAATATTAGCTAAAGCTCAGTTCGCCAAGTGTTTTTATTCCTTCCACCATTCAATTAAGACAGAAAAGACAATGTTGCTAATAATTTTTTCTAATAGAATGGGGTGGGGTTCAATTCTGTGATAGCTTCATGGACACAGATAGGACCAATTAGTCAAAGCACCCCCAAGGAAACAGGGCAGCTGTCAGAGTCTGGTAACCAGGAAGCACTTTGAATTTCCTCCTCATACTTGCTGTATCCCTCTAATATAACTTAGGCTACATCTGAAAAGCCTGCTGTCCAAGGGCACTTCTGTAGCTTAGGTTCTCTGGTAGTCTGCAGCAGGGATATTTAAGAAACTCCTTTTGCATTCACATGTACGACACCTATTGCACTAATGAATCACCATTCCTCTCCTTGATTCTCTCTGTTGTGTTTTGTGACCTGTGTTTTATAGTCTCAGCACTAAACATGGTGCCTACACAACCCTTAAGTGCTTAACTTGAGCTTTAAGAATTGAATGTTTGCCTACATAAACAAAGCACAGCCCTGGAGCAGTTAATACTATACATACTTTGTAAGATTCATAATCTCAGATGATCAACCTCGGTGTCCCTGGGAGCACCCAAAGGAGCTTTCAATTAGGAGACAGATACCTGCTCAGAGACGGAGCTGCTGTATTTCTTAGACATTCTCTTCCGCATTGTCTCTTTCACTGATTTCACCTTTCTTCCGAGGGATATGCGGGAGGCAGTGGGTGATTTGATGACTTCTTTGTACACAAAATCTCCTTCTTTTCCCTGTGAAATAAAATGTAAAATAATCCTCAGGCATAGAAAATGAAGCTCAGAAATAGATTTTACTATCCAAATCATTAATGCCATGCTATCAGAAAAATAGTATTCTTGAGACCTTGACATTTTTCTTATGTGAAGTCAGTGCTGAGGCTATTTATCTTTTTGATTAGAAATTAAAATTGACTAAGTGGCTCTTTGTTTGAAGTCGGATGTGAGTCACTTTTTACTTTAATCTTAGTACATTCTTCTCCAATTATATTTTTTCCACTGTTTTCGGCATCGAAGGGACCTGAGCTTCACCAGTTGGAGTGATCTACATGCACCAGTGTTCCCTCAAGCCCAGCAGAAGGCGGAGAGAAAGGTGGTACCGGAGTCAACCCATAAAAGTGCTACTAGCACAATCAGTGGTGAGAGCTGAGGCAGGAGAGCCCCAGCATTGGAATGGACTTTATTGCTCTGATGGTCAGCGTGGTCAGCTCCTGAGAATGCGTATAAATCTCCTTTCCTGAACAAGCTAGACTATGATCATCTCTCGTTTTAGTTTGTATTTAAACACAAACTTTCCTCTGAGAAAGGAAAAAAAAACCAACAACTTTTATTTTTTTTTTAAGAAAAAACTAACCATCTACAATTATTGGTTTTTGAATCAATAACATTTGCTATCCAAATAAAAGAATGTCCATCTTCCAGGAAATTTTGAGGTAGTTCACATCTCACAGATGCAAATTTTAGCTGAAACAGGGTTATGAGAAACAGAGTGTCATGACAAAAGTACATACAGGATGAGCAAACCTATAGGTCTGGTCTGCTATGGTACCACGCAAACCAGATTAATTCCAGGACAACCCCATCACAAGTACTGGCTGGGCCCACGGTAAGAATCCTCATTAGAGAGCTAGCACATGCTCTTGGTTCCCTGCTTACAAGGCTCTCTTTGCTGTATTACATGTAACTAGTGTGAAGAAAAGGGTTGAGGGCACAAATGACTAAGACCACAGAAGTCAAACTCATCCAGATTTGTCATTTGTAGAGAGAGAACTAGAAGGAAAGGAAAGGAGAGCCATTCAGAGAATTATGCTACTTCAAGGAAAGATGGAGGCTTGCGTTAGTGGTCATTCCTCCCATGTAGAACAGTGAAACATCTTTAAGAGGGCTTCTTGCCACATATTATTAGGGTCTCTAAGGAAAGCCAGTGTCAATTCTCAAAGGTATTAACATGGGAAGCTACTGTCAATCACAGCATGTAAGTTGACGTCTGTTGCTTTCCTCTGACATCTACTCACCACTGGATCACAATTGTTGCTGCTAACATGCAGAGATCGATTGGTCAGGTCGAATCCTCCAAAACTGCAAGTTCTCTGTGGAGAGCAAAGGTCAGAGCAGGAATAACCCAGTTATTCTTATGTCAGCCAGCTGCACACAACCCAACACATTTCCCCGGTGCAGGCCATCTCTGAATCACAAAGATGTGTACAGGATGAATGCGGAAAACGAGAAATGATGAGGGAAAATCCACATGATTCATGGCATAAGAAAACTTCACTTACGTTACCCATTCACAGACCACTGGCATTCTGCCTTCACCAGAGTTCTAGAATCCTCTTACTATGCAAAAGACAACTAGCTTTTAAAACACAAAATAAAGAAAACAATTCCACAAATTTAGTGCTATAAGATTTCTTGTCTCTTAGCATAGATTTTTTCCTTCAACTTTCATTAATAGCAGCTGTAGACAGTACTGACGATAGTCATCAGCGGTCTTGGAAACCCAGGTCTAAAGTCCTCTGCTTCGCTACTGAGAGCAGGCTCTCCTAAAAGATATTTGTTTTGTTTACTTTCAAGTCACTGAGAAGGGGGAAAAGACGTTACGTTTATCGTAGTCTGATCAGGTCAAGAGGATTACTCATTTACTGATTCCCTGTCCTAGCCAAAACTGCTGATAACTTTCCCATCTAACTGCCCAACTTAATTAATTATAACTTTTTCTCACTGAGTAAAGTGAGGACACTACATTTGCCCAGAAAGAGAAAGACGGACTGAGTGACTATCTTTGACCACACTCTTTAATTTCAATAGGAAAAATACTGATGCTATAAAAATGAATGAGGGCCGGGGATTTAGCTCAGCGGCATAAGCGCCTGCTTGGCAAGTGTGGGGTTTTGTGTTTGATCCCAGTACCAAAAAAAAAAAGAAGAATACTTTATTGTCCATAGTTGGTTTTATACTCTATGGAACTCCTTATATTTCAATGATTTTACATTTCCAGAGCTTGGATCGAATTTCTGTTGTTTTTCTAGCAAAAGCCACTCTTGTTTCTAAATGACCACCTCTGTGTCCCCCGCCAATACTCCCCTTAGTAATCTTTTTCAAGCAACTGGTAATGAAAGTTGAATAGCAGATTTGAGCTCCAATATTTCCTATCAACTGATTCTCAGTGCACTCTAGTTAACAGCTATTAAATGGAAGCAATGAACAGAAAAATCACAATGCATACTCAATATATTGCTTATTTAAATATATTTTAGACATACAATGGGTAATAAAAAAAATATGGCACCTCTGTTTTGTTTTCACCAGATCTGATCAAAAATACAGTGAATGCTGCTGCCGAGCACTGTCTGACGAGAGGCAGGCTCATAAAACACTACAGTGTGCCCTTACTCACTTTAGTCACTGGATCTGGCACCATGATATTTCTGGCTATTTGCTGAAGTAAAAAAGACCATGAAAGGTAAATGTTTTGAATTGACTCCAAACTTCAAAAGAGCCATGGTAATGCAGCTGAAGATACTCATGAAAGAGGACTTCCAGAACAGCTTCAGAAAGTGGCGAGAACAACGGGGTAAGTGTGTTTGAAAGGAGGGTATTTTGAAAAGGATGAATGGAATTGTATCTTGTACAATTCTTTTAAAATTTAAACATTCACTGTAGTGAATGTTTTGATCATACTTCATATATGAAATTTACTGTACTGAGAAACTAGCAGCATCCTGGGAGGGAAATGACTAGGTTTTCAAAGTTGCACAAGGCAGATGAAAGTTCTGGTTCTGCCACTTATGTGCTGTATGATCACAGATTAAGTACCAAACTCCCTAAGCTTTGGATTCTGCATAAATGAAATAATATCTACATTATCTGTTTGAAGACCTGTAGCACATTGCCTGGTATAAATCAGACGTTCCATAGTGTTGGTTTCTTCCATCGCTTTTCACTATAGCTATGCTGAGAACTTAGTAGCTCACCCAGACAGCTGGTAAAGTCTAGGCTTAGACAATATTATGAATATGCAAATGGAAAGTAGGAGTTAGGCTCTGGGTTTTACAATCTTAAAGCTTAATTATATAACCAGAGGACCCCAGAAAAAGCCCACAATGGGAATGTGGCAGCTGTGGCACAACAGAGGTCTGGGAGAAAAAAGAGGAAGGTTTTTGGGGACAACCAACATTCAGTATGTTACAAAGATGTTCTGCTTTATCGGCACTATTGCTGCTGTTTTAAAAAAGCTACTCTTGACTTGTTTTCCAGTAGATCTGACTCCACCTTTATGTTAAATTATCAACAGACAATCTGTTTTCCTTTAAAGTAAATGTAAGTAGAATTTCACTAGTCTATAAAAAGAGAAAACCTTTTCTGTAAAAACACATCATCTAACCAAGGTGCAATGTTATGACCACATCTCAAAGGAAAACTTAACATTAATTTTTCTTTTCCAGCTGATAATGCAGAATGAGTTTCCTCATTTTTGCAAAGGCAATGACTTTATTCTAGTTCCTTTCCTGTGACTCAAGGTTTCTTAGACACAGTATGGCACACAGATGCCTGATTGCTTTATGATTTTTCATGTCCCTGCTTTAAACAACATCTATTGTGGTGCTGGAGCCCAGTAATTATTTCTGATGCATATGAAACAATCAACAAAGAATTTATGTGGAAATTATGACTGCAATGAATTATAAATTTGTTTAAATTTTCATAAGCCCATTGTATGCATTTATGCCTAAAATAAAAGTCTTAAAATGACGAGCAGGTTGGTTTTTTTCACTATCAACTAACACCTCTCCCAGGGATATCTTAAGATACTTGAAATTGATTCTTTTTTATTCATGAGACTTAAGCAAGAATATAATAATAAAGATTGCCTGAATGATTACTCATCTTCTTCTCATAAGATCAAAAGCAGCTCTCAAAACACTCCTTGAGAAGAAAAACTATAAAAAATGGTCAGTAAAAGAAAAATAAACCAATCTTTGACCTTGGTGACCTATATAAATGAAGCATAAGTGAAAGTGCTTTTAAAAATTCATACATCTATTGTATAGATAACTATAAAAACATTTTATATAGATGCTTGGGATGAGGAGAGCTAGTCAATGGGATGGTCATGCAGTGGAAAACATGTTTTGGGAGGGTTGAGTTGCAAAACATCATGCATGTCTGTTCTCCCAAACAAAAATTGAATGGCTAATAAAGAGCAAGACACGTGATCATTTCCAGTGAATTCAAAGCGTTACCATTTCCCTGAAGTTTCATCAAGCAAATATGGCATTTTTTGAAAGACAAAAGGATTAAGGTTGAAGATTAAAGGAAACTGCATAATTTTGGATAAAATAAAGGAAAGATATGGCAAGGAGAATGGAAAAGAACTTTTTAAATAAAGGAAGAAAGGAATTAAGATTAATCTTTTACAAAAACAAAGCTCTAGGAGTGAGGGTAGCTCAGTGGCAGCAGGCTTACTGAGCACGCAGAAGGTTCTGGGTTCCACCCCTAACACCAAAGAACAGACAAAATCAAAAACAAAAACCTAAAAGGCAGCTCCTTCTTTCAACAAAACACTTTCTCTTACATTTTCCAGATATTCAGGAAATTAAATTTTATTTTCTTGATTATACAACTGTACTTACAAGATAAGCTATGTGCAATTTTCTAATTTAGCACTGAATACACATTTTAGCAGATATTAAAACCATCCGGTGCTGCCTCAAGCTTGTAGCATCTTAAAAACATTCAATTTTACTGATGCCTGTGATAGATATTACAAAGCACCATCTTTGGGGGAGCAGAAGGTGCTTAGAAACACACTCGCTCAGATGTTCATCCTTAATGTCAGCAGAGGATTTATCACTGGGCCGCTATTTCTGTTAACACAAATCTCATGATACAACTTCTTGAGACAGCCCTGATGAAGTTACCATCTTAATCCAGCAATAAATAGTATGAGGGCTCATGAGCAGCCCAAGCTACTCGAACTGGACAAATTCTCAGAGTTACAAGATTTAAACTCACAGTGGTGAGTCGTCACTTAACAAGTAGTTCTGTTCTATTAAACTCAGGCTAAAAGGTTCAAAGGAAGATGAACTGGACATAACGCCTCGGAAGATTTTTAAAAGGTTCTATTGAGACTGGTACTTTGCAAAAGATTTGTGTGTCAGAGTAGACCAGAGACTGGTACTTTGCAAAAGATTTGTGTGTCAGAGTAGACCAGAGGCTGAATGAGTCACACAAAGAGAATTCTATCATTTTGAAACAAAAATAAAACAAAAACAAATGTCACAATGTAGAGAGAATCAGAAGAAAAGTTTTTGCTACATAAGAGTAGTATTAAAAGTGTGGCCAGAATCATAAATGTGAAAAGACAGAAAACAAAATCTCCAAAGAAATTCAATGCATGTGGGAGTATCTGGGAAACTCAAAGGCTAGGAAGGACCAATGATCCTTTTGGGAATAAAGAAGGTCATTTTAAGGATGGCATTGACCAATCAGCCTTTATTTCCACAAAAGCAGAACCTGACTGAATGAATTTAAATTACAGTAATCATCAGGGGAAGAACATCCTATTCATGAATGCAGAGAACCCTGGGAAAAGCCACTATGGAAGCATATTCTGTTTAAAGCTCTTTTCAAACATTTCAAAGGGACCCCAGCCAGCAGGCACCCCCGGGGGTGGGAGAAGCTAGGTGCCAGAGGACAGCAGTGCCAGCTCCTCCTCATCGGCACCACTTCACTGGACTATTGTGCAAGCTAAAGTTAGGTGGGAATTCCACAGGGAAAAAGGCTACATTCTGAGGTTCAAAATAAGTTATGCCCTGAAAAAAAAAAATTTTTTTTATTTTACCTGATCTCTCTGATCTTTCAGCATTAAAACTGTCAGACACTTTATTTTTCACAAGGAAGAACTTTCTTGCAATGCAGAGAAAAATCAGGATGGTGGAAGAGGACATTACCGAATGTCAATCCCTTTGTTTAAAAAGCTGAGAACATTGAATAGACAGAAGTAAAACAAAAGTGTTCTAATTTACTTTTTCCCTGTTAAGAGTTAAGAACTTTCTATTTGCCCCTATTAATAAAAGAAGGGTACTTCACTGTGATTTCTAATTACAATCTGGGGCTGTGAAGATGGTAAATTTTCTGTGAGCACCTTCCTATTGTTTTAATTAACTAAAAAAGCAAGTATCTCTTTTAAGAGTGAAAATATCCTTCTGCTTTGAATCAGCTCCTTCGAGGTCAAGTGATGTGATGGCCAATGATCAAGACAGCCACTCCTAGAGGTGGCCAAACCCCAACCCTGTACACTGGAAGCCTCTCTCTGGACCAGCTTCAATGTTTAGCCTTAATTGAAAAGTCGGATGGCTTCCACAGGCACGAGAGAAACAGAAAAGAAGGAGAAAGCTGCTGCTAAGTGACAGTATGGTTAGAAATTGAAGATGATGCCCCATGGACCTAAAAGGATATGGGAAAAGAGGGGAGGAAAGCAGACTCCGCAGAAGAAAGGCCATGATGCTTGACTGCACATCACAGAAATGACAAGGCTGTCCTCACGACCGTCTTGGTGACTCACAGACTTCTGGTGGATTCTCAAGAGAACCCTTTTAGTACAGCGGTCCACTGTGGCAGCCCACTTCCTCTTTGCCTCCTCATCCTCCTCCAGCAAGCACCGCCTCAGGTCCTGCTTCTCGGCCTTGCTCAGGGTCCTGTCTGAGGCAGGACGCACTAGCTGGGTCAGGTTCAGGTGGCTGTAGAGACTCCGCTCCACCACGTAGGTGACATTGAACTCGCTGACCGAGGCGCGCCCGCGCACCCTCCTGCCGGGGAAGCCGCAGCCACCTCCCCCTTTGGCCTTCTGCCGCGGCAGTGGCAGGTCGCATGTGGTACCGTTCACTCCTTTTCTGGAGGGACGCTGGCAGAGAAAAGCTCTGGAACAGGAATAATTAGTATCCATTTTCTTCAAGCGGATCTGCTTGCGGACACTCTGAACCTCCTCCAGGGACACCAGGAAGTGGTGCCTACGGCGATGGTTGTCATAGAAGAAAACACCATCCCTACTTACCCCATGGCTCAGGGACCCGAGGCTCTTCTTCATCTCTCCCTCTGTAAGCGAGCGGGACACTTTCTGGGCCTTCTCTTCTTCTGGGTAGGAGAAAAACGTCCCCATCTTCTTAGGGGGCTTAATGAGACCCCGACTCTCCCCTTTGCTGAAGGTTTTGACCAACTTCCGGCCAGCTCCCCAGGTATCCAGGCTGCTGGATGATGGAGATGTAGTGAGTGAGTCAGTGTCATCTTCAGGAGGTTTCTCAGGGGAGCCATCGATGATAAGTGGCTTCTTATGCACTCCAGAATAAAGGGCAGCCCTTTCATCCAAGACCGGGGGATTCTCAAACACAAGCTCTTCCCCACCTGGAAGGAACCAAAAGAGTTCTCCAGTGAATGAACTTTTGCATTCTCCAACAGAACTTTCTTTACATTCTCTGCCCTGATAAAGATCAAGCAAGTCACACAGGAACAACGGTGCCCTCTCTGTGCATATCACAAACCTCTCCATAAACATGACTCCATTTAAATGTGCATGTAACAAAGAAAATAATCAAACTGGGCAAATGTATGTTTCATGCAAAAAATATTAAAATGCTGTGATGTACTTCTTCTCCTTCTATAACTACCTCGGTAAACCCAGCACCTTCAAAGACCTATTTAAAATGGCATTTGCAAAGTGGAAGCCAGTCATTATTATGATATGCCTTAGCTCCAGTTTCTAGGTGCAATCTGCAAAGGCTCAGAATCAGTCATCCCCCTTCTGAAAGGCCCTCCTTTATGCTGGCTCTGGTGGCTTTTTATAGTTGGGGTGTGATGGATGCCATGTGGCTGACAGTGATTTTTTTATTACTATGTATTCCATTTAAGTGATTAAATCGCCAAGAGAGTTTGGGTGGGGAAACACCGTAAGGGGTTAATATCTTGCAAATATATCTGACAAATGTTCTCCAGTCCATCGGCCAAACACACAAAGTCAGGAAACTAGGTGATCCCAACTAGATATTCCCACCAACTCAGGCCCTGCCTGAAGCAGCAAGGGCATTTAAGGGCTCTGACACGCAGGCAGCTCCACGGAGTGTTCTACTTCATCTCAAGGATTCCAGCTCTTTAAGTCTTCGCTGGAACCAGGTAGCAGCCAAGCCCTCCAGAGCCCAGTGGAAAGGCCTGGACTTGCTGGCTGGAATACTGAGTTCTTTTCTGCCTGTGTTATGTGAACAGATGTGAGAAAAGAAGTAGGTCAGGCTGTGGGTGTAGTGATCCCAACTGGCTGCGTCCCTTTAATTATAAGGAAACTTTGGAGCTTTGCAGCTTTCTACCAGCTGAATAGTAAAGAGGAAAAAATACAAAGTTCCTTGGAACAGAAAGACAGCATTAAACATACCAAATGGAACAGGGGTGCCAGTGCGTGGGTAAATGTCAGAGAGAAAGGGCGAGGGGACAATGTAATCTGAATAACAGCAGTCCTTTAAAATTCAAAAACTAACTCCCTCTTCCATTTGATGGGAAGTACAGTTAAAAATATATATATTTTAAAAACCTGCTGCTATTAATCCAACCCAAGATCAACTTCATATTCAAGTCCAGGAAACAGTAGTAGTAAAGGGAGGGAAGTGGAGGAAATTCTAAACTGTATCTATCTTGAAGTACATTCAAGACTTGCTCAGGGATCTTAAAAGAGAATTTAAAAGCAGGGTCCAAGGTCAGAGAAAATTTAGCCAGAGCATGTCAGCAAGTATCATGGAAGCTTCTTTCTCTGTCCTTGGAATACCTAATACCATATGGAGAGGAAAGGTCCTAGGGCTGTTACAAGTAAAACTAGCACCCTCTCCCAGAGTGCCCTAGGGAAATGCACTCCACTTCCAGGAAAAAGTGAATGAGTCAAGGCCTGACAGCAACTTTCTGGATCAAAATAGTCAAACATGGCCATGGCCCTTGCCAAGCTAGGTGTCCCTGGGCACAGGTGAAGACCCTGAGTGACCCACTATCCTGAGGTCTGGTAGAGCTACGCTGGATACTCTAAGGACCCATCACTCAGCAAAAGTCTGGACATTTAGAGACTGTGGTGTTGTCATCAGAGATTCCAATACCTCTGGGTTGCACTATAGCCAAGTCTGGTATCAGCTGAAGCATACATATACATAACATATGCAACTGTGTTTTCTAGTTCTGGAAAGTGGGCACCTTGTAAGGGGTCTGGAGGAAAAGGTATCAAATGCAACTGAAGAGACTGAAGAAACTGTGCCAAGCCCACATTGAGAGGTGCACAGTACTGGCTTTTGTAGGTTCTGACTAGCTACCCAAACTTTCGGCCTTGTCCTAGACTCCTGGGACTCAGAGCATTGCTTTCCTCCATCTTCCCTGGCCTCACAGACATAACTATCCCACTGGAGGAACAGCCACAATATGCTTACTCCATCTCATTTGCTGAAATCAGTTTCACAGGAGGGCTTTTATTTTATCATATGCAAGTGCTCCAGTGGCGCGATCAGGGTGCAGCTGGGATCAGAATACTGCAGGCAAGGTACCTCTGTCCAGAGGAAATGGGATGACTTACTGCCACAAACACAGCTTTGCACTCTGGATGCCAGCCCTGCCTGGGCCACTCACCAGCAACATGACCTTGGGCAATTACTTCGGCCTCTGAGTTTCATCTGTGATTGTGCCTACTTATCTTTACATAACACCCCCAAGGTGGCTATTGCGAAGGTGACACTTAATGAAAAAGCCTGGGTAAGAGCTGGTGGTTCTTACCAGGTTAGATGAACAGGCACACTCAGGAGAGTTTTAATTCTAGGGATAAGGCAAAGAAATAGACAGGTGCAGAGAGTTGACACTGCCTGAATTACATACAGATCAGGTTTGCTGTGCCAGTTACAGACTCAAAACTCAGGTGAGAAGGGTGAGGATGATGAAGAACTATCACCATCCTGGCCTTCAAGTGGAGACACAGGATGTCCTGGGGCAGTCAAGCTGCCTGGACGGGATTCCGGGCCTTTTGCCGGCTGGCTGAGCAACGTCAAGTAAATTATTTTGTCTCTTTGTGTCTGTTTCCTTCTTTGTGAATGAGGATGGAGGAAGTGCCTGCCATTGGCAGGTATTCTGAGGATGGCATATTAAAACAGAACATAAAACCTGAAGCATTTAGGAAAGTGTCTGGCAAAAAGAATACGCTCAATAAATGGTAATTATTATTCAGACAACTCAGTTGGGCACAGCCTTGCAGGAAGTCAGTCCCAGAATCTAATCTCTGTGAATCCAAGGGCACTGGGGCAGAGGACTTGTTGGGACTATGAATCCTGACAGCTGTGGCAGTCTTTCCCATTCACTAGATCTTTTGACAATAAAGAACCTTGGAGAGTTCCTTCATGCAGGGGTTGGAGAGGGTAATAGTCTAGCAGGGTCTCTAGGCACAGCACAAAACAGACACCCTGAGCTACACACACACCTGGGGACGAGCCTGCCCAGTTCCCAACTCATCAGACCCTGGAGTTTGGTCTGCAACTTGAACTCAACCAAGTCCATTTTCCAACCATGATGCCTAATCTACATCCAAAATCTAGTGATCATTTTTACTTTTAAATGATCCCTTTTGCTATATTTTTTCCATTTTTTTTCCCAAGGAGGCCTCTTGGGGATGCTGGGCTTAATTTATTCTGGCATAACTATGAAAATGAGGGTATTTCTTCATGTTTACAGCACTACTCTTGTGCGAAGCCTGCCCCAACACACTTGACTATCACGTGTAAAGGACCTCCTGGGCAGGGGGCCCAGTACCGGGTAGCTGGCCCATTTTATCTCATTTATAGACAAAGCCCACCAATCTACTTGTTATAGCTGAGATTTGATTTTGGCAAGTGTGTGTGAAGTTTGTTTTCAAATGTGCACTCAAGGATGAATGTTGGCAGTTGCATGTGGTTCTCCCAACAGTTCCAACTGGCACTCTTTGCATGATTTCGTTAAGACCTGACATGGGAGGAGAAAACCACGGTGCATTCTGCAGTATGGATAGCACGGGTGACAAGCAGGTAGTAATCCATGTGTAAAATCACTGCACTCAAATATAAACCAAATTGCCATGCAAAAAGAAATCCAAATGCAACCCTGGAATTCAGACAACTCAAAGTTTATGAAATAAACCATAAAGCTCAGCTCACCTCACCAGCCTCCCCTTTTTTCCTTCTAAACCTCATTGTTCCTGTCATCTCCTCACCTTCAATATTATTCTAGAAGATTTAAACCAATTAATAATTACAAACACAGTTAGAAAGTGTCAGTAATAACTAAAACCCTTATCTTGGCAAATGAGGGAAAACTTTGTTCTCTATATAGCTTGGCTTGATTTATAAAGAATAAAAGAGCCGCTATAAAAATAATTTTAAAACTTATAAGTTAAAATTTTGAAATTCCTCACAATGAAGATGTGACATTTTAACAAAAATTTGTTTAAGGTATAGTCTTTCCAGTACTTTTTTCTAATTTGCTTATTATCATTTTCTAAACATTATTGGTCTTTTTGGGAAAATTTTACACAATGCTTCAAATATATATTACTAAAAGGGGAAAAATAAAGTTGGGATTTAAAAGGTCTTAATTGCAATCCCAAGGTTATCTAGTGATTACAATGAATCCCAGCTGATGCCT
The DNA here is from genome assembly GCA_004027295.1 of Dolichotis patagonum. Lineage (NCBI taxonomy): Eukaryota > Metazoa > Chordata > Mammalia > Rodentia > Caviidae > Dolichotis > Dolichotis patagonum. Next base: position 75,356 of record PVJX010000793.1, read on the forward strand.
CTTTTGACACTGTTTCACCTTTGCAGCCAGCAACATAGCTACTAAAGATTCCCTTAGAATTTAAGGTCTTTAAAGCTCCATTTGAATTGAATTTGAGATTATTTATGAGAAAACAAAGCATCCTTCCAGAATTTGAAGGGATCTTAAATGACTCAACTGTGAGATGTTTGTTCAAGATGGATATCCTGCATATCGGATTCACACTAAATCACTGAGCAAGGACTAGTCCTTTTCAGAGTTACAGGCTTATGCTAAGAAGTTACAAGGTTTATATAAAATACTACAAACTCATAACTTAAGCTATAACCCACTTTGAGATTTCACAGCCCCATACTAGCCATTATCTGTCTTTATCACATGTTAATTACCAAGCACCCAAACGCTTAACTCCAGAGTTGTTTTACAACACACTGAGTTTCCCCATGCTAATGTACAGACAAAATTTCGTCAGCTGCTGCCAAAACCCAATACATTTATTCCACTTGAAATCATGTTCATTTTCTACTGAAAAACAGATCCCAAGTGATTGCTTTTGGAATAACCAGGGTGGAGTTAGTTGGCTTTTTCTTTTTTTTTTTTTTTACCTTCAGTGCTGGGCTTTTTCATTTCTTCCACCCTAATTAGTTTCTTTCGGACTCTGCGAGTGGAATTCACCAGCTTGTGTAACCTCTTAAACTTCACCGACTCCTCAGTCTCATCATCCGATTGTTCTCTTGACTGGCAAAGAAACAGAGGAAAAGTTAATCCGGTAACTGCTCCAAGCCTTGCCCTTGCAGCTGGGTGCAGCTGGCCTCTGCCAGTTTGAACCTCGCTCAACAGTGGGGTCAATGAACTCAGCCCACCAACACATTTGACCAACAAGTTCATAAAGTTCCCCTTCTCATCTTAAGGTCCAATTCAGTGCAGAGTGAAGTTCCAGGCACAAAAATCTCATCTTTGCCCTTGACTGGCATGTGGGCATTTGTCACATGCCACTATGTCCCTGAATCTTTTAAGACAACTCCGTGAGACTCTCACTCTGAGCTGGCCCTGTCATTCCAGCTACACTGCTGTGGTTTGGGCCAAGCTTTCCTCTGTCTGGATGCTGAACGTGGTCATCAACTACTTCTCCAAACCAAAATTCTGTTGACTTTTTCCAGTCCTCTCCTGAAAATCAAAACCAGCAGGCAAGAAAGGCAAAAAGATACAAAAAAGGCTTCTCCTGCCCCATTTGTTAGGACTGCCTGCCACATCACAGCCTTCCTTTCCCTTCCCTTTCCTTCCCTCACTCGGAGGGCTCCCAAGGCGAATGTGAGGACAGCCCCACATTCCTCCAAGGGGGACAAGGGAAAAAGCTGACCTTTCAGCCATATAGTTCAGTCCATATTCCCTAGCATCCCATTCCATTCTGCAGCAATTCAAGTATGCTCTGGCCCAGCTGTTTTCCCTCAAGTATCAAACATTACAGAGAGAGGGAAAAAAAATTTCTCTCTGTAGCAAAGACCGAGGCTAAAAACAATCCTTTCCTTGTGAACAAAATGAGGGTTTCATTTCCAAGTCAGCTACAACATTCAATATGCAGCTTCCTCTGGAGTATCTATGCAAAATGTGGAAAAGCAAAAGAAGTTTCCTCCTAAATATGCGTGCTGCTCAGCGGCTGGGTGCTTGGCCAAGCAGTATGAGAGCGTGCATCTTTGGCACACCCTGTGAAGCCGAGCACTTCCAGCTGATTCTGCACATCCCAACAACCTCTCGCCATGTCCTCAAGCCTAGTTCATGAAATAGCAGGGAAAGAAATGACTCAAACTAAAAAGCAAAATAACAACAAACCACATCTCCAAATATGAGACCAACAATGAGACATTTCTCCCCAGAGCAAGTTCTCGTTAATCCCAACTTTACAGACAATAAAATGGGTACACAAGAGTTAGCAAAGAATAGTTCAAAAGAGGAGAGGTAGAGATTATATTAATAACTTAGGCATAAAAATGGTGTACATTGTGAGGGACCAATTATTTTAACACTATGCCTTTCTCCAAGGGACAAACACAAACTTGCTTCCTGCCCACTTCCTCACTGCATGTAGTGCTTCTCCTTTCTTCCAATGTGACCACAAGCAAACCATTCACCCACTAACGATTATCATAAATGTATCAACAAGCCATCAGTGTTTCTCAGTTTCCCTTCTGTGAAATGCATGGGTCTCTACATTCAATTTCTGTAAAATTCCTACATAAAATGTTGTATACAGATTTCAGAATTAACCACTGGCTACCTGGTAAAGAAGAGTAGAAACTGGGACCTCAAGTAACAGAGGAGGGATGTTGACAATTAGGCTGACTGCATTTGGGTAAAACTTAAAAGGTAAATAAATAAATAAGCAGAGCTCCAAATACATAATAGTACTGCCTGGTTTGAATTTCACTTTTACTTGCTTGAACTGTTGATTTGTTAAAAAATGAAATGGTAGGGTGGTCAACCAGAGGAATGAGACCTTGGCTAACCCTCATTCTGGGTAATCAGCACCTGAATAACCCACAGTGCATGCAATTATACGTAAACATTTAAAAACACTGCAGCCTCTCGATGAAGCCTGAATGCTAAATAATCCTAACAGAAAGATCAACCTTGTATTACAGAAAGTCTCAGTACCTAGCAATGAGAAAAACCTAGGGTATGTCTCTGACCTCATATTAACAACTCTGAAGTTAGGTGAAAATAAATGAATTTTGCAATCAGTATACAGCAAGCTATGTTATAGGATATACCTCTGTGATGTATAATGCTGAACCTATTGATTGTTTGTTTTTGTGGTGATGGGGGAGGCCATTCAGGAAGAGAAAAAAATGGAATATAGAAATTAGTAATACAAAAATGTTCACTTATAAAATGCAAAGCACTTGTGGAAAAGGTGCATTCAAGCAACTTTCTACAGAAAAATCAAAACACACACCAGAATGAGAGGCATAAAGGCAATGTCCCTCACAAGCCCTCCCTTCCTCTGCCCAAATTCACTGTGGTGAAAAATAACATATTCCAGGTACTTATTTAATTGCTTTCACATGTTCTATTTACTTTTTCAGAAATGTGAGCTATTCAGAGCTTTGAACTGATGTTATTTCTATTTTTCTTTTTAAAATGAAGATTTTGGAGGTGTTCGCCACTGACAAGTCACAAACCATGGCAACCAAGAGCTTCTCTTGTATTACCGTGCTTCAGACAGTCCGCAAGACTGAGGCAGCACCATTTATATGAAGATAAAACCCAAGTCACTCAAGAAATATACATATGTTTTTTAAAATAAAAAATTTCCTCTTAGGTTACTTGAGTTCAACCACATAGCCCAAGGATGCTTTTCATTGAAGGAGAAGTGTTGACTTCATACTTCCTTCTGAGTTTGGAAGAAAGAGTTGTGAAATATTTGCCTTTAAAAGTTCTCCCCAGCTGTTTTAACATAAAGTTGCTGTAAAAGGCTGCATTTCTTCTAGACTAGGTAGTAAAGTGGAAATGCTTCATGTCATGTTTCCCTTTTCAAATAACCATGTGGCACTTTCTAAATACTGAGACAGTATATCATTGTCTTTTTTTTTTCCAGGAAATTCACTACAAAGGAAGGAAGCTTGAAAAATTTTATGACATATTTTTAAAAGTATAGAATTTTTCGGGCTGGGGATTTAGTTCAGCAGCATGAGTGCCTGCCTTGCAAGTGCATGGTCGTGAGTTCGATCCCCGGTACCAAAAAGAAGAAAAAAAAAAGCGCTCCCAAAAGTATAGAATTTTTCAATAAAATCCTGCAAATATTTTAAAAAACAATCTTCCCACATAAAGGAACTGTGGAAGAGAAAGGAACTATGCATTGAATGTAAAATAAGATTCCATGAAACCAGTTCAGAGCTATCATAGAACAGGTTTTAAATAAACCAAAGTGGGAAAATAAAACATATTTCACATGTACTCAAATATGAGAGGCTGAGTGAGAGTTTACTAAAGTTTACTAAAATGTACTTTAATTTGACTGCCTGTAAACCATAAGGTGAATTCAATAATCTGTATCCCCCAAACTTTCAAGAGAAAAAGGATGTGGAAAGTGGCTTTACAACACTGTAAATAGAAACATTTGATTTCCAGCCACTCCACTGCAGATTTTTTCCACCAGAAAGCCCATATGGCTCAACTTTTAATTACTTTGGCTAATGCTATATGTAGTAATTCTGTGGTGAATGCTTAAGTGTTTCATTTCTGGTTTCCATAGCAACATTACATCAGATTGCAGACAGCTGGCTCCACAGTTTTAAACCATAACAAATTGACCAAGCCAAGGCACAAAACTATAGCTGCTTTAAAGAGATAGCACACCATTCGGCTGCCAGGGTGCTGAATGGGGAACCTACAGGCCATTTGGCATGAGAGAGAGGGTGGAGCCTCCTTCCTCTCCAGCTTCTTTTGGAACAAGTGCATCCTTGACACATCTGTGATGTTCTAATGAGAAAGTCATGGAGCCAGCGTGGAGAACTTTTTATGAGACAGTTACATGCGAGAGGATCAGAAAAAGGGAACAAAGTTAATCACATCTGTAAATACTAAGATCTGTGTGCTAGAGCACACTCCCAGCTTGGTGAGAGGCTGCCACTGCTGTCTGAAACAGATACTTCACTCAACCTGATCACAAACAGTTCTTGCAACTGGGATGTGCAGAATAAACACTTCCCAAAAGACATATGGCACATCTGTGCCCGCACAATCATAATGAGTCTGATGGAATAAAGGTTAACCCAAACTTGCAAGGGGCAACTAAGACCCTTTTGGGGACTGCTTGGGACCATGCTGAGTGCAAGATTACAGCAGCGCCCTTTGCAGAATCACCCGCTAAGCTAGTTTCCCCAGCTCCAAACCACAATGCGCTGTCACAATTAAGTGCTCTTATCTCTCCCAGAGCCACACAGCAGTATAAGATACATAAATGCTTCTGAAAATATTTTTCTATTGCAAACATACTTGCCTGAGAAAAATCACAATGGTTTCTTTTTTAACCCAGCATGTAATCAGACATCAATTCTTCAACTTTTTAGAAAAGTTAAGAGAAGGAAGCCATCAGTTGTTGTCTTCTAAAATACTAGGTGTGGCACTGTCTGAATTTACGTACCCCATGCCAAAACCCAGCACAACTCACAACTGAGCTCCAACCCACTTTCTCAAAAATAATATTTACCCTTTCCCCCAAAAAACTCTGCATGGTTACGGGGTGAGCCTGCTGGGCAAGAATGCTCAGGGTGGTGGGAAAGGCAAGGAGGAAAAGGAAAAAATCTAGAGGAATTCAAAGAGAAAAAAGAGAGAGAGATGCATCAACAGCAGGAGCAAGCAGAAAGCTTATTCTCAAAGCAATGAAAAAGTTTTCCTTTCCCATGAAATACATTCAGTGACTTACCGGCTTCGGCATTTAGCAGGCGTAAGGGGGGGCAGCTGTGAAAAGGTCCGGTACCCCCACCCCTCCCCACTCTGAGTGCCTCTCGCTCTGATCTGTCAACTCCACGATGGCAAAGTCAGGATCAGGCACTCCTCAAACATGTTCTCAGCAGTTACATGATCAGGCAGGCTCCGCCGTCACAGCCCAGCATCCAAAGGAGAAGAAAGTGAAGACACTGGATTCAATTAGCCACTCTGCCTGCTGCCTGACTCCACAGTCGCTTGCTAACTGCATAACTTGTAAGAAAGGCATAAGTCATCAGCTCTAAGCAAATCTCCTATTCACCACAAGGAAAAAAGGGAGTGTTGTGCATGGCCAACAATCCCTGTTTTCACTGAGGAAGGCTCCCTGACCTCCTGCTGGCCTCCAGTTCCTTAATTACTGTCTATGGAATTCCACAGAAAAGAAAGAAAGAAAGAAAGAAAAAACGCGAGAATCTGAACAAATCCAGGACAAGGACTCACCCTTGAAAGTGACTAAACTTAGCAAGAAATCTCTTTTGCAGATACTCTTCTAACCCTCCTTTATGGGAGCAGTCGCAATTGAAAACAGACACCTTCCAGGGGCTATTTTTGAAATTACTGAATTAAAACTTATGATTTTGGTTTTCTCCTAGAATTGTCTCTTTTTTACCTCACTTTCTCTTTCCCTACTCCTTTTTCTATTTTAACCACAAAAGTAAATGTAGGATATTTTCCCGTCACTGGGTCTTCCAAAACTGTCTTCTCTAATTCTTTCAGGACAGCTGAGTGCTCTTGGATTCTAAAACATAAGCATGAGGACCATGTCACAAGATGATCATTTAATTTTCTCAGGGGTCTCTGGGGAGCACCGGCACATGCTGTTATTTAAACAGAACATCTTCTAAACAAGACAAGACTGGAAATCCGTACAAAGTCTCCATGACATGGGCTGCAAGGCATGTCTGTCTTCCCAAAGCTAAACTCATCCAGTACGTAAGCTAGTTATTCCCATGGTGCAGTTTGAGCTGCTGGTTCCTAGCTGGTACCTGTCTGTCCCACTGTGGGGGCCTTCATGCATTTATGTAAAGACTTAGCTCTTTGGGGACATCATACAACACAAATAAAATATCTAGCTACACAGGACCCACCAACGACTACTGTTCCTCCTAGAAATAGCAGGTTTTATTTGGAGGCGGTCCTTGCAGGTTCCCTAAACTGAAAACAAAAGAGAGGCCAGAACCCAGAGCTCCCAAGTAGAAGGTCATGTTTTACCATGCAGAGATCCAGGTCCAGCAGCAGGCCTTCCTGCCCTCCTTAGCACCTGGCCCCTGGCTCTGCTTCCTTGGTTCCCTGGCATTTCACTCTTTGTGGAGAATTGCATCAGTCTTGCAGTCTGCTGCCCCAGAAGTGTTTTCTCCCACACTTCATAAAAAAAAGATCTTTTCTTCCCCAAGGCTGGCCACAACTTCCCTGTATTACCTACTTCCCCCTATGACAATCGGATTCTCTCACAAGCTGTCTGGTTTCAGACTCTGTCCTTTTCCCATGCATGCTGCAAACTGTGGCAGGTGCTTTTCCAAGATGATGCTTCCAACTCTATTTATCAAGTGCACCAGGGCCACACGCTGTGTGAAGTACTGACATGCATGCCTCATGCACTGACTTGGCTCGTCCTGGGCCTACTCTAACTCAACAGGACTGACACCTGCGCTGCACTGTTGGTACAGAGCTCCTTAAAACTGGCAGTTCTCACCTTCATTTCCCAGTCATGTGGGGAAACTCAGAAAACAAGAATGCCCGCGGAGAGTGGAAAAAGGGAAGGATTAGCCTAAGGCCTTTGAAGTCAGAACAGCCAAGTCCTCCAGCAAGTCACCTGTTCTAGCGGTCCTAGGATTTCTACCTATGAGTTGATATGATGACATTTATCTTAATGCACTGTTGATTTTTAAACTGCATGCATAGGGAGATGGATGTGACGGTACATGCCCATAATGCCAGTGGTCTGGAAGGCTGAGACAGGAGGACTATAAACTGAAGCCCATCCTGGCCAACTTAGTGAAGTCTATTCTCAGAATGGAAATAAAATAAAATAAGAAAGACTGGGGGATGTAGTTCAATGTGATGACCCTGGATTCAATCACCAGTGCTGACCCCAAAATTTTTAAAAATAAAAAAATTGCATGCACATAATCAACACCTAGAGTTCGGTGGTGCCTGCTGCCTCTGCCTGCTGGTTACCAATTGAAGTTCACCTTAATCTTTAGAAACTGCTCTCTTAGGTGTTATGGAAATAGCAACACCAAGGAAAGCGTTCTCATGTGAAGCCAGAGACATGTGACCTTTAAGGCTGGGTGCCACAGGTTGCAGAGCAGACTGAGAGGACTGGAAGCCAAGAGGAAGGTGAGTTCAGATCCCCTGTGTGCCCCTGGGTACAGTCTATGGCCTTGGGCTCTTGGGAGACTGAAAGGAGATGTCACCTGTGAGGGCTGGTGCCTGGTAGCCAGGAAAACCCCAGAGCAGTGTGAGAGGCTGTGGACTTTGGATAAAAATTTATATAGGGGTGGAAGAGGATGCTTCCTTTCAATGTCACTGCCACCGTCTTTCAAGGATGATTCTTTGGGGATTTACTGAACTATTCAATGCAGGGCTCTACGAGGGGACTCAACATGGACTTATCTTTTAGAAGACAGAATGCTCACCAGGAATAGAGGTCTGATCTATTTGCTGTGCCCCGTATATTCAGTGCCTTCCCATAACAGACCCTCAGTTAGTATCTGTGTAATTGGTGTGAAATGAACTTTAGAACTGCTGGTTGGGTAGCTCTCAGCCCTTGACTGGTGCCTGAGTGAGATGGAGGAAATTTGAAAATGAAAGTCAGCCAGGTCATCCTGGGAAAGTACTTGGTAAGGGCACCACAAGTCTTATCCTCTAGGTAGTGGACTTTACTCAACATACAGTAGGGGTGCACAGTGGCTCAAATGTACAGAGTGGCTCAAATGTACAGATTTGAGCATGTGACTCCCTTGCTCAGGAACTAACTGTTCTCTGGGTCCTTATAACATGGTTCACAGGCTTTGCTGTGCAATGTGACTTTGTGTGGTCAGCTCCTTTCTCTGTCTGTCCTGCCCTGCTGTGTGAAAAGAATCTCTCATGGCACCTGGTTCTCTCCCAGCTCCTCACACACCCCTCTTCCTGTGGTGGGCCTATCACTGCCCTGCCGGCTCCGCTGCTAGGAAGAGCTCTGCCCACTGCATCATGAAGCCTCACCTTCTTCAGGCTTTGTGGCTGCACAGCCAGAGAGGTTTAGCCAAGGCCTCGGGCACACACGATGTCACTGTTACCCGTCTTCTCACTGAACTGCGTGGGGACAATGCACATGGTGATAGTACTTCCTGTGACACTTCTAAGTGGCAGTTATTATCTACTTCTGATTACACATGATGTTTGTTTGCTTCTTTATTTTGAGGTGCTGGTGATTGAACCCCTGGCCTTTGCATTGAGCTGTATCATCAGCCCATTTTTTAATTTTTATTTTGAGGCAAGAGCTCACTGAGTTGCTCAATTGCCCATGCTAGACTTAAACTTACAATCCTCCTGCCTCAGCCTTCCAGAAGTCAGGAATACATGATATATATTTAATTATTAAAACTTTGAACAATGAGGAACATACAAAGGAAAAAGAGAAATCACCTATTTTTAACCACACAGTCAGAAAAATTAGCAGTATTTTTATTTATGTGTCCTCCCATTTTCTAACACACATACACACAGTATATCTTTTTGCTTCGGTTTTTATACAATAAAGCTAACAATTGACCTTTACCTGCCCCATTTCCCACTGTCACTATCACTGTCCCCAAAAGCTCCCTCAAATGAACACAGGCTCAGGTGAAACAATAACCCTGCCCATAATCTTGACTCTTCCTTGAGATTGCTGCTGTCAATAAAGATTTCCTTCAAAGAAAGCCTGCAGCGCTCCGTTTATACTGTTCAAACAGTTTTAAAACCTGCTTCTTAAAATTAACATGTTTGGACATGTTCCCATGTCAACAAAATATAACAATATAATAATAATCCAATAGTATTCTCTCATAGAACTGTTTACTTAAATGTACATGCTGGTCACTATACACTTCCAGGTGTCCATCCAATACATACTTTGTGGTAAAATTTCTGGCATGTTTTATACAGTTTTAAAAAGATAATTAGATTATAGAATTAATTAGTAAAAGCTTATCTTTCAGACTTCTACTACATAGTAATAACCTGACCTGAGGACTGGTTTTATTTTAAAATCTTACAAGTGATGGCAGGGAGGGGAGAGTGCCTATTTCCTCCTACTATTACCAACCTAGAACTCTGCCATATTCATTTCTACTTAGATAATAAAAATGAGTTTCTATGGTATTTTCTGACTAGAATCACTGAATGAATATAATAATTCAAAAGGGCAAGGAATACAAACATGAATGAGCTGCATTCCCTCGATATACAAAAGGTACAGTGGAGAGTCTCAGGGTGGTGAGAGGCCCAGAGAGCCTCAGAAATATGATTCCTGTATGTCACCTGTGATGACTGCACAGGGATCCATACATGGGACAACTTATTTGGGTTGGGGAAACTGAGACAGGTCTTAGTAAGGGGGAATGTTCTGGGGATCTTTCCATGTTCCTAAATGAACCTACAGTTCCAGTGTTTTGGAAGGTCCAGAGGCCCCATTTCTTTCTGTCACCTCTGACCTTGGATGCTCCCCTATCTACTCAGGCACAGCAGAGCTCAGCTGAAGCCCTTGCCCTTTAACAGCACTCAACACAGTCAGCAGCTCCTGGCCCTCTCCTTCTCCAAGCTGGGTTTCACAACCTCTCCACCAATTCTGATCTCCCTCCACCATCCAAGAAGTGATGGCTCCAAGGTCCGCCCCTACCCTGAGGACGGCATGATGTGTTGCTCTTTGTGTTTACAAAAACTTAGTTTCACTGTGTTTAAAGAAGTCACATTAAGTTAGAAATGTGTAACTACATAAAATATGAAACACATTGTGGGGATTTTGCGCCTTTCTCTTTTATCACAAAGAAGTCAGGGTAGGAAACTCATCTGTTTAGTAAGAAATATTTTGCTCATTAGATGGTGACATCATTACCCTCTGAATTTGGGAATTTTTGTCAGCATATGGGGGGAGGGGGGGTGAGATTCCACTTTTGTCCCAGAGGTACAGTGTAACATGGAAATAATCCTCCTGGCAGCTTCGAAATTAACTAGTTGCTGGTGGAAATGCAGGGAGGGAGAAGAGGAGGAGATAATTATAGAGATTTCTACTTGGAAAAAGTATGTGAGAATTTGAGGTAAAATTACTGTCCTCAGGGGCAGAGGCTTGTCAGCACTTAATTTGCCTCAGAAACTTTAAATATTAACAACAAACCCAAAAAGAGCAGCAAATGGATGTTACTTTCCATAATAAACTCTGTTGCTTAAACTCATAAGTACATAACTGCTTTTAACAACCCCCAAATAAAGTTGCTGTTTTTCCCAAAAGGAGGAAGGAGACAACAGAAGACCTCAGGAGTGCTGCCACCAATCTACAGTGACCCTTAGAACATGGGTGAGCCCACCCGCCCCAACATGCAAGTTCCTCTGAAGCAAGAAAATGACTTCCCTGCTTCCCAAAGGGGTGGGAGGGGGTGAGAAGAGAGGACTGAATTCTTTGCTTTCTGCATATCTCTGGAAGATTTTTCTGCATGGGATTATGTCACCCTCTCCAAAGGTCAGGGAACCAGCTGCTCATATATGAAATAGGCTAAGATCCTAAAGCTAAGGTAGCAAGCAGTGTTGGGAAGTCAGTCCACAGCTCTATTGATTCCTTGTTAGGTTTGGGGTGATTGTCCCCAAAGCCAATTTATGGGCCGAGGCACCCAGACCCCAAGCTCTTCTGTCCCTAGGGCCATGGACTCTCACACAGCCCTGTGACATAGGGAGGGATGACTCAGAACAGCACTGCCAAGTAGGGCAATTACACATGTGTTGGAAGCTCCAGCTTCTGGAGCCGATGAAGTGTTCGGCCTCGAAGCAGTGAGTCTCCTTGGGGACTGGGTGGTGCTGCAAAGTCACATTACTTTTATGGCATCTCAGACCAACTGACTCATGGATCAGGCTCAATGACTTCTTGGATAGGGCTGTCAAACAAATCTGTCTAGCAGAAAGGCAACACAGAAATGTAGAGAACTGACCAAGGGGCCCAGATGGCCATGCAGGAAAAGTGAGGACCCCAAGTGGCTTCTCCCAACCAAAATTTTGTCACCAGGTCAGTAGTCAGCTGTCAAGGCTGGAAGTAGCTGGGCCTGCAGGCACTCCTAGAGTAATGACCTACAGCCTCACCATGATTCTCCTTCTGTTTGCAGAATGAATGACAAATTTACTTCAGGTTCCAAACTGAAGAAATCTGAGCTGAATGTACTTTCAAAAAGAAAGCATTTAATGCTGGGAAGGCTATTTGTAGCTATCTAATTGGTAAAACTATCAGGTCACAATGCCTGCTGAACACTGGACCACAGAATATCCTTTTCACAACAACTGACAAAATGAATGGCCCCTCCTCCAAAAAAAATAGCTAAAATGTAGCAAAAAATTCCAACAACAGGCAAACAAGGAAAGGTACACATCAAATGTATTAAAATTTAAAAACTGCATGATCAAGGTAAGAAACACATTTCTGAAGGACTTCATTTCTCCAAAAACCACACTGGAAAAAATCCAAGAATTCTTTCATATAATCCCAAATCTAGAGGCAAAGCAAAGCAAACTGCATGGGCTCTTTGTCTTTTTTCTGACCCAGAAGCAACGGAAACAGTTACTAGAGAACAATGAGTGAAAGGAGGGGAAGCCATAGAGAAGCTGACCCTGGTTAAAAGTAAGCCCCTGGAACTCACTAGAATCTGAGGAAAGAGTTAGAACGGTGGTGTCCGCCTCCCCGGAACTGACCTCACAAACCAACTGCCACGAACTGCAAAACAGCACATTTAACACGATCTAAGGAAAGAAGGTGCAATACAGGTTCCCAATGAAGACCACAGTACTCTGCTTTTCTGGCCGTTCCATCGGGCTACAGCAAGAACAAACACAAATGGTCCGTAAAATAAAACTCTCAACTGCATCTTGGAAGAAAGTGAGGGTCTGTTGTCAGGTAACATGGCAAACAGGTCCAAAAGTGACCCTCTTCATATTATCATGAGTAGACAATGTGATCAGAGCCACCCAGACATGACCCAGGTAAGAATAAGTAAAGCATAACAACTATTCAAACTAACTATGGCAAGAAGGAAATAGAAGGAAGAAGGAAGGGAGAGAGAGAGAGGGAAAGCGGGGTGGAGAGAAACAGAATAGAAAGAGGGGGAGTAAAAAAGGGAGGGGAGAGAAAGACAAGAGACAGAAACAGAGAGAATAAATATGACTGAATCCAGTCTTTTGATTTCATTTCTTCACCACAAGAAAATAAAAGGAACAGGAAGAATTTCCTAACAGTAGGCTCACTCTATAAAATAATTTATACTTTTTTTTTTTTTTTTTGTCGGTACCAGGGATCGAACTCACGACCACATGCTTGCAAGGCAGGTGCTTATGCCGCTGAGCTAAATCCCCAGCCCTATAAAATAATTTAGTAAAAACATTACATGAGAACTTGAATACAAGATAAAAAAACATGAATGATATGAATTTAAAAGCCAAAGATGTAAGGAAATAGAGCACACCAAAAAATTTATTGTAGAACAAATTTATAAAGAAGAACGAGTAAAGCACCCCAACCTATACCCTAAAAATAAAAATATGAATAAAAAGAAAAGCTTCATATTACTTAAATAAATGTTTTCCTATCGCCCAATCTTTAAGACTTACCCTGCATTTCTTGTAGAGTCTGGACTTACTGCTCCCTTTACCTGACACCTCACTTTCTCCATCTCCTGGAGAATTCTCAGTGTCAGTCATCTCCCCGGAAGACTTTCTAGACTCCACTCCAGGGCTTGATCCAGCACTTCCTGTGTGTATCTATACTGTGGGCAGGAATCTGTCACAAGCATGCTACCCATTTGGTTGTTTCTCTTCTCAAACAAGCTTCCTGTGTGTAAGGACTGTGTACAATAGGTACTCAAGAAATGTTCACTCAATAATAGTAAAACAATGCTCAAGATGGTGTTCTTTCATCTCTACCCTGGATCAAGTATGCAGGGTAAGACGTGATTTACAGTACATCTTTTAGGAAATTATTAGTAATGCTATGCAATATAATGCTCTCCAAGTGAGTGTCACTGTCTGATGCCCAGCTATCGTTTGGGGTTTTAACATAATGGGTAACTGTGCTGACAAAATTTAAATGGACTCTAAATGAAGTGATGAACAGCCTATGCTTTCAGTGAGCTGGCTTAGGGTCCAGCTCATTGGATTTCAGTCTGGATCCTATTCATGAACTACGAGAGAGCCTGGTACCTCTCCAACCATCCAATAAATAATGCTTAGCACCAGGGCAAACCATGTAACAAAGAATAGACGTGTGATGAATCAATAACACTGAAAACGGGCGGAAATATTCTCTAATCCTCAAATTCCCTGGGTGAGGGGAGGATTCCTCTTGAGAGCAAACTAAGGAACTGCTAGTGCTAACTGAAATGCCAATTCCTAGCACAAATTAGATTATATCTGTGCTTAGATATAATCAGCTAGCAGGAGAAATATGGTATAACCTCTCTGGTAGACGTGTATTAGGTTGGAAAAACGAAATTGCCACTCTTACAGGGTGAAAGCTATTTATATCTCCAACTTCAAGAGGCTCAACCTAAAAACAGAAACAATAGACCTAACTGTATCCAGAACTCTCCTAAGTGAAAAGCTCTTTAAAAATAAATACTTTCAAATTATATAGTGCCTGGATATTTTGTCAATATTTATTTGTATTCATGTGGCCCTTGGTAAGTTGAGGGGGCATCTTTAGGCACTGTACTTAACTTCCTGAAAATGTACAAACCAGTATATTTGTACTTGGTTAGTCTGAAGGTCAAACTTCCAGTATTTCTGGGCCTGTCACGAGTGTCTTCCAACAGAACAGGTGTTGAAGCCACACCACACCCTCCTGGTACCACCTCAGTGTCTGTAAGGCATTAGATAACCAGGGTTGTCTATTTCTCACACATAGTGCCCTTCAAATGCTACCAGGCCCACCCTACAATCCCTTACATAACAATGCTTCCCGAAATAGAGTACAAACTGTGAAAAGTGCTCATAAGAGCACAATCATGTAAGTACTCTCCTTTACATTAAGCTTGCTGCCTTTCTCTCATCCCTCTGTTGATGTGTATACTTAATAGAATGCACAAAAATAGCACTTTAAGGGGAACTCAAGCATTTCAATGACAGCTAATGAGAAGGGGCAGAGTGATGGCAAACACCATACTTTAACAACTCTGTGCCATTAGTCCTTGCAGTGTCCTCACTGGACAGATGGAGTAGGACTGTTTCCTAGATGAAACTGAAGCCCACAGAGACAAGTAAACTGCCAGAAAGGCAGATCTGGGTCCAGGCTGGCTCGCATCCGAGCTTACAGCCCCTCTCCTGCCCTTGCTGAGCAGAGCCTGGTTCTTGGAGGCGGGCAAACGCAAATGCTTCCTTCTGCTTTAGCTTTGTTTCCACATGGTGATCTTAAGGGACTTATCAAACACATACCTCAGACTCTGGCCCAGGTCCCAGGAAGAAGACTGGGAATGGGAGGGGACAGTAAGTAATGAATGACAGGGTGTCCCTAAGGAGCAGCTCTTGGTCAGCTTATATCCAATTGGAACAAAAGCCTTATTTCTCAAAAGGTCTCACTATGTATGTCTTTCCAATGGGCTGATGTTACCTCTTGGTCTTCTTCTAAATGAATCATCACTTTTACTCTTTTAATAAGAATTTTAATATATCCCTATTTTGTTATCATTTTAGTTTCAGAATTACCATTTTATTAAACTATAGGGTAACATATCTTCCTGGATATCTCCACCCAACCAAATAAAATAGAAATTATACATCAATATCAGAATAATCACCTGAAAGTTTCAAGTATAAATGAAAAGGCCAGAATCAATAAAAGTTATTCATAACACGGTTACATTTAGAAAGATTTAGAAAAGATGTTAATAACTTGGGCACAATTCCACAGCACAGTATGAAGAACTGTTCATACAGGAGTGTGGCTCAGTGGCCAGCCTTGCTGACCATCCCTAGGTTCTGGGACTGATCCCTTCAAAGAACTGTGTGCCTGTTCCAAGGACTCAGAACATAAGTCCCCTCTGCTAACATCCTAGGATTTGCTTCTCCTTCCTTCTCCAAGTCACCTTGTCAGTGAACCAAGTAAAGTCATCCTTTGTGTAGGAAATAAAGAAACGAAGCATAAGTCCAGCTGTCTTTTATTTAAGCCTGGGTAATACACCCAGTAAAGCTCCATCAAGAAGCAGCCTTAAGTCAAAGGAAGGAAGGAAGGAAGGAAGGAAGGAAGGAAGGAAGGAAGGAAGGAAGGAAGGAAAGAAGGAAGGGAAAAGAGCAGTGGAGAGGTGAGAAGAGTACCCAAGAGCAGAAAAAAAGTATTTTGTTAACTAGACAAGATACTTTTAAGTTGAGATCTGCATTCTCAGAGTCATAAAAACAAAAAATTCTCCAGAAGAAATACGAAAGAAAAAAAAAGCAAACACTATAGAAAGCAAAAACTTACTCAGAAATGTAATTTACTTTTATACTTGGAATATAACCTTCCTGAAATTTTCTTATGATAAAACACAATGATTTTGAGAAGGCAAAACAAGCAAAAGAAACCATGTTTTGGAGAAAATGGGTCCTCGCTGGCCATTTTTAATGCCCTGGCATATATGGGTCTTCACATAATTTATGTATCCAATATTCTATGTCATCCAAATCAGCAAAAATATGAATATCATCTATATTTTTGTTAGGAATATTTATAGGTGGGTGACTCTGTAAACTTATCACATGCTATCATCTAAAAAAAAGAATAAGAGCAGGGGATTTAGCTCAGTGGCATAAGCGCCTGCGTGGCAAGCACACGGTCGTGAGGTTCAATCCTTGGTACCAAAAAAAACAAAAAACAAAAGAAGAATAGTTTCCTTTGGGGTCCTATGACTCCAGATGATGAAACTAGTGATACTGGTTTGTATTTTCTTTGAACATTTTTGAAATACAAAAATGAAACTATTTAAAAGTAAAACTTAATTTATAGACATTATTTAAAATTTCATCTACTGAAAAAGAAACATATTCAAGATAAACACACCAAGGAATACTTATTTGAAATAAATCAGGTTCAACCCTCAGAACAGACTGAGGAGAAGACTCTGGAGATACATGTTGAAGATACACTGTCATTTGGTTTCCAAAGAAGTTAGAATGCAAGGGTTGGGGCACCAGTGAGAATGTACAATATTCTCCTGATGTTTACAGAGATTGCATCTTTCCTTCTGCTATAACAGAAATCAAGCCATTCACTATAAAAAGTCACTATGTGGGATGCTTTGGCTTTCAGCATATTGCAGAGTTACTAACAATCTTTCAGGAGGGGCTGGAGGGAAAAGGGATGAAAAAGAAATTAAGAGGTGTTATGTACATGTATCAACTCCACACAAGAAATGTAAAGATTAGTACTGTACACATGAACTAATAAGAATAAAACATTTTATAAACAAATTTCAGGCTAGATGTGGAGGCAGACGCCTGTAATCCGGGTACTTGAGAGGCTGAGGCAGGAGTATCACTGTGAGTCTGAGGCTAGCCTGGGGCAACAAAGTAAGTTCAAGGCCAGCCTGAACTGCAAAGTAAAATCCTGTCTCAAAAAGATTAAAAAAAAAAAATCTCCCATTTAGACCATGGCTATGGCAATCTTCTCTTCTGAAACACTAAACCCGAATCCTGTGGCTTACTTGCCCACTATTGATGTAGGGGAAATGACTTTTAAACCCTAAGCCTGGGAATGTGCTCAGTGCTAGAACACTTGCCTAGCATGTCCGAGGCCCTGGATCCCATGCCCAGCACCACCAAAAGCAAAAATAAAGCTAAGCAAAACCTAGCTGCTGAAGAGGGACAAGTTCATGAATTGTAATTTTAGAAAGTCCCCAAAAGATTTTCCAGATGCCAACCCAAACATAACTGGAGATATTTTAGTTGAGACCTTTCAAGTCCTCAACTAAAGAAACTCTTAAAATAGTGTTTTGTAAAAAGTGTGACCACGGGACATTCTGCCTGTGCTGCCCAAAGTTTTAGACAGAGTTTGCCACCTGGCTCTCCTGCATCTCAACACAGGTTAGCGGCAGTATTTGTAGCTGGAAAGAAAGACTAGGAAGAGACGAATACAAGGTCCAACCAACCCCACGACTGTAACACTCCAACACTTCCTGCTACAGATATTTCCCAACTCTGAATCTCCTCCAGTGTAAAAGTGATCACTTCTGAGAGGATGACTTGATTTAAAAACAGTTCACTTCACAAACACATTTCGCCACAGTGGCTTCACCCCAGCAGAAAGCTCCAGCTCTGGGAACACAAGTCCAACTTTTCCTGGAACACATTTTGTACGAAGTGAAGCAACCATACGAGAGCAAAATGTATGTCTACAATGCACTCTTGTTCTTTTGCATCTTGATGTCACAATGGTTGCTTTAATTTTCTTTATATATTCTTTATTTTTAAATAATTTAAATAGCATCAGAATCCAATACTTGTAGTTTGATTTTTTTTGAAAGATCTCTTGGTACAAGTATTTTTTAAAATTAATATTCAAGTGTTAGGTACAGACACCAACTCTTAGCTACCAGCACTGTAAAAGCACAAAACCAATAATTTACTAAAACTTATGCCTTCAGTAAAAAGAATAAAAGCCAGTAAGGTAAACTGAACCACAAAGCAAAGACAAGGTAGCACAAAATAACAACTCTTATAAACTTCCCCCTGAAGAAGACAAGTGGAAAAACAACTATGAAAATAAGTTAAAAGCAACATATTGAAGTAAACACTCAGCTACAGAATAAAGTTTTCAACCAAAAACCCTCTTTGAAACTAATGCTCACAACAGAAGTTTCTTATTAATGAAAAACAGCACAGAACAGATTCTTTTTTGGCAAGGAGAAAGCTATTTTTCACTTTCCATGGTATCTATCTTTAGTGCTTTACACTCTTGGAAATGAGGAATGTGCATATAGATTTATTGTGAGGCAACACGCAATTATCTAATGTCAGTCATGGGGGTAGGGTAGCCTATGAAATCAATGCAAATGAAATCCTAAGGCATGTCAAGCATCAATATAGGCATTGAAATCTGGTGACAAAGGCCTTATGGTCCCTGAAACTTTCATGGCTTGGACATTTTTTACTACAGCCACGGGGCTATTTACATCTCTGTATAGTAAGGAATCAATAGAAAGCTGAAAATTACTAACTCATGATGGCTGAAGCAACACACAGTGGGGTGTATCTGAAATTAACTGCTTTGCTAAGGAGCCAAGTCTAGAACAATGCAAGAGAGTATTTTGGCTGGAGTGTCAATTGGACTCTCCCTAGTAAGGCTAAATCTCTACAGTAAAGTCAGGGTAAGAGCAGCAAGAGTGATATACTAGGATTATAATCAAGTTCAAGCCAACATCATGGGTGGCGGTGTTGGCAGAAAGTCAACTGACGACAGACATGGGGTAAATAAAAATGCTTCAGATAACTCTCTCCATCAATGTGTAGCCCATCACCTATGTTTCTCAGTACAAAGACAAGTCACTCTGCAGACCGCAAAACACCTGGCCCTTGGTGGAAAGAGTATGTACTATTTCTGGCCCTTCATCCAACTAAGATAACCTGAATTTATTTTCCAGGCATCTATAACGAGATGATTTGGTATGAAGTTAGTAATGGAAATGTGTACATGGCACCTTGAATCTGTGTACGCACCAGTAGGTGTAATTTTAACTTCTGCCTCACCTTCACTTTGTAACTTCAACATTTAGCACTATGCCTACTACATAGCAAGGTTCCCATAAATGTCTCCCAAATAAACAAACACAGAAACAGTCAAGAGGATAAAATGCTCAGCCCTTAAGAGCAACCTATTTCATTCTAACAATTTACAGCTAAGCGACTATTCTGATAAAGCTTCTGAACAGGAAAAACAAACTGATGCCTAATTTTTTTTAGCAGCTTGTACAAAATGCCAACAGTACTCAATATATATTAAATGCCCTAAATCAGATGAGCACTTCTCTTTGCAGTCTGAATGTGTGAGGTTTCACTACACTCCTGGTTGCTCTCTAAGAACAAAGTCTTATAACCTCTCCCTTGAGTCATACGCTATTAATCAGGATGGCATACAGTGGGTCTGATAGCAAAAGGCCCACTACGGACAACTGGGTCTTTGTTTTCTCATCCAAGTTGGGTTTGAATCACATCAGTCCCGAGTTACTATATTCTTCATGATTCTTTAGGTTCATGATTTACATTTTTATTATGTTACTTTTAGGGCTTAGGATAAGAGACCCAGAAAGGCACATTGAAAACCATGGCGATGGCTCTTTTGATTACCTCATAGTCCCAGGGTGCAGGGTGGCTAGCCTATGACACATTTATTATTATAAACGGTAATGCTTCAGTCTCTTTCACACAAAAGCAAACCAGGCAGCACTTGCAAGATTCATAATCCTTTCACTGCAGTGGAAATCTCCTGTTTGTTTCAGGAAATCAGGGAAAAGAAAGAGGTTCTATTTACTTCTGATAAGTTGCCATTTGTTGCTTAGATGCAAAGAAAAGTAAAGCCCTAATCTGTAGTTGCAAGGCATGAAATATGCTTTTAAAGCAGCCAGAAAGGATGAGTGTTCAAATAAACTTTGTTTATTAAACATTTCGGTGTGAGCTGGGCACCAGGTTAGGTGATCGAGAGACAAAGAGCATATCATGTCTGTCTAGCTCAAGAAACTTGCTATTTCCAAGAAGACTGGAATATGTATAATTACTTCTGAGACTGGGGGAAGTGTTTAAGAGTATAACTATTGATTAACAAACACACTGAATAGGAAACCATAAATATGCTCACAGAGACTAAGGAAAAGTTTTATAGAGGAAGTTAAGAGTTGAGCTCTCACCTTGATTTTTCACTAGGAAAAAGCTGAAAGGTACATTTTAGGCACAGGAAATTATTTGAGTTAAAGCACATACGTAAGAAAATACAAGGCTTGTTCAGTAATGCATGCAAGGTCCAATGTGGCTGGAATAGAGGGTACTGGGTGGGGGAATGAAAGATGAGGTCAGAGAATATGAATAAAGCCAGAGGACATAAGGCCATGAGTGTGTCAAGAATTCTGGAATTTATCTTATAGAAAAGGGAAATGATGAGGCTTTTAAACAACATATAATTGCAAGAAAAGAGGTATGCTTTAAACAGATGCCTGACAGCAGGGAACATGGGCAAGAAGCTGAAGACACAGAGGAATAAGTGCTTCCAACTTTTAAGGAAGAGATAACCCAACAAACAGAATGAAACACGCTACATTCTATATTCAAGAAAAAGGTAATTCCTTTCATTCCTTCTCTGCATAGTTTAATGGTGGTACCATGCAACATCTATCTGAAAATATTCAGTTTTAATTTCTATAATCCCTGTAAAAATTCCTAGTTTAAAAAGCACTGTTTTGAACACATTAAAACAGCATGAATAATAAAAGGCACACAAACTAAAATGGAAGATGTCTAATTATCTCTTTTTTACAGATGACATGATCTTATGTGTAAAACATCCTAATATTACACACATGCATGCATGCATACATTATTAGAACTAATAAATTCAGCAAGGTTACAGGATACACAACCAACACAATGAAAATTAGTTGCATTTTTATACACCAGCAATAAACAATCAAAAAAGAAAAATAAGGAAATATTTTCATTTAAAACATCAAAAGGAATTTTTAAAAACTTGGGAATAAATTTTACTATTGAGGCAAGACTTATGAATTATAAACTGCAAACATTATGGTAAAAGATTTACACATGCATAAATAGAAAAAGATAGCCCATGTTCACAGATAAAACTGTATTCTTCACATGACAATAATACCCAGATCTTTCTATAGAGTTAATGCAATTTCTATCAAAAGCTCCATGTCATTTTTTTTGAAGAAATAGTATATGATCCATCTTGACATGCATGGAATCTTAAAGGATACCAAGTAGTTAAAAGAATCCCTCTCTCTCTCTCTCTCTCTCTCTCTCTCTGTGTGTGTGTGTGTGTGTGTGTGTGTGAGAGAGAGAGAGAGAGAGAGAGAGAGAGAGAGAGAGAGAGAGAGAGAGAGAGAGAGAGACTGGGGCTTCAACTCCAGGCTTTGGAGATCCCACACTTCAAAGTTTCAAAACTACAAAGTTACAGTAATCAAAACAGCATGATACTAGCAAAAGGATATACATACAGGTCAATGTAATAAGACAGCCCAGGAATAAACTCTTACATATACTGTCAATTAATTTTCCAAAAGTGGTGCCAACTCCAAGAGTCAAACAAAAACACAAATGCCAAGACTACTCAGTGGAATGAAGGATGGCCTTTTCAACAAATGGTTTAAGGAAAACAAATAGAAAAATGAGGTTGGACCCACACATAGCATCAAATATAAACACAACTCAAAAATGAGTCAAAGACCTAAACCATAAAACAATTAGAAGAAAATATAGTGACATCTTCATCATATTGCTTTTGGCAATGATGTCTTGGATATGACACCAAAAACAAAAGTAACAACGACAAACATAAACTCAGTTTCAAAATTTAAAAGTTATGTGCATCAAAAACACTGTCAAGAATAGGCAAGAAAGCCAAGGATATAGCTCAGCAGCATAAGAGTAATATCTATATTATAAAAGGAACTCCTTCAATCGAACAATAATAACAAAACAAAGCAACACAATCCAGGAATGGGGAAAAGCTTGGAGTAGACATTTTCCCAAAGACTTATGAACTGCTAATATGCATTTCAAAAGATGCTTAATAGCTATAATTATCACAGCCATTAGTATATTATTTTTTAAAAAGAGAAAACAAAAAGTACTGGTGAACAAGCAGAGAGTTTTAATGCTTATGGATTGCTGGAAGAAACAGAAAATGGTACAGCTACTACAGAAAATGTATAGCAGTTCCTCAAAAAGATACAGAATTCCCATATGATCCAGAAATTAGTCCTAGATATCACCCCAAAAAAATTGAAGCAAGGACTCAATGAGATGCTTACACACTAATGTTCATAGCAGTACTGTCCATGAAGGTAAAGGCTGTAAGCATTCAAGTGTCCATCCACAGGTGAATGAATAAACAAAATGTAGGGCCTACAGAGTGGAATATTATGCAACCATTAAAGGAATAAAGTTCTGGTACATGCTGCAGCATGAATGAACCTTGAAAACATTACCTTGTCTGACATAACACAGGCACAGAATAAGAAGTGTTGAATGATTCCACACCTATAAGGTACCCAGCATAGTCAAATTCATAGATACAAAGTAGAATGGTAGCAGGTGTCAGACAGGACAGACTGCAAAGTCTGTTTGGAATGATGAAAAGCTTCTAGAAGTGGTGGATTATGGGCTGGTCATACACAATGGGAACATACATGATGCATACGTGATGTTGACATGGTAATTTTTCTGTCATGTATACTTTACCACAATGAAAAAAAAAACAACAAAGTACCCAGCAAAAAGATC
Organism: Dolichotis patagonum; assembly: GCA_004027295.1. Taxonomy (NCBI): domain Eukaryota; kingdom Metazoa; phylum Chordata; class Mammalia; order Rodentia; family Caviidae; genus Dolichotis; species Dolichotis patagonum. The sequence goes on from PVJX010000793.1 coordinate 98,516, forward strand.
AAGATTCTGACTCTGCGTCAGTCTCAATCAGTTCAAGAAACCTCTAACAAAAGATGCCTCTTTGCTGACCCCAGGACAGCCAGAAGTTGCAGAAAGGACACAGGCTGTCTCTAGTCGGCGGAAGGGCGCAAGCTGCTCAGAGACAACAAACTCACATTGCACGTGGATGAGCCTTCAAAAGTCGGGTAGGAACCCTCTGGCCAGTCGGCGGGGTCCAGGGAAGCTGACTGTCGGTGCTGGGCCTCGTATTCCTTGAGCTGCAGCAAAAGAAATGGAAGACTCATCTTACTCCAGAAAGAATGGTTACCATCAAGAAATCAGCCAATAACAAACGCTGGCGGGGCTGTGGGGAAAAGGAGCCCTTCTCCACTCTTGGTGGGACTGTAGCCTGGTAAAACCACTGTGGAAATCAATGTGGAGATTCCTCAAAAAACTAGGACTAGAAGTTTCATTCCACCCAGTATTTCTCTTCTGGATATTTTTCCAGAAAAAAATAAAAACATTGTAACACAGTGACATATGTGCACCCATGTTTACACCAGCACAATTTCTAATAGCTAAATCTTGAGAACAACCTAAATGTCCATTAACTGAGGAACAGATAAAAAAGATGTGATACTTTTATGCCATGGAGTACTACTCAGCTACAAAGAAGGGCAAGCTTGAGACTTATAGGTAAATGGATGCAACTGGAGACCACACTCAAAAGTGAAACCAGACTCGCATGTGTAAACATCATATTGCCTCCCTAGTGTAAGAAGCTGAAAGAGTAAATAAGACCAAATGCATGATAGATATTGTGAAATGGGAAGAAACTATTCAAAAGGAAAGAGACTGAGATGGGCAAAGGAGAAATGAAGGAAGGGAAAAGGAAAAATAAATAGGTAGTTAAGATAATTACACTACTAATTTCTATTAGTGCATTGAAAAGAAAGGTTTGTGCCTATATTCTTCAATCAATTTTTCATGCCTATTATCTTATAATATGAACAACTACTTTGAAGACAACAATACACAATGTATTATTGTTACTAGTTTGTTTTAAAATTTTGTATCACTATTTTTGTTTCTCTTTCAAATTAAGAAAGAGACAGACAGACAGACAGACGGGGAAGACTCAAATGGAAGAATGCCGTCTCCACCCAGCAGAGATCCCTTTGGGCACCTGTGTGCCCGAGTTGATGATGAAGTACCAGTGGAAGACAAGTCTTCAAGCACTGAAGGGATAATACCCTGCCCCGAGAGTTTTCATCTACATCACACCAGCAAACACAGGAGACTCTTTGTGTCCTGTATCCCACAAAGAACCTTGATTTTTTTTTTCTCCCTCCAACATCCTCCACCATCAAAACTCATCCTTTTTCAGTGGAATTACAAATTTCAAAACAGCTTGGCCTGTAAATCAGTATTTTGTAACTCAAAAATATACAGTGTCTTTGAAGGAGGAGACAAAGGGGGAGACTGCAGATATCCCAGGGACAGGAATGGCAGACTGGGAAGAAGTCACCTGCTTTTCTTATTCAGGACAGTTTCGAGTTCCTAGTTCAATGTCATCACCTAACAGATGTTAGAGGGTTATTAGGAACTCTTGAGCACAGGCAGGAAATGAGACAACTGGATGAGATATATAACATTTGGGCTTAGAAATTAAGTCTCTGTTTTTGAAAACACAGGAAGGCAAGTGAAATGCTAGAGAAGTGACAAATTTAACTTAGTCAGGTGAAGGCTTTTTCAAAATGGCATACTTGAGAAGTTCCATGGAAGGTTTTGTAAAACAGAAACTAAACTCTGCTTCTTAATAAGTTATAACTGCATTCAAATTCTGTGGGATGGCAGTTTTTAGATAGGAATTTAAGACATTGATCCCACTATGGTCCATGAGCCCAACAAGGTAAGCAGTATGGCCCGACTTGACCCCCCTGGGAGAGTCTTCAGCAAAGCCACTGTACTGACCATGACCCTCCAGAAGAGAGCAGCTTTGCTAAGTGCTCCTCTACTAGGAAATCCTTTCCACGCATCTGGGTGGGAAAGTTGAGCTGACTGTTCACTGGTAAGAGCTTAGATACAGATACGGAACACCAGCTGGAAGCCTGGGACCATCCCTTAACCCCTCTGGGCCTCAGTTTCTCCTCTTAGAAAACGGGGTTGATAATAAATCTACATCCCAGGCTCATTGCCAGAATTAAGCAAGACAATGCAGCATGGTGTCTAAGCAACAGTTACCAGGACAGCTCTACTGTGACCACCCTGATGGTTTCAGATTAAAAAAAAGTTCTGCCTTCCCAGTAATTCCATGTGTTTTCCGTTCATGACACGAACCATCTTAATCTTCCTCATGTGTTAGGAATATTTTATTGTCCTAATCTTTATAGTCCATATATGTTATATACCAGAACACTCTTTCCATCTGGATATATGGTTTTGGAAATGCTATGTTCTCCTGGTGCAACCAGGAACAGCTGCCAGATAGAAAATGGGCTTAGTGCGGGATTATCAGGATTTCTCTAGGTCTCTACTCCAATTTCATACTCAACCTAAGCCCAAACTACTAGGAGCCACCAGATAATTTCCATCTTTAGTGAGAAAAAGATACAAATCCCTAACTAGGAAGTCATAACTAGACTTAATGTTTTAATCTCCTAAGGACTTACTTTGTTTTTACAGATGTAGTCTTGTGGAATCAAATACATACTTATCAAGTAGACAAATGCATAATATTTAGTCATTAGAGCATGCTATAGGAGCAGGCTTTGGTACTAAGATTCAGATTTTTAAAGAAGTGAAATTATATCATGGTCACAGATCACTCTCACTTTTCTTTAGGAAGTGCTTCCAGTAATAATTTCAAAGGACACAGCTTCGTCTTCTCTAAGCACTATCATCCCAAAACAACAGTCTTTGTTTTGTTCTAAGATGTGGTCTCACTGTATTGCCTAGGCTGTCCTCGAACTCGCACACCTCCTGCCTCACCAAAAGCAACTAGCATTATAGGCCAATCCTGGCTTCATAGTATTCTTTAGTATCATTATTCCAAGGCTTTAAACATAAGTTTCTTCCCTACTTTCCTTTCCTTACACCCCACACCCAGGTAAATAAATAACTTCCAGCTTCCAGTTCCTCACTGGGCTTTCTATACCCTGCAGTACTAGCAGAAGATTTGAATGGCCTAAAGAACTATGCATACTCTTAAATTTGGTATCCACTGGGAACTGTTGTCATTCAGAGCCTATGGATTACCTAGATCTAACTCAACCGTTTTTTTGTTTTTTGTTTTTTAACTAATGTGCTTGCCTCCCTTGGAGGACAAGTAGTAAGCACCTATCAGTTAATCTTGAGGAGAGGTGGCTGGACTGTGAGGACACTCCTCGCTGAATGGGCCATAAGGAGGTAGGACCTACTTGGGAGAATTGGTCATCAGCATGCACATGACCATGAGATTCGATTTGGTCCCTGATCGCTTCCTCTCTGGCTCTTCCCATTCTTGTTTCCTGCGTGGCGAGCACCTTTGTCATGACGTTTTGCTCACCTCAGGCCCACAGCAATGGAACCAGACCGCTGAGAGAAACCTCTGAAACCATGAACCAAATAAACCACTTCCTCCTTTAAGCTGTATGTCAGGCATTTTGTTCCATTAACAGGAAAGCAGCCCTATATAGGAACAGATCATAAAACTATTAGAGAATGTTTGAAATGCCTTCAGATTGGATGGAATTGTTCCACTAATGAAATGCAAAAAATTATAAATTCAGTTGACTCTCCTCATAAATCATGTATTCAAAAGGACAGTACACTGAAAACAGTTTTGTAAACTTTCCTCTCTGCAAATGCTTTTACAGTTTACACTGTCATTTCACATGTGAGCTCCCTACAGCCTCTTTCACTTTGATCTTAACTTGTGTCTGGATAACTGGATTTTCAGGGATGTGTGTCATGGTTGTGTAATTGACAGTGGGAAAGTATCTATTAATGAGATCAAATGCACACCAATGAAGAGTAGTGAATGAAACTGGTTTGAACACAGGCAAAATTTCCCTGATACAGTGATGTCTGGCTCTAAATGGCATGCAGGCAAACTCGTCTCCTGATGACTGTAACATACGCATCCATCAGGATTCAAGCCCAGTAGTCTGGAAGGCATGCACAGTCGCTGTCCTGGAGGAATGGTACACCCTGCCACAATCTGAGGGGGTCTCATTGTGGTCTGGGGGTTTGTCTTATACAGTGATGAAGCAAATTTAGAGCCCTCAACTGGTTACACGTTACAGGAAGCAGATCCTTTCTGCAGACTTCGTCCTGTCCTAGATCACATTTCCCTGAAGAACTCTGTCTCTGGCTACAGTGAGTTCCATTTAAAAACCAGTCATGGAGGTCTGTTACCTAGAGAAGAACAATCAAATTAAGCATCCTTCTGCTTTGTCACCTGCCACAGGGCACCGAGTAAAGGGTGGAGACTGCCACTACTCTTTGTTTTAAATCTCCTGAGAGTCTGCATTCTGGGATGGCCTCACAGACAATATTCCTGATGCCTCTGTGAGCTCAGTAGCTGCACTGAAACGGGGCCAGGGCTGCACCCAGCAGCAGCCAGGTGAATGGCGGACAGCTCCACGTAACCCCTATGAGCTGCACTGCTGCCACGTGGGAGGACTTCTGATTTCTTTTCAAAAACTATGGCTGGCTGGCTGTGAAAACTACTCACATACATTATTTTCTCCACTTCTTTCCCAAGTTTGACTATTCTTTTGTTTTTGTTTCAACTATAGAAACAAGTTCTGGGTGTTGTAGCAGCACATTTGGAACCCAAGCATTCAAAAAAGGCTGAGACAGGAGGATTGCAAATTTAAAGCCGGTGTGGGCACTTAGCAAGCCTGTCTTTAAAAGGGGCTAGGTGCAGAGTATGTACTGGGGATTTAACTCAGTGGTAAAACTCCTGACTCATATGTGTAAGGCCCTAACTGCAATCCCCAGTACTGAAAAGGAAAGGCAAGAAAAAAACACACTGTCTAAACTGAGCTTCATGGAGGCCCTCCAAATTAAACATTTTCTCTTGCTTCAAAAAGAACTGCCCCTCTTCAAACACAGATGCTGTGAAATAACTGTGGACCTCTTCATTCAGTTCTTTAGTTTTGCTATTAAAAAGCAGTGCAGCAGCATCGCTCTCCATGAGGAAATAAACCTCTTGTTCACCACAGAGAAACTATGGACAGGCCCACTCTTCTCAGGTACATTTTCTAGGAATTCCGCTGGACATTACCCAAATGCCAAGGCATGGTCTAATTGTGCCCAAGGAATGGAAGCAGAGAGAAATGTAAGAGCGACTTTTTGTCCCACTAGCAGCTGTGCCAGGTGATCAAAAGTGTGAGAAGCAGACAGGCTAGCCTAGGATAAAGGCCCAAGTGATGACAAGTGTGGACTGGGGGTTGTCACCTGTCACCTGCTCTACCACCCACCTCACTACTAACCTGCTTACTTGCTATAGCCCAGCAACAACCACCCAACCTCTGCCATCACATGAGTCCACTCAAGGGCTCCGCCGGCCGGGGTCATCAATGCTTCGCTCTGAACCCACAGAGGGAGAGAAGACGGCAGATGGGTGTCCCACACCGGGCCCAGCCCTAACTCACTGGCCCCAGCCCATTCTCTACTTACCTGATGTTGGTTTTTCTTGCACCATTGTCACAGCAACAGATTGAACAAAATTTAAAGGAATGGAAGCTTAGAGTTACACTAGTTAAAGGGTATTTATTTGTCACTGTTTCCAGGTTTGAGAACTTTAAGATTCTACCTAGTAGCTGCTGGGCTTTGAATTTTACCCTCTCCGAGTCATACTGAAATGTGTTTTCCATTCTGGTGGTGTCAGGAGGTGAAACTTGGGGCTTGGGGGAAAACGGGGCTCTGCCCCCATGAGTGGAATTCATAAAAGGGTGAGTTTAGCCTCCTTTTCTCTCTTGGTCCCTCCATCTTCTACCATGCAACAATCTAATCTTCTTCCCCTCCAGAAGACATGGTGTGCAAGGTGCCATTTTGTGTGAAGAGCATGGCCTCCCTGGTTACCAGGTTAATCAGGCATCTTCTAGTGCCTAATTTAATATTTACTTAGATATAAAAGTAAGTAAAATCTTAACATATCCTTGAAGGTTACTTAACCTTGACATTTTAGAATTGATGTTCATATTTAATCACTGATTTTTTTTAACACCACTGATTATATTCTTAACCCTTTTCAAATGACTTGTGAATTTTCCAGTAATATTCAGATGGTCATTTCTCTCATTAAAGGGGTCCACCGTTCAAAAATATCTGTCATTCATTCAATCATTCACATAGTCATTGAATGTGGAAGTTTTATCTCACAAGATAGAATGCTTGTATCCAGTAAACAGAATGCACTAAGTATTTTATCTGAAAAACTGTGGTACCACATGACTATCAAAATCTCATCAAAATACTCTTTTGGGGCTTCAGAGGTGGCTGAGAGGAAGAGCACTTGCCTAACACACTCAAGGCCCTGGGTTCCTGGCCCTGGGAGGGTTGGGTGGAGTGGAACCTCTTAACTTTCGCTATCTTCAAAAGTTTTAAACATAAGGAGGCTAAGTACTCACACATGGAAACCAAGTATCTGCTCCCTTACCCTAGCAAGTGCTTCTTCGATGGTGATCATCTTCTCCTTGACCATCATCATTAGCTGAATCCGCTCCTCATCGCTCATTGTTATCTCACTGGCGACATAACCCACATCTTCTCCTGGAGATCGAGGACAGAGAACAAGGGGAATGAAACTGGAGCCATCAAAGTGACTTCCTGTTCCAGAAGTCCATCATCCCAGGTCAGCGAAGGCTGCTTCTCAGGGTGCTGTCTACGCTGTCCATTACTGACGGAGCCAGATGGAATGGACACACACACACTTTTCACCGCACACCTCTACCTGGGAAATGGACTCTAAGGACATGTTACAAAAGAGGCAAACTCTTCAGAATGACCTGAAACTCGGAAAGGCAGTGTCTACTTTGGGAAGACAGCTGGTGGGGAGCTCTGTGATAGAGAAGGGGCAGAGGTCTAATTTAAACCCCCACTGAGGCCTAGCAAGGTGGCCAAGGTCCCTCTGCTGAGAATTCTCTGTACCCTTCCATTTAAAACATGAATGTGAGGGATACGGATTGGTGAGGAGCAGGAGCAAACCCTCTGCCATGGGAGAAGGAGGTCACCTCACAGAGCCACGTCTTGCAGCTTGGTAAAATTCTCCATTCCTCTAAGCTTTCCGGTTGTGCTCCTAACAGGATAAGTTAAAATAAATAAAACCACAGATGTGAGGCACACTGAGCACATCCAAAGAAAAGGAGTATATCTGTTTACATCTGGAAGTATTAGCATCATAAATAGGTCTCAAAACTATGAGAGAAAGTCAACTTCCAACTCCAGACAGAAGGCAGCCAGAACTGCAGAGGCAAAGAGAATCTCATGTTAGGGTCCTCTGATGGCATTTTTCTGCAAAACACACAGGTTGCAGTCACTTCCTATATTCTGGAGCTACAGTGACCAGCTGTGCCTTTGGTCAGCATGTCAGCAAAGATGCTGGGAGAGCATCTAACACACAGATGGGCAGAAGCCCACATGCCAGCCCTGCATCTCCTCCTCTGCTGGCCTTTCTCAAGCACAGTTCACTTGCTTCTGCTGTTAGCAGAATATGAGCCATGGCCTGCGTTACTCTGGATGAAGATGCACTCAGCAGGAGAATCTTGTTGCAGATTTGCATGAGCCCAAGGTAGATGAGGCCTACTTTGGAATTTATGGCCTCCGTGCTTTCCTATCTCAGTTCCATCTTGGAATCAGTCAGTCCAGAAACGCCCCTTCTGTTTCCTCTGACTTATACCACTCGCCCAGGAGGACAGGCAGTGCGGGCCAGGCGAGGAGGACTAACCCTCCTGCCTCTGACAGAAAACAGAGTGAAGCCACACTGTCTGTTAACTAACCTTCAGGAGCTAGTGACCTTCTGGCTTCCTCCTTCCTTTGCTATCTTCCAAGCCCTTTACTCCTTTCCCCAGAGAGTCTGCTTTCTAAACAAGGTTTATTTTGAATTGCAAATGACCCTGGGTGTGTACCCAAGGGAAAAGCTGAGGGTGTTTAAGAATAACTCTTTTAAAGTTAGACAATTCAGGAAACGCTTGAGTTTTGCCCAAGAAGCCAGGCACACAGTAGGGAGATGTGCTGTCCACATCCACTTTTCTCTCTGTGTGTAGGTGGACATGGCAGCACGTGTGATTTTATGAAGGGAAACAAGGAGTGTTGTGGGTAAGAAATGAAATATTTTCACCTATTGATAACTTTACTCAGCCAGACTGGAATCTAGAAGTACATTTGTTCTGGTTTCCTCTGTGAATACTGGGGAAACATAAATTACATAACCAGCCTCAAAGGGATGACATATTTACTTACTATCTAAACAGCAACAAAGGACATGGCCAGTGCAGGGCAGGCCCTCTGTGCACAAAGCAGCCAGGCTAATTCCCATGATGTCAGATCATTTGAGTTTCTAGGCGTAACAAACCCATAACTGTCCCTGCCCCAGAGCAGCATCAGAAATTCGTAAGAATCCGAAGTCCCTACTCGGGATTGTGGACAGGAGGGTCCAAAACTAACAAATGCTAAGACTGGCTGGGCCGCTTGAGAAGAGAACTTGGCGAGGTTAAGCGTGGAGATGTTTCTGAGGCTGACGTGAGGAAGAACACCACGGATTCGGTGTCTACTGTCAGATCTATGAAAACCAAACCCTGCTAACTCTTTCCACTCCATTTTGAGTTAAATAAAAATGGTCAGGAAGAAGTCTTAAAGTAACACGAGGTGGGCTGGGGATTTAGCTCAGCGGCATAAGCGCCTGCCTTGAAAGTACGTGGTTGTGAGTTCGATCCCCAGCACCGATTAAAAAAAAAAAAAGTAACACAAGGAAGGTCAGAAAAGTTTTTCCGGGCATGTGTAATCTAATTTCTAACATCCAGCTGGATTTGCACACAGGCTTCATAACATTTTAGAGCTAAAAGGACCTACTGTCCACTGGCTACATCGCAGTACCTTTTGAAGTCTGTCTCATTATTCCTTTTTGGTTCTTTCGAAAGTTCTGCCAGAAATACTTATTTTTCTTCTTCCAATCTCCTTTTCCTTTAAAAAGAAAAAAAGGAAGAAAAGGCACAAGCAATAAATTCATTGATAACAAAAGTAGCTTCTTCCTTATAATTGCAAAGCTTCAAAGAACACTGATTTCACAAAAAAAGTTTTTCTCTTTCAGTTTGTGAAAGACTGAGAAATGCCTATAAAGTTGTTTAAAAGAAATGCAAATTTCCTAGGAGCAAGAGATTGTACAGTAGGGTTAAGAAGAGAATAAAGAAACATCAAAAGGGCAGGGAAAGCATGCATTATGGTATTCACTTTGATGTTTGTTTAAACATTATGCCTCATTCTGCCTTGTCTTGTGGTATATTTTGCCCCTTTTGGTCTCAGCTATAATTATTTCCACTATACCACAAATAGAAGACTTTAGGAAGTTAACTCTGTTTTGTTATTATTGCTATTGTTGATCTTTCCTTGATTTATTTCCTTTGCTCCAAATTTCAAGAAGACAGCAGAATGGTTGGTATCCCATGTTCCCAGTGATCAGGGGGGTGGGGCTGATTCCCCGTTTCTCTACCTCTAGCTATGGCACGGGGTGGGCGGGCGGGGAGTCCCGTGTGACTCTCAGCTCTGTGGCATTCAGGCTACTTGTTGATCTATGACAAGCCAGCGGAAGACAGTCCTGTTGTGTGATCTCCCAACTCCACCTCTCTAACTTACTAGGCTACTATGAGTGACTTGTGAGTGGAAAACAAATTCCCTGCCACAGGTAGACATTTTTAACATTCAGTGAAGTTGTGATCATTAATACTATAGAACATCATTAAAAAGTGAAAGGCAAGGAAATCACAGGAATGGGGACAGGTTTGTTCTTAAAAAAGAAAAATAAGCAAAAGGCAGTAGGAGTAGTGGTGATAACAGCTTTGGTTCTTGGTGGAACAAACTTGGAGTAGAGATTTTGTCAATGCTTGGTGTCTGTCTGATGGCTCCCCGGCCACTGGAAACTGGGCCAGCAAAGTGGCGGGTGTGCACAGTCTAGACTGGTGGTGCCGGGCACTGATGCAGGGAGCAGACATGTGGGAACGCCGCCTGTGGTGCTCCCAGGCTAGCGCGGGTGTCATTTGTCAAAACAGGATGCCCTCATTTAGGTCCTGACAACCGCTAGTGCATGGGAATGAAACCGGAGCCTTGGCCTGAGATGTCTATGCATGCACATCTTGAAGGCAACTTTTGAGTGTCTGCTGCCCTTTGGTTAGCACAAAACCGTCTAACAGGAAGGGTTCAAAGAGAACTTTTCTCAAACTTGGGAATACAGTTTCCTGCCTGCCTTCTTTCCTTCCTTCCTTTTCCCTCCCTCACTCCCTGTGTGTGTGGGATTGGGACTGAACCCAGGGCGTTGGGCATGCTATGCAAGTGCTTGACCGCTGAGCTACACACTTCAGGATTTATTTCTCTCTTTCCTCCTTTCTTTCTCCTTTCTTCCCTCCTTCTCTCTTCTTCCTTCCCTGCTTCCCTCCCTCCCTCTTGCTCCTTCCTTCTGTTCCTTCCTCCCTTCCTAACAGAGTCTAAGTTGCCCAGGATGGCCTTGAACTTGCAATCTTTCTGCCTCAGCCTCCTGAGTAAGCTGGGATTACTGGTGTGTGCCAGTATACCCAGCACAAAACATCACTTTTCAAGACCTGCACCAAAGAGAAAAGTCTCGGCCCCAGGAATTATTCTCTCTCTCAGGAGGTCCAAGAAAGAGCCATTCTGTAACCTTAATACTCCTCTGTGTGCCCAGCTACGTGTACTTCTTTGATGCTAAACTATTTTGCTCTTATTCCATATTCATGTTTTTAAAATGGAGAAAAATAATAACTGCTAACACTTATTCAGCACGTAACAGCTACCTCATGTAGATTCACATGCTACATTATCATTTGCAGTTAGGAGATGAGAAACCAAGGCTTGGAGAGAAAGTGCCCTGTTGAAGGGCGCAAGTGAGTTGAGAAAGTCCAGACTCAAATCCAGACAACTTCATTCGCGTACTTAGGCCCCTAATGGCTATGACCTGCTGATCAATCACAAGTGGATTTTATGATCAAAGACATACAAAACATACAAATGCATAGTCTTTGATCAAAAAATTCTGAATCAAAAGATCCACTTAAAGGACATTATCAAGGATACCGATTCAAGGACTTTTATAACCATACCATTTGTTTGTGATGGGAGGAAAAATGGAAATGAGCTACAGAAAAAAACCAGGTTAATTAAATTATGGCACATCTAATATGGCAGAGACTCAAAACTTTTTTTCTCCTATTTAACTAATACAGATTTTTTTTCCCAGATATTTTGTTGTAAAGAATTATTTAATCATGTGAGGAAATGTTCATAACATAACCAGTTTTTCAAACTGTGAAACAGTATATAGACTATGATCCCACTTGGTTTTGTTTTTTTTTTTTTAAACCCTATGCAATGGAAAGAGAAAAAACTGTGTATTAAAATCTTAACAGGGTTTTTTAATTTCCGGGTAGGATTCTTGGTTGTTCCTACACTTCTGCATATTTCTATTTGCTATGAAATATAAAAAGAAAGCCAATAGTTAAACAAGGAAAAGTGGTACTGACCTACAGAGCTGTCTTCGGAGTTTGATTTATGAAGAGAAGGCCTAGAAAAGAGAGACAAATCAGATTACCAAGGAGCCTTGCTTTCATGGGAGAACCGAAAATCCCCCTAACCAGCTTGACTCACCTTACATCAATACTACTTAGAGGTGCCAGGGAAATTTTTATAGGATTTTTACCACTGTCTTTTCCTATCTGTCTTCTGATTCCTAGAAATAGGACTCTGGTGCCATTTGTCAACATTTACTAAAGACTCACTCCTAAACAGGACCCATATTAAGTAAAGAAGACATACTTCACTGATTGCTGGAATATCTTTCCTTTCTATATGAACTACTAACTACACATCAAGTTACCACCATTGAACTCTTATGTGTAACTAGAAGAGAAAGCACATAATAATGAAAAGAGAAACTCAGCATCACAAAGGCTACTTGGTTCCGCAGTGAATCAAGTGATAGCTGTAAAGAGAGAGGGAGAGAGAAAGACAGAGAGAGAGAAGATGGGAGGAAGGTAAGGTATACAACTGGGGCAGCTAGCTTGTAGTTCCTCTAGTTGGTGACTGCCAACTGGCAAGCACAGTTAGTACTCATCTTGCCACATATTCCAAGGTTCAAAGACAAGCCAGAAATCTGCCTGTTAACATAAGTTCTGTAGATTTTTAAGTGATGGCAAGGAATCCAGGGCTTCTAGAAATGTGTCCAAGTTAATCAACCTGTGACTGGCACCAGATTTGGCCTCATACCCAACCCTCCACCCTGGATACCAGCTTGTAACAGATGATACAGGTAAACCTGAACACTGTGGAATGTGAATCCAATCTAAAATCAATTAATTAAATACTGCTCCAGAAAATATTTAGATAAACACCAGCTTAAAGCAAGAAGGCACAGAATGCAAATAAAATTAATGCTGGTTGTCTCAAAAAAAGGCAGCATAGAAATGAGAACAAAAATCATTCACTTGGTGAGTCTTTCAAAGCCCAGAGAGCAAGACTAACATCCCTGGACTTGTCTCCAAGGACAAGAAGAGAAAAAGAACCTGCAGCACAGCAGAAGACGGGGACTGAGGGGCTTGCACACTTGAATCCCCACTGTAAGTTTGCCATTAAGAAGAAAGATAAAGAGGTCTAATCAAGCAATCCTTGGTGTCCTAATGTTGGAAAGACAGGTTGGGAGGTTAAGACTGAGTCACATGGAAAAAGTTAGAGGAAGAGAAGCAGAACATGCAATCTCCTGTCAGCAATCTGGTATTTATCTTACAGCTAGAAGAACCTCAAGCATTTAAAATGGCAGAGGGAAAGGAGAGGTGCTTTTCCTGTGTGGAGTCACCTTTAATGCACCGCCCCCTTCAGCAGCTGCTGCACCGATGCTGGCTGACAGTCAGTGCCCTGTGAGCATCATGATGTTCCAAGTCTGGGAGGAAAAAACTTTCTGAGCAGCATGAAACCTTGTAAGAGGCATGGCTCTAACCAGGGAAGGTAGGAGCAAAGCACAGCACAGAAGAATAGCTGCTGAGGACAAGAGTTAAGTTTGAATTCTAGCTGTTCACCTTTTGTACCATGCTGCCAACATTTAAGCAAAGGTACGGAAAACCTACCTTATCACCCACTTGTGCCAAAATGCAGCTCCTAGAATCTATTCACCTTCTTTTTATCTATGCAAAAAAAGCCTAAATATGTACCTACTTGAAAGACTTTAAGACACAGGCATTTAAATTTTTAAATTATTCAGCCAGGGAATACTAAATAAGATTGGAAGTAAGGTACATGGATGAATATGAAAAAATGGGACTCAGAGGCTAGGAAGGGGATGGATGTAAACAGAGGTTCATGGGAAGAGCGAAGAAGAATGAGAGAAGAATGGAGGAGGAGAAGAAAAAAAGAGGAAAGAAGAGAAGACAACATTCTTGAGGCCACGAGAGAAGGATGGTAGAATAAGAAGGCAGGAGAGATGAAGTGTTTGGCTAGTGGGAGGGTGGGTAGAGGCAGGAAATCATTCAAAGAAAAATGTTCAAACTAAGTTTGGATTCTTAAAAAAATCTTACTCTGTTGCATTTTGAACTCAGAGTCATGTATAATACAGGTCAGTCTGCCTTACTTAACTGGCCACATCTTACCAATAAGTATATCTGACCATTTAAGGTAGAGGAAGCCTGCATCTACTTTTATTCTTGCTTTAGGGACTATGAAGTATTGATCAAATGGCTAATAATCTTTTGTGGATTTATAATAATAAATCTTATCAGGTTGTGAGACACTGTCTCAGTCACCTCATGGAAAGCCCCATTTTATGGGGGAACTATGGTGTCTAGAAGTTAAGGTGCAGTCCATGGTCCCATGACTACTTGGAAGCCACGTGCCAGCTGGGAATTCATGCACACAACCTGCAGCAGCCTGTTCTTTTTTCAATATTTGACCCACTCTCCTTAACCTGAATAAAATACATATGAAATCACTTCAACTGTATCCTTGAAAAAGTCAAATGATCTATTTTTCCAACTCATTTTTTTATTCTTTCTGCCAAATGGCAATATCCAAAACCATAAAAATATTTCCAAATTTACACTGCAGAGAAAAGTCAGTTCTCACTACTATACATTTATCATAAAATATAACAGTATATTATTCTCTAAAGTTCTGACTTACAAAATGTTTATTTTCTTTCAAGTTACCACATTTTGAATAATTTCATCCTCAGGTTTGGACATGTCCAAACAGCCTGCATTTCTCACAGGATGCCAGCAGATGGCACTATAGTCTCTTTATTTGTCTTGCTATAGGAAAGTGGACTTTTGTTTTTAAAATTTTACAGCTTTACAACCTACATACTGGTTGTAACAAACCCAGAATAACAAACCAATGTCTCATAAGTGCAAAAGGTCCCTCAACTCAATTTGCAAGGCAGGAAAACGGCACCCATGAATTTGGATGAAGCGAGTTCACCCTGCAGAAAGAAACCAGACATAAAATACGTCTCCTTTCTCCTTGAGGCCGGTTTTAAAATCTGTCCAACAAGAGCTGAAAATCAATGATGCAACCAAATTCCAAATTTAGATGGCAGAAGGTGGAAGAAGTCATTCACTGATCTCCTAGTGGAAGAAATTAATGCTCAGAGTCAGCTCCAAAGAGGTCTTTTTCTTCTTCTTCCAGCCAGAAGCTGGGCCTACAAGCGGCAGGCGCTGGGTTTTGGCCTCTTTGAATCCATCACTTTCATTGTCAAAGGAGTAAAAAGGATGAGAACTTCAGTAGGGAGTTGATTAATATGAAGCATTAATTAACAGCCTGTTGCACTTTGAGAATCTATTTAAACATTTAATAATCACTAAGTATTACGGTGGGTATGGTGGCACATGCCTATAATCCAAGCACTCAGGAGGCTGAGACAGGAGGATCTCAATGAGTTCAAAGCCAGCCTAGGCTACATAAGTGAGGTCAAGGCCATCCTGGAGTGCACAGTGAGACTCTGCTTAAAAAAAAAAAAATTAAGTATATTATTTAAATTCTCAGAACTGAGCCTTAGCAAATGTCTTTTCACCAATAACTTCTATTATTATACTCTGAAACTGCTGAAGTGTGAGAATATTTTCTCAAGACCCATTTATTACTTGAGCTGTTTCTGAAGGCAAATTTCACTTAAGAAAATCCCTAAATTAAAGAGTGATTAATTAGGTTTAAAAAAATCAATGTAAAGAACAACAGCCTCAGAAGTTAACTGCCGTCTTTCATCCAATCTGAATCTTTAACAAGTTCTTTGCTGGACTGCTTTCTTTTCATTCATTCTCTGTTCACGTCAAACATCCTCTGAAGCACCAAGAACACAAGACAGATGGAGCCCTGGTGCAGCCATGGGTGCACTCAGGAGTGGCCCACAGAGCCAAGAAGGGGGGAAAGGGGAAGATGAGGCTGACAGAGAGGCTTCTCTGAAGTGACCGCTGAGCAGAGACCTAAAGAGCTGATGTGACATTCACTCCTCAAAATGGAGGAGGGAATATGCAGGGTGGAAGCCAAGAGGTCTGTGTGGCACATATGAAGTTAGGGTGTGTCTCAGTCACTTTTCTCATTGCTGAGACAAAATGCCCTACACCCAAAGTCTAAGGAGTAAAGGTTTATTGGGCTCACAGTTTGTAGAAGTTCAGTCCACAATGGGCTAGGAGCAAGGCAGGGTGGCTTGGCAGAGGCCATGACAGAGGAGAACAGTTCATAATGCCCATAAGATACCAAAAACAACAAGGAAGGGAAGGACAAGCCTCTTTCTGTCCTTTATACCGTGTGCAGGCCACCTACCCTAGGGCAGGTGCAGCACTGACTGGCACCCTTAACCCTAGCCAGAACTACGCCGAGACCATCAGTGGGCTGATCTACCAATCATACACCCTTGGTCCCAGCACCACACACCCCAGATACAGTCACATCTGAAAAGCCCCAGCCCCACCCCGCATGAGGCTTGAGGGGGGCATTAGACACAAACCGCAACAGGGTGCTTAATAAATCTCCCCATGCAGACATAATAGGATGAGCCTAGAGTTAAGAGAACCAAGGCGAAAATCTAAAAGTCACTCATATTGAGAGCAATGAGACCAACTGAACTCAATCCAGAGGCCATATGGACAATGAGTGCTGAGGCATTCCAAATTTTAGGGTCAGAAAGAGAAGATGAGGCCAGTCAACAATTCTTGGAAAGGGTTTTCTGCAGCCAGAAGGAAAACCACCTAAACCCAATACCTCCCCTCCTGACCACGGGTTTGCTCATTCACGTAACAGAATGTCACCTCGCGCACCCCACATGCTGCCCAGTTTTGTTATCTAAGGGACAGATGGAAAAGGGACCCATTTTATGCCAGCCCTACTCTTGTGTAAGTTGCTAGACTGACACTTAAAACTAGAAGACAAAACATTATCAACACCAAATCAGAACATGGTTGTGTGAATTTATTAGCACCAAGTATTTTAAGAGGACTTTTCAGGAGTGAGTTAATTGCTGTTGCATGAACCTCTGGTCTGCTTTCAGCAGAAAAGAGGCCAAATAAACTGTCTCAAACTCAGGTTTCTCCTTGCGTCTGTTTACAGGAAAACAGTAAGGTTCATCCAGGTAAGGACAACTCTGTCTGGATTCTGCACACAGACCCTCTGGGACACCAGAAAGTCCAGTGAATGCCCAGCATAAAGAAATTTCTAAAATAGGCTTTGTTTAGGGGCTTGGATGAGCTGTCCAGAAACTACATGGGAACCAAACAGAAAGGAGGGAGGCAAGCAGTTATAACTTGACTTCTAGGAAAGGAACATATGTTATACGTTAGTGGAAAATCTGTCTTAAAGAGATTTTTCTGATTTCATAATGTTAAGTCTCAGGAAACAAACTTCTCCATTAGTTTACTTCCTGCTGAGTCTTCAATCAGGGCTCTGGCTGTGTCTGGTTCTTTCCCTTCACCATCCCAGGTCTGACAATATAGACCCAGGAACAGCAGCTTTTTCCTCAAGATGGACAAAAGGATTTAGCTGCGCTCTTGACTGTGCACGCATGTGTTGAGGGTGGGAGTGGGGGAGGGGTGCAACAAGGGAGGAAAGGTAAGGAACTGCAAAAAGTTAGTATTTTTGCTTTCATGTCTTAACTATGTTTCATGTCCTAAGTATTCTGATTAGTGACAAATTATTTCATGTAAAGAAGCTAATTCCTTAATGTAGCATTTATTATCCTTAGCATAAGGAAGAAATTCTTATCGTGTGAATGTCTCTCTTCTGATAGAAATAAATAGGACAAAATTTGGCCTATATATGTACTGCCTGCAGTCAAAATCCCGGGGTCATTCTTTGTCCCAGTGCAGGGCTAGGACTCGGGGACTTAAGAAAGCCACAAGGGGCCAGCAAGCAAGAAGGTGCTCAATCTCAGGATCTGGCAGGTGCATGGACAAACCCTCCTTACATGCTGTGTCCTGCACACTTTTGTTATGTCCCAAATCTGGTCCTTTGCAGATGAGAGAAGCTGATTTCATGCACATGATACAGTTCCGCTTGCAAAAATAACTGGCTGAGACTGAAAGTCATTCTAGTGCCAAAATCTGGCATATTGTTAGAACTCTATGAATATTTAGTATCAATGAAAACATTGGTGACATTTTGTCAATCCAGCCAAAAGACTCCCCATCCATGCACTTTCTTTCATATCATGGTCTATTCCCAACCTACACTTTCTGGGTTTTTGTTACAAGGTCACCTTTATAAATGCGTGAGGCGTGTGTCTGCAGTGCCAACTCCAAGGTTGACCCAATTTAGGCCAAGAACTTGCACACTCTAGAGGCAGACCAGCCTGGGGGTAATGCCAGAGGACCACATATCTAAGCTTTGAAGCCTTCAGCTCGGGAGCAGCAATGATGAAACAGTACGTTCTTTACTGCAGTGTTAGGAGGGTCACAGGAGACAGTGAATGTAAACAGTTTAACAAAGCACCTGCCACTTAGGAAGTTCCAAATCAACCTAATAGTTAATTCATCAGAGAAGTCTCAAATAGATTATTCTTCTTAGTTTTCTTTAAAAAACTCAGTATCCTCTTTTCACCAAATATGGTACCAGCATATATCTCCTGTGCTAGATTGTTTCCACATCAGAAGTTTCTCCTTTTTACTTTTTTTTTAAATAGTAACTTTACTCAAATCAGATGGATATGGTGATCTTTCTTTCTCTTCTCAATCCCACTTTCTAAAAGCAATTCATGTTTTACTTACAGTTACAAAGCACAAAACAAAGCAAAACAAACACATATACAACACTATACCAAAAGGCCTTTGTCTAATTTATTTCCAGCATTGTATTACTTTCATTTACCTGTCTCCTATTGTCTTCCTTAAGCAATATTTTGCTTAGTATAGCAGAGTATATGCTAAA
This sequence comes from Dolichotis patagonum, assembly GCA_004027295.1. Lineage (NCBI taxonomy): Eukaryota > Metazoa > Chordata > Mammalia > Rodentia > Caviidae > Dolichotis > Dolichotis patagonum. Next base: position 117,107 of record PVJX010000793.1, read on the forward strand.
TTTTTTACTGATGCTGGGTAATTTGTCAATATGGACTCACACTATGGGAAATGGCTTTGGTCCATCAAAATTACTCAACATGACTGTCCAAAAGAAATGGCAGGTTTTTAGGGTTTTGGAAGCATGGATGTTGTCTTGAAACAATATCACCCATTACTAATTCTGCTCATAGAGGACTTTTTACCACTTTATTTCTTACACTGGAGGAGTGCTGAAAGGACATTAAAAAGGTCTGAAATTTCCATCCATAAGTCTTGACATTTTTAACTTTTTCTACCACATAATCTATTTTATAATACCTTCTTTAAAAATCACCATCAGAACCACTTTAAGCCACTCTACTCCTATATAAGATACACCAATGGGCATTTTATTCAGAAAAACAAGGAGGAGGAAACTTCAGCCAATTTAGGGATGCCCCTTTCATGCTAATCACAGTCACTTCCACAATCTTTCTCCCCTGCTAACTGCATCTGAAGTTCGGAAGCTCTACAAATCTAAGCATGATTTTAAACAAGCTGAAGTGGTGTGTGTCTGCAATCCCAGCACTTAGAAAGTTGAGGCAGGAGGGCTGAAAGTTTGAAGCAAGCCTGGGCATCTAGGCAAAAGCTTGTCAAGGAAAGGAGGAAGGGAGAGAGAGAGAAAGGGAGGGAGGGACGGAAGAAAGGAGGGAGAGAAAGGGAAAAAATACTAAAACCATGACCTTGCTAGCTACAAAGCAAGCTTGTCTACTTTTGCTTGGTAGTTGACAAGAGTCATGGGCAGCCGACTGGTATCTGCTGGTCAGTGATGTCCACCATACAGTCCTAAGGCTCAGAATGTGGTTTTAAAAGCCCATATCCACGGCTTACTGATACTAACTCTAGGCAAATTACTTAATCCCACTGATACCGTTTCCTATTATGCAAAGCAGACAGTGTTCCCTATCGCATCTGTTTTCTGGAGAGTTAGGACTTGCACTGTGCAGAGAACATGCCCGAATATGCTAAGCACTAAAAGTAAATTGGATAAAATGTGCTTAGCTATCATTACTGGCCTCTTCTTCCAGTCAGAGCTACCCATCAGTCAAGTCTCTCAGCCCTACTCAGAATGTATCTCAGCTTCTCGGGCTGTGACAGCAGGTTCTCTGGCAACTCGGTGTGACCAACAGACCCTCCAGCTAAAAACAGTATTCTGACCTTGTTGAATTAGAAAATCCTTCCCAAAGGTGCACTGAAGAGATCTGTACCCTTTCATTCACCAGCTAGTAATCTGTCTTGAAAGTTAATAATGAGTCACTGGCAAAAGAGCTAAATGCCATCACTCCACAATGGACATCCATGGCCTGCTTGTGTCCAGGCCATAGACTCAGTCAGGTCACAACTAGTCAAGAGCAGAAGGGCAGAGGGGAATGCTGTGTGGATGTAGGCTCACGATAAGCTCCAATTTGTGAACCTCCTGCCTCAATATCCCAGACTACTGGGATTACCACCATGCATGACTAGAGCAAAACCAAATGCAGCACAGGAGTTCTTCACAGTTCCCCAAGATCTCTCTATGAAGTTCCCTTTCCATCAAGAGCTTACTCTTCTTCATCTGTGGCCTCCTACTTCCGATCTGACTAGCAAGTTACCAGCTTTGGTCCTGGTTAATACTACCGATCGCAACAGCAGACATTCCAGCACTGAGAAGTTATAAATGCTTTCCCAAGTCCTTTAACTTTAGTGACTAATCTTCACAATAGCCCTATGACATAAGGCTACAATATGTTAATGATGGCCATATAAAAAGCAATCAATAATTGACTAGTCGCATATAAGAACAAAGAATGATAACTTATTTGCTTGGTATAGATGAAATCCTAAACAGCTTATCACACACCTGCCTCCCAGTGTCTCAGTCAGAACAATGAATGTACAGGTGCCTCACAATGGAGGGGCAACATGGTCAGCACCGTCCAGGAATCTACAATTGCTGAGGAAGATTTTATTGATTTGTTGCACAGCAAGGACACTGGAGCCAGCTGCTTCCCATTCCAATATCCATCTTCTTTCTTTTCCCTACTGAGCCCTGACTCTGGATAGGGTGGCATGGAGTTAATACTCACTTCCTGAAACTCCCTTGCAGGTAGAAGAGGCCAGATGTCAGTATCTGGCAGAGAAGAAATACTAAAGTTTTCTAGTGGGGTATTTCTGAGAAAGTTGGTGCTTTTAGGATGAAAAGGACTCTCAGTCTCCATGTCCTCTGGTCTCAGCTCTTTCCCTTCAAACTCCCTGCAATGTGGGTATCATAACAAAGCAGTCATTTTGCCATGGGCAAAGAAGTCGTGTACTAAGGCTGGTGGAGGAACCTGGACCAAGTACACCAGCCTTGGAACACTTGCCTCCTGCTCTTTGCTGTATGAGAAGACGCTCTTTTTTGTCTCGGTGCACAAGTCAAGAACCAGTTCTATAAAACTGATTATAATCCTAACAGAGTTGTTAAATAAGAATGCCAAACTTGGGGCCGGGGATTTAGCTCAGCGGTGTAAGCGCCTGTTTTGCAAGTGTGAGGTCATAAGTTCGATCCCTGGTACCACCAAAAAAAAAAAAAAAAGAACGCCAAACTTCTATAACACATGGACTGGTTTGCAATACGTGTTTATAACTATCTCATGGTATTTCATGCTCACTGAGACACTGAAGAGAATGAGCCTCACCATGTAGATGAACACACCTTTCTGTAAGAGGCTTGCCCAAGGTTACACAACTGGTATGGTAGTTCAACCTGTGTTTGTCTGATTTTGCGTTCCACAGTTTTAGTTGCCCGTGGTTAACAGTAGTCCAAAATCATTAAATGGAAAATTCTAGAAATAAAGATTTTGTAAATTAGAAATAACTTTGGAGCTGGGGGTGTAGTTCAGTGATAGACCACTTGCCTAGCTTGCATGAAGTCCCTATGTTCAATCCCTGACCACACCAAAAAAATACCAAAAAAAACCTTTTATTACAGCATAAATGGTACATTTGGCCCATTTATTATTTGTTATTGTTACTCTCTTCTTGTGCCTGATTTATAAACTTTATCACAAGCATGCATGTATAAGAAAAAATACCTCACAAACAGAATTGAGTACTAGTCACAGTTTTAGGCATCCACATAATGTTTCAAAATGTTTGCCCCTCGAAAAAGTATGATAGGAAGTCACAGAGCCAGGACCTAGTATCAGCTCTTCAGACACCTAATCCAATACTTTTCCCACTAAAACTTGGGTATCATAAAGATAAAGTCCTCACCAATCTTATTTACATGTGTTTTCAAAGTACCAGGCACGGTCCTATGAGCCTGAAGCCAAAGCACTATGCATTTTCTCTAATGACTACTATTGAAAGAGCAATTCAGGTTTGTAGCTTGGCCACAGGAGTCTGCAGCCCCAGGTCAAACTCTCATGTTTATGATTCCTCAACAGGCATACAAATTAAGGTACAAAAAAAAAAAAAAAACACACACCAGGAAAAGACCTTGAATTTCTTATCATTCTGGTTTTCGTGGAACCAGTCAATCCAATGCTTTCATTTTATGGCTTCCAAGCTAGTTTTAAATTTTGGTCCCCAAAAAGGTGATGAGGATAGAGGCTGTCGGGTGGCAGGGCCTCCTCTGCATACCTCTCAAAAGCCTGTGGTCCACAGGCTTTTGCTAGGCACTGGTGTGGAAGTGGACAGCCACCACACCGGCACAAGGAGAGTACAGGAAAACTGACCACAGCAGAGGCCGCACAATGAGGGGAAGTGACTCTCAGTGTTCCTATCAAGAATGTGTGACCCTACAGGGAGAGCCAAGCTGCAGGGTGTGGAATTTACAGCCTCAGCCTGGGTGAACAGAGGAGAGAAAAGGGAAGGAAAGAGAGAGGAAAGGAAAAGAGGCTCCATTCAATTATCTCCTCCTCTTGTTTCCATGGAGATGGCTCCAGAAGCGGGTCAGAACTTTCTCAGTGAAACAAACAGCGGCTCTTATTCATCACTGCCCAGGCCTACCAGCCACACTGGCCGCTTGTACAGTCTGGGCAGAGAAGACCCAGGAAGGGACATGAGGGCTGCCCAGGCTTTCTTCTGTCACCTGCTCTCAGGGACAGCCAGACAGTGGGTGAAGATGCCTCTGAAGGCCAGAGCTGGAGATGCTTTTGGGTACAGAGGGCCCCTCCTCTCCCTGCTTAGAGGAAGAGTGACCAGTCCCCCTGCAGGTCACTGCTGAGAGAGTCACAGCCTACCCTCCTCCTGGTAGGCAGGACCCTAAATCAGGGTCCTCTCTAGGGTGACCACTCCCCTGCTGGACTGAGCTTTCTTCCTACTTTTCTTTCACAGACAGAGCTGATGAAAATTTTAAAGTTATAAATACTGTAAAAGTGAGACTCAAGCCTTCCAGCCTTCTTAGAAGTATTTTTCACATTCATTGCATCCACTCACCCTGGAGGGTGACTGGTCGGCTTCACCTTCAGATTCTTTCTTGTCTTTGCCTTTCTGATTCTGTTCACCCAAAGTGGGTGGGCACTGGCATTTGCCATAGGTTCTTCAGAAACCATGAAGTTCTGTCTGCCAGTGTCACCCAATGATGAAGCGATCTCTACCAGTATCCACTCAGTGACTCCCTCAAACTCTACCTGTGCTTGAGAAGCAGAGCATTTAAGTTTGACTGACAGACCTGTTTTGACCAGCAGGCTGTCTAAGAATTTCTTGAGAAACTTCAAGTATTCAGGACTTCTCAGCAGGAGAAGCTAATCAGGTCTAGACAAAACCTCAAGACCAGTCTTTTCTACAACTCTCTGGGCAATTCTGAAGGTGGATATGCTTTAGAAGCACCAGTTTAACCCTGCAGAGACAAAAGCACAAGCCCCATCCTGCCTTCTCCATGCCTTCTTCATAGCCTTACACTCCAGCACCTCTAAAGTAAAGTAAGCAGTTGTGCAAGTGAAGTTTTCAGAAAAGAACAAAAAGCAATGCAATAATACAAGTGGGCACATTTCTTTGAGCATTATCCTGACTACAGGTTTCATCTGGACAAAGCCCCTATAAACAAAAAGTCAGGGCAGGTTTGGCTTGACCACCATGAGCACCTGGCATGCAGGAGACATTCTTCAATGCCAGATGATGGAACTGGCCAGTGGATGAAAGAACTGAGTGTGGAAGCAGAATAAAGACAGGCCCAGAATGTTTTCTACTTTCAGAATCTTTTGTGTCTTTGGCCTCCCACCTCTTGGAGACCTTCAGCACATGCCCTCATGCTGCCGATGGTCCTTCTCACATACAAAAGGACCATCTATGGAAGGACAATCATCAGGCACCTCCTGAGCTGGCCCTGCAGGGTTCTCCAGAGCCAGCCTTGCCCACTCCCACACCACAGACTCTTACGACTTTGCACATCTCCTTTTCTGTCTGTCATGTACATGCTCTCTGCTTTGCACAAGAGACTACCATCTCTCAGGGACTTGCTCCTTGCAAACCTCTGCTGGGGTTTTGACAATGGTGTCTATCTTAGTTACTTTTTACTAGTTGCTGAGACAAAATACCTGATGCCCAAAGTTAGGAAAGGAAAGGTTTATTTCTTACAGTTCTTGGATATTTCAGTCCACACTCAGTTGGTTCCAAGGCAGCAGATTGGCATGGCAGGTTGACATTAATGGCCAACTGCAAACAGCAAGTGCAAACCGGCAAGAGAGAGTGACACACCTCCTTCCCACCTTTACATCATATCCTGGCTCCACCCCTGGGCAGATGAAACGCTCACACCACCAATCCAAGCACTAGACGATGAACCAAACACAAATGCTGATTTGGTCACATCCATAATTCCATGAGTCTTGGGGACCACTGACATAAACCATGACAGTGTCTGACAATGCAGCTCAGAAGGATACATACATTTCCCAGAATTTGCTTTCTTATATGGGCCGTGAGTGACATTTGCCATTAGAGGTAAAGCAATAGTAATTTTCTCTTTATGTTTCAAAGTCAGTGTGGGCACAAGGCCAGCTAGCAGATGCCATTGCTTGCCCCTAGGTCACAGGTGGCAAGACTAGAAGCTATATTCCTGATGGTTTTTCTCCCTCAAGTTCTCCAAGTCTTAGACCAAGGGCTTGGTGAGCACCTACAAAGGGAGCATCCATTCCTGCAGGTGCCCTGCACCCTATACAGCTAGGGGTGCTAAAAGCCAGCATGGGCCTCAGTCCACCCTGGCTGCTACAGTTGTCCTTGTTGTCCCCACTATGCAAGTGGCATTTATAGACCTGTCTGCTGCAGTCTGTATCACCCCACATAGAAGGAACAGCCGGATCTGGGCTGTGTATCCAACCCCCACAAATGCATGAGATCAAAATATGTAATAAAGTCCTCATCCTATCTGAACATTCTGCTTCTCTAATAAAAGCCTAAATAATGCTGACATCAGGTTCTTAGGCTCACACCTATGCCCTCACCCAATTCTTCACTTACGTCCTAACCAAGTTCCTCATCCCTCCTTCCAGTTTTCCTGTCCTGATGGTTTTTGTATCACCATACAATCATCTTTTCATGTCTTCTGCAGATTGTAGGAGGCCAGTTTCCCTTCCTATCCTACTCATCTTGCCGGAGCCCAGCATATTTGTCCAGACAGCTGAAACTTGAATGTTTATTAAATTAAGTTTTAACAGCTGCCCGCCCCATCATGGGCCTCTCTGAAGTACATCGCTCATGACTGTTCCTGTGGTGAGGTGTCTGATAAGAAGCCTGGTCCTTGCAGATAAACACACCCAGATGGAAAATCCAGCTCTGTCTCACCCAGGCTTTGTGATCTTGGCAAATCGTTTAACCTTTCTGAACCTTAGTTTCCTTAACTGTAAAATATCATTGAGACAGATTTGTCAGGAGGATTAAAAAGATACACAGAGAATGAAAAACCATAAATAGTCACAAAAAGACACACAGAGTACACTCAGTAAATTCTACGTGAGTCTTCTTCTTCCTTACCAGTGTAGGAATATTATTTACTTCCTACCCTCCATCTCTGACCCAATATCCTGTCACCTCTCATGCAGGAGAGAGACTAAACAGCAGTCCCCTCCATATATTAAACACTCCTGGTAGCAGCGCCTGTCCCCGGCAATTGCAGCAAGGGCACACAAAGCCTGCCACTGATGCGGGCGCTGCTCAGGCACGTGGCCTCCAGCTGAGGCCTGGCCAGCTGGAGGCTCCCCCGCCAGAGTGAAGGGCAACGGCATTTGCAGTTGGCAACAGCTGAGGCAGAGAACGCTGGCACAGCTGCTCCCTCCCCAGCCCCCAAGTTGAGGGGAATGTTGAACCCCTCAACTATGCATGCAATGGCGCGCACATGTGTGCACACAAACACTGTGATAACACGGGCTCCATGAAAATGGCTTTGTTTCCCAGAACCCACTCCCCTGTAGCTACATCAGAAAGGAAATTAAAGGTCATGTGGGAAGGACATCGTTTTAAATGACCGTGGACAGGGATGAGCTCTGTGATGGGCATCATCTAGGAGACTGAGGTTGGACATCCACACACTCCGCTGAAGAGGGGCAGGAAGGGGACGTGAGCCATGTCAGAAGCTGGGCACTGTGTATTTCACATCCCTGGAAAGAGTTCTTAGTGTGCTCAAATGACCGATTAGGAGCTCAAGGCTTAGAGAATTCAAATGCATTGTTCCTAATGGTTCAACCAGCAGAGCTTCAGTTCAGGAATTGTCCTACATGGTTCCAGAGTTTTAACTATCAGCACAAGCAGAGCCCAGGCAAAACTGATGGATGTAAGGCATGCTTCAGGCTGAGTAAGAAAACACACGGTGGCTTAGCTAGAGGAACACTAGAGTCCCAAATGGAAATCCACTGTGGAAATGAGGCAGCAGAAGCCTGGAGGGGAGAATGACATGGGTGATGAGTCAGAAGGGGAGCACAGCTCCAGCTGCTGGCCAGTGACCTTTCCCTTATGCCTTTGGAATCTACAGATGTAATACCTGGCACTGGGTGGACCATCTGTTTTTTGCTACCTAACTTTGCTACTCTGCCTGTATTCCCAACTCTGGTGAGTGCAAAGGACCAAACAATGGTGGTCAAGGTTGTGCTTGGTGCTTGCTATGGTCCTGGAAAGACAGAGAGCATGTAGCAAGACCACATACCCCTACAATGGACAGAAGACTCATCACTTTCACTAAGGGAACACCTCTGTGTGACTTCCTGACTCCTGAACAATGATACAGGGCCAGGACCCAGGGCACACAGACACATTCCCCACGGGAAAACCTGGCATCCTCCACCTACTGTGAAGCCCTGTCACAAACAGGATGCAGGAACAGGATGCACGAGTCTTGCCTCAAGGGGATGTGGCCTGACCTGAATTTCCTAGTAACTGCACAATTCCATCAGGTCTTCTCAATGAATGTTCCCCTTCCTGGGAAGACGGGCAACCGTCCGATGGTCTGCACACTTCTGCTGTCCATGTCTAAGAAGCTACAGATTCAGACCCTGGCTGCAACGGAGAAAAATCAATGTGCTCACACAGCATATCCTGACCCTGGGGGGGCCTCCACAGAGTTCAATGAAGCCTGATCCCCTCTCCTCAAGTCCAGGAGGGTGCTTACTAAGAAACAATTTGCTATAAGAATAATTTCTTACAAATTTCTAAAAGCTAGATACAAAGTTAACAAGAATTATACTAAAGGTTCTGTTTTTAACATACTATAGCCATTAACAAACTTTCTTTCAAAAAATGTACATTCCCTCTACTTATGTAAAATGTCAAGAACAGGCAAATTTATAGCGATATTAGACTGATGATTGCTTAGGGTTTACTTGTGGGAGGGACATCACTGACAAAGGGCATGAGGTTTCTGTTAAGGTGATAAAAACATTCTCAAATTGCTGTACAAATGGTGACATATGACCTGTGAATACCATAAACATCACTGAATTGCACATCTTAGATAGATTATAAAGTGTGGCACTAGATCTTAATAAAGCTACTTAATACAAGAAAATATATGGCCACACAAAAATCTGTACACAAATATTCACAGCAGCTTTCTTTAAAAAAAAAAAAAAGGCAGAAAAGAAATAGGAATACCCACTCTAGCTTCATTCCAGATTAGGGAAAACCTCTGGGAGAAGCTGAGTTGCAGGGACCGAATGGAGCCTGGCCAGGTAAGCGGGGTGAAAGGGGCGGGGTGGGGAAAAGGGAACCCGTTTCAGAGGCTCAGCATACCAAGGAAGAGCAGGACCTGTCTTGGGAACTGCAAAGCTTCCCTCGCCCTGCTTGTGTTGCCCAGGTGAAGCAGACCGGAGAGAGAACTGCCCACGCGCTGCAGATGCCTGCCTGGAACCTTCATCAGCGGCATCCCACCTGTCCACCCACTCAGCCTTGGATCGCTGCTCAGTGTTCTTTCTCTCCTTTTATTTATCTGCCGTTTCCATCATACTACATATATTTGAACCTTTCCACCATAAAATAGTTCAAATGTAGTCACAGATAATGAAAGACAGTGAAACTAAACCAGTGAATTCTCATCTCTGGTGAAAGAATTAGTAGAAAACGAGTCATAAATACTGGCTTGGGTGAGGCATTCAGATTTATTTTGGACTCTCCTGCTTCCATAGATAAATGAGAGCCAGCCTACATCTGGGTGACAGTAAGACGGCTCCCACTGTCTCCAAGTGAACCACAAAGTGTAGTTTCTCATTGCTGTTATTCCTTTAATGCAAATAAACCAAACTGGCCCCCAACTTCTCCTTGTGCAGAAGTAATATAATTATGTACACTCTAGAATTACAGCTTGGTGGTTAGGAGCATGGGTACCTAACTGAGATCAAATCTGGACTCTGCTATTTAGAAGCAGTACTGCCCTGGGCAACTTAATAACCTTGCTGCGCTTCCATTTCCGTATCCGTAAGCAGGAATAACAGCATATGGAACCTCACGGGGTCATTGTAAGCAAAGAACAAGTCAATATTAAGTACTTACATCAGTTCAAGTACATAATAAGCACTCAGTAAACATTACAGATAGTGCCACTCTTTCTTTTCCAATTGAACCAACTCCAACAAAACCACCTCTGCACAGAAATGTACAAGGGATAACCAGGCCTCACCGACCGTTGGCTTCCTTGAACATACTGAACCCAAAAAATCCTGACATGCCGCTTATTTGTTAGAAACCTAGTTACTTCTTAGAGTTTTGTTTTGTATGTATACGAATAAAGATGAACTGTTACAGGAAATAATGCCAGTTTCCTACAGAACATCTCCACTGCTCCTACAGAGCATACTGTTTTGTCCAAGGCAGCAGTGCACTTCCATTACAGGTGCTCACTGCTGAAAACTTCTTTACAGGTAGGGTGGCCAATGACCCAAGTCTTGGTCCTCTTTCTTTGCTTTATTTAACTCCACACCACCATTTAAAACACACAGTTTTTTCTGCTGCATCACTCTGTCTTCAACTATGAATGCCATGCAGCTACCTCACTCCACTGCCTTGTCACAGAAGCTGCATCCAAGCAGGTGCCTTGCAAGGTGCTGCTGTGTGAAGAATTAGGGGAATAAACTGGAATGGGCTTGATAAGCAGTTCAGAAAAGCTTTTGAAAAGGATGTGGCTTTTGCTCTACCATCTTCTTCCTTTCACTTTGCTCCTCCTTCACATACAGAAGATGAAATAGCTTCCTTTAGGTCATGGGGTGGGGGTGGGGGGATGTCTGGGTTCCTGAAAGGCTGTAAAACCACAGGGCAAACCCTAGACCTATTCTGTCTAACCATGGGACAAAGACGTGTGTCATGAGTCCCATGCTTGTTTATGCCAACTATGTGTCAGGTTTTCTGTTATTCATAGCTGACCTCATTCCTCACAGATACTGTTATAAAGATATTCCCCAACTGCCTGCACAATAACAAAAATACCTTACCTTACTCTTTATATATGTTGGAGAGAGGCTGCTAACAAGAAATTCAGCTAATGTTTACCTTTCAAGTCAGATGACACAAATCCAAACTTGGTATAATGAAGTTCAAGTAGAACAAAGTACTCAGAGGTCTCCTCAATAGGTAACATAAATTAGATATAAAAAGAAGAGAACTCAAATGAAAGTTCCCTTGGCCTTTGTTATTATATTCCCAGTAGAAGCACGGATTTTGTCAAACTGGTGATGGCTGGGAACATCCATTCTTTCTTTCTTCTGACCCAATGCCTATGTTCCTACCTATCTCTATGGATGTATCAATGAGTGTGCAGGCCCAGCACACCTAGAGGTGAGAAGCCCCAGCCACCCATGTGCAGTGATGCCTAATATGGTACAATTCTCAGTCCTGTCTTCCCCTACAAAAGATCCACCACTGCCACATCTGCTAGTTGAAGCTGATTTCTGTAACTTAAGACCTTAAATGTTGTTAAACATCACTGGGAAAGTGATACATTTTTTAGAAACATATTTACATCATAACTCATGCCAGATCCCTCCCTTTGCACAGTTTTAGCTGGGAGAAGGGAAAGAGGCACATTTGCAAGGTCTCTGAGACAACTGAGGGGACTGCAGATCCAGAGGGAAGCCATGGGGCAAAGGTTCAGTTTCCCTGATGGGCTCTCTCTCTATATCTCTGTCTCAAAGAGCAGTTGCTGCAGGACATATCTACTTCTGTTTGCTTCTTGCTTTTTGATTAAAAAGCCAAAGAACATCTCTGTCCATAACACAACACTCTGAGTCAGAACAATATTTTTGTTGGCAAATACTTTGCAGACACTAACCAGACACAACCAGCTGGTTTGCCCGGTCTCCCTGTGTAGTTGTAATAACCAACTGCAAAGCTACCAGCAAGCATTCTATGGGAACTGTGGGATTTTTCCATTCGAACATATTTGCATCTGTATAATGAATAAAGTTTCAACATAAATAGTACAACAAATCTACTCAAAGTATCATCTGACCAAGGGTTTTCAGAGTGATGCTTCATCTTTAAAAACAGAACACAAAACCAAAAACAAAACCCACTTAGATTTAATCTAAAAAACTATCAATTTAAGAATAAATTTCTCTATTTTATAACCATTACATTCAAAACTGATTCAAGCAAGAATCATTTAAAAAAATCTAAATCCAGTAGGTAAAAGTTTGATGAGGGATGAGATATTTCCACAGGCTCGGATTACCTCCCACAGAATCTTTTTCATTACAAATGAAAAACTGTCACTTCTCAGAGGAAACCTGGCAAATACCACCTCCACCAAATGATCAAAATTTCATGTCACCCCTCATGGGACAAACAGAGATCACATGCCTCCTGATGTAATGCCCTGTGAGGAAAAAAAAAACAAAAAGAAACAAACAAACCCCAAATAAAGAGTAGTTCACAAAGCAAGTAGCCTACCCTCTTAACTGTCAATACCGTGAAAAACTAAGAAAGGCTTCCAGCTTAGATGTGACAAAAGAAACAGGATGTATAAATGCCAAGAGCAAATTTCTAAGTAAAGGATTTTTTTTAAGTATAATAAGAGACAGTAATGAGACAATCAGAAAAATTTGAATAAGAAATGATTATTAGGATAACTTAAAACTTCCTGTTTTATTAAAACTCTGATTCTGTCCGAGAATGTCCTTTTTAAGAAATACATGCTGGTGTATTCAGGGCTCAAGGTCATGATGTATGCAACTTGCTCTGAATGGTTCAGCAATGGGTGGATGAGAAAGAATGGGGGGAGAGGAAAAAAGAAAATAAGAGAAAGAGTGAGTGAATAAGAGGGTGAGAATAAGAGAGAAAGGAAGACAATGTGAATGTCATGAACTCGTGAGTCTTATGAAAATTTACAGCTCACTGTGGAATCTCAGAACTTTTACAAATTTTAAAAGTTTTCAAAACAAGTTCTTTTAGTTTTTCATTTTCTTTTGTGTGTGTGTGTGGGGGGGGGTGTTAACCCAGGTGCTATCACTGAGCTACATCCGCAGCTCACATTCTTAAATTTGTGTCATTTAGGGCCTCACTAAATTGCCTTAAATTGGGCTAGCCTTAACCTTGGGACACTCCTGCCTCAACTTTCCAACCAGCTGGGATTACAGGTGTGTGGCACTATGCCTGGCCAGGGTTTTATAAGTTACAAATAAAAAAAAAATTTTTTTTCTTAAGTACCACAGTTTTCCAAAGCTATTAAAAAATGAAGAACATGATGTTTTAAATCTTTGAAAGTGTTTAGAAAGCCCTAAATTCAAATCATATGAAAAATATATATAAGCAAAATGGCAGTATTACAAATGGAGCAGATGGGTGCTGTCTGTGTGTGTGTGTGTGTGTGTGTCTGTGGTGTGCTGAAAATTTTTGTTAACCTCAGGAGGCTGTCAGTCTCTCTCGGCCACAGGAGTCATGCCACATTGTACCAAGGACATAAACTTGGAAAGAATGACTTTACCACAATTGAGGGGAAGAAATGCCCAGCCTAACTAAAGTTAGTACAAACTGGGTGAGTCACTTCCTCCAAGGTGGAAGGGCAAACATGTCTTCATGTACTGAAGGATCTAGAGATGCTGAGAGAACACCTGTAGTAAACTAGGTCAGGAGAGACCTTGGTCCACTTATTTGGCACTTTACCACCACTATGGTGCTTCCAAGTTCAAAAATCAACATCAACTTAAATCTTGTCTCTCCCAGTCAGCCTCCATATTTCGAGGTTCCAGAAACACGACATAACCAAAATAAGAAAAGTGTGTGTTGTGTGTGTAGTTAGTCTCTAACCTGCATGGACAATGGCTTGGGTTTCCTCTGGCTCATCCCCAGTCCTGTTCCTCAGTCCTGAACCGGACCAACGTGGCCTTGCAGGTTCAGAACCGGAGTTTCCTGGCAGAGCAGCCTCCACTCCCTGGAGCCGCCCCTGTGCCAGCAGCACACACGTGGACGGATTAGGCAGAGCTTGTGCAAAGCACACACACTCTCTCGCAACGTGTGCTTCTCATTCCAGAAATACTTCATTCCTGAACCACTTCTATGCCTCGCTTGGCATGAGATGGTACAGGTGGCTCTATGCCAAAGGAAGTATCTGTTTAGAGAGGTGGCCTTACTTTAAATTTCTTTACCTCAGAAGATCCGCCACAGAACATTCTGGAATAATTACGATGGAAGAAAGTAGGAAAGGGAAAGGTTATAAAAATATTCGTTTTGTTTTTGTGGGTTCTTTTTTTAAGTTGCCTAAAAGAAATACTGAAAATACAAGATAAAACATAACATTATCTTCCATGAAAGCAGAAATTATAGGGTCCAAGTTAGGACAGGGGAATAAAAATATTCCCTTTAACAGGAAAGGCTAGTGGGCACTGGTCAGCTCCTGACACATTCATGTTTGTTTTAAGGTCACCTACTAAAAGCAAGGTACAGTGGCTGATTTTTTTTTTACTGTTGTTAAAGTTGGGAATGCATCTGATTTTTATACTTTGTTCTTTATGATTTCCTCCCCATATCAAAAATCAATGTAAAAGAGGAAAGCTCATCTCAGTTGACTTACCTGTCCTTTTCCTTATTTTCAGATACTTATTCCCTCACAATAAGCTATATAAAATAAATAACTCTTCTCATGAGCCTTAAGGTATCACCAACTGGATTGCAAAACACACTTTCAAAAACCAGGACACATGTACTCACATGTTAAGTAAAACAACACCAAATTTCAAATTATACACACAGACTACTGCCCGTTGTACTTCCATCACTTTGGACCTAAAAGACATCTTCCTGGAAACTCAAGTCCCAGGCAAAAAGATGGAGACTTACTTTCTTTCCACTTCAGGTGTTGACACGGTGCTAGAGAAGCCAAGCGACTCCTGCAAGAGAGCAGATTGGCACGATCAGGGCAGGCAGAGCAGTGGGCTTCATCTGATTTGTACAGAGTATCTCTTAAGAGGAAAAGGCAGAAGCAAAATTAGACGATGTAAGTCACTGTGCTTACTTCGATCTGGGACCGCAGCTGAAGTGACGTGGGGCTGGCGTCGGGTTTCTCCTAAAACAGAACAGATGCTGGTTAATGAGACTCCCAAACGTGGCACACACCAGAAAGACAAATAGATGTGTAAGAAGACCCGGCAGCATTTGGGGAACACTGGGCTATGTTGTGGGAGGAAATGGGGAAGACAAATAGATCTTCTGGAAAAAACTAAAGTACTTTTAAAATGAGAGTTATGACCTCTTACTATTGAACTGTTTACCAACCTTCACTGCTAGACACCGCTAACAACTTAATGCAGAAAAGCACAATTTAACTGAAGAGTACTGACAGCCAATGGTGAAATAATTCTTTGGATACACTTAGACCATCACTAGAATACTGAATTTACCACAGGCCTTTCTCAAGTTGAGTTTATTTTTTTAATAACAATAGAGTTCTGACCTGGTTTTAAAGTTCTAAATGTATTCAAAGTACTCAGTGATGCAGGGCTTGTTGTAAGCATCTTCAGGAAGATGGAAAGCTAAGCAGATGTTATTTTATCTTGCAGCCCTAAAAATCACCACACTCTTGTAATACAAATGAACTGGCAAGTCTGAACATTGACCAAAGAAATAAAAACTTTCAAATCTCAGCATGCAGGTGATAAATGAAACATTTAATATGTGTGACAAATGCACTGAAAAATCATAAGGGGAGGCAGAGGAACCAAATTATCTAGAGATAAAATCATGTAGTACAGTGCCCTCATATTATACAGGATGCTGTATCTCCTTTGAAATTAAAACAAAAGGTAAGAGATAAATTAGTTACTTGTGGTAAAAAAAAAATGGCTTTAAATGAGTTTGGGAAATAAAATAGAAAATTGTGCTATGAAAACCTTTAGATACAATTATGGGAAAAGAGACATTGTTAGTACACAAGAGGACCACATTGATTTTTTTGTGTGTGGAGAATAATTCTAAATTGATACAGGTATGAATAAAGGCCCTTATTAAAGTGTAGTCCACAGATAAGAGATAAAGTTCTCTGACTTTTATGTGGTAAGCAGGATGATGGACTATCTCAGAGGAAATAGTAACTATTACTAACATTATGCAAGTTTGAAATATCAAGTTGACTAGAATTCTCCAATAATCTTGTTGTAACCTTCTTTTCTGGGATTTTGTTTTGTTTTGTTTTGTTTTGTTTTGTTTTGTTTTTTGTGGCACTGGAACTGAAACTCAAAGCCTCATGCCTGCTAGGCAAGTGCTCTACCCTTGAGGTGTATCTTTAGTTGACTCTCACGCTATTCCAACAGTGGCTATACTCTTCAGAACTGCCATGCACTTTAGGGAGTGTTTTATTGATCTCAGGTTAACATTCAGGAAGTGGACAAATGATCTCTAATAATGCACGCTCACGTGTATCTAATTGCTCAATTATTAAAGTTGTCTATTTCACCTTTCACGCAATCACACAACATTGAAAAACTTTTTCTGATATTTAAGATCCTCAGAGTAAAGTCACAATGTACTCAGATGATAGGACCGTGTCCAGATACAGAACATAACAATGAATGTGCTTCCACACACAGGGACCAGCTGCAGACCACTGCTCATGTGGCTGATAATACCACACTGTATGTTTTGAAACTGTTGAGAGGGTTATGTTTTAGCCTACGTGGAGTCAGTGGTAGTGGTGGTGGTGGTGGTAGTGGTGGTTCTTGTTATTCATTAGTTTCTCGCCACAATAAGCACATAACAAAGAATGTGCTGGAATGAGTAAATTTGAGAAGGAAATGACAGTGGACAAGCAGCCCAAAGAAGACTGGCAACTGGCTCGCTCCCTGGTCCCAGGCCATTATTTGTAATAAAAATAAAATCAGCAGTGTAAAAACTTCTCTCTCATTAACATCTCCCTATTCTTTATTGCTGCCATTGTTCATAATATTTGTATTTTTGTACCAATCTTGATGCAACTTTTCTACAAAACAACACATAGGAAATGTTTTAGCTCCAATTACAGGACCAGCAAATAGTACTTCACGCTTGGATGCAATTAACAAATAGGCAAATCCTAGTGCTTACAGAAGGCTGTGATACCTAGCCTTTCAGCATGGCAGAGAGAGGTCTGTAAACAAGAGTAGGAGGTAAGCAAAAATAAACTTTTCAAGATTTTTGGTCTAACTTTTCCTGTTCAGGAGCTAGTAGAGCACCATCGAATAATGCTGAATCTCTCTGGGTTCCGCTCACATTGTCTCTAAACATTCCCATTTAAAATCACGCTCCAGTCCCTGATTTTCCGTACCTATCAACCAAGATGACTGATTCAACTCATCTTCTCCTCCATTCTTACATTTTCTTTTAGTTCTCTTTGCACTCATTAGGTAATAGACCACAGTAGGAAATTATCTTTTTAATTCTACATATCTACCAGCATTTTTTGCATAGATTTTATTTGTTGAGTATATCATTTCTCATTCTATCTCATGAATGTTACATTAATAGTACACTTGGTAGAATCCATCTATCCTTGCATATAAAGCAGCTGAATGTTTGGAGATCCACAAGTAACATTTTAAGCATTTCATTTTTAACATGAGACTCTGTTATTCATAACAAGTATCTGATTGTATTTTAGCTACTTTTTTAGAAAATTGGTTGGGATTAGTTTGATGAATAATACATTAAAATTCGTTCTGTTATAATGGAGGCAGGTAACATTTTCATGCACAATGTTTATTTTATCAGGGACAGGTTCTTGGCCTTCAAGCAGGAGATCATGCACAGGAGTATTTCAAATGTGTTGTTTTCCCCTAGAACATGCAACAAACTACAAACTTTCAAAGCACATCTTAACTTTATAACAGGAGGCATATTTTGGAGGAAGCATATTCTAAAGTAAAAACATTATGCAATTTAGGAGAAGCTTGTAAAATTACCCAAGTTGAAGACCTGAGTAAAGCTTCTGAGAAAACAGAATAGACTTTTGGCAAGATTCAATTATTATGAGGCTTACAGGTGTCACAAGATATCAATGACAAAAGTGCCAAAGAGCGATTGCTATCATGTATGTGTGCATATTATAAAATATTTAAGGCATAAGATATTGAATAAAAACATAGCAAATGTTTGTGAATGAATGCATCAGAGAGCCCAAGAAATGGAATCTATACACAGAATCACAGCTGGCAGATCACAGCTGGTACACCCTTGGGTAACATCTTGTGTACAGAGTGTAACACAGGTCTTAGAAGAGGTTCTCGATAATTTTTTTATTCTGTTTTATCACTGAAAAATAGATTTTTCTCCCTCACAGTACAATATGAGTCAAGGTAGTGGAAAGAAACCTAATAGAAGAAGTAGCAGTGTCTGTGTGCAGCAATGAATAGTGTGGTTTTCATAGTAAAAGCAGTAAAGACTCAGGCTAGAAAGGCTCCACGATACCCTTTTCATTGCTCAGACTTCACAGCATGCTGCTCTCTTCTTTGCCCCAATCCAATCAATCAAGCGTAAAGATGGAGCGCAAAAAGCCATAGTGCTCAAAGTCCATCAAGAAGCCTATATGAAGGGAAGTGGTAGAGAATGAGACACCTGACCATTCAGGTAACAACAGATATACACGCACTATCCACTTCCTGATTTGGACATTATCATATGAATGACAATTGCAAAACTTCATCAAAACACAGTCATTGACTATGTATGTAGCTTCTGAGCAAGGAAAAATAGGATCACTGAGAGGCCAGGGATTTAGCTCAGCAGCATAAGCGCCTGCCTGGCAGGTTGGAGGTCATGAATTCGATCCCCGGTACCAAAAAAAAAATCACTGAGTAATAACATGCTTTTCTCCCTCACCAAGACACTGCATGTTTCAGGTACTAGTGCTGTATAACAAATTATTTCAAACACAGCGGCATAACTCAGTGAGCATTTTATGATGCTCACAGAGTTTATGGATAAGAACTCAGAGTGATGACAACAGAAAAGGCTTGGCTGCACCACAGCAT
Source organism: Dolichotis patagonum (assembly GCA_004027295.1). NCBI lineage: Eukaryota > Metazoa > Chordata > Mammalia > Rodentia > Caviidae > Dolichotis > Dolichotis patagonum. Next base: position 136,002 of record PVJX010000793.1, read on the forward strand.
AGGGCACAGGAGCCCTCAGCAAGGCAGACTGAGTGGCTGGGAGTGGCCAGATGGATGGGCATGGTCACTGAGAAACCTGTGCACTTCTGTTTACCTGAAGGTTGATACTGGCTAACAAGTGGGTCCTGGTAGGTGTGATCAGCTGGAACTCCTATGTTTGGTGCTCCATATAGCACTACAAGGGTGGCTTGGACTCACAGTAAGATGTGGGATAGTAAGAACAAGTATATGAAGAGATCCAGGAAGAATGTATTTAGCTTTACAGCACAGCCTACATAACAATATGACTCCTGTCAGAGTTACAAGCCATCACAGGATCCGGAGGGTCCATGGCCCTCATTACTCAATGGGAGGAGTATCAAAGTCACATTGTGAGCAGCACTGAATGCTGTGGTGGACTTTGGAAATTCATCTGCCACACTGAGATGGTCAGATGAACGTGCTCCTAAGTTTCACAGTGATGAAGAAGGTGAAACCATTTATTCATGACAAAGTTCATATGGAGTATTTTGTGTTTTTTAAAAACAGTTTACGTAATGAAATCATTGATGCTATATGTCTTCCTGAATTCATCACTTATCTTAGGCTATAACCATTTCTCTCATTCTAAACTTACACAGAAAATCTAAAATATACAAAGAGAATGATACAATCAATTCCCAATTTTCCATCGAATGGCTCATACTATTATCAACTCATGGTCAATTCTGACCCATCTATATCTCTACCAGTGCTTGAAGAGAATCTTGGACACTATCTTAGAATATCACAAATTTTAACGTTAAAAATTAGGCTATCAAGTTTTCTTAACTCTTATCTGCTGCTCAATCTTCAGCAAATGTCTCAGTCACCATGAGAAATCATAGTCATGAAATTTAGAACATCTCTCTGTAATTTGCAGAGGAACATGAAGACACTTCAAAGTTGAATAAAGCCAGATGGTTCATTGGAAACCATTCCTGTTTTCCAGGTGTACATCTACCACACTTTAAAGATGTGCAAATACTATGCCCACTGACTCTGCACTTGACAGAGCAGTCTCAGCAACAATTCGGGAGAAATAACTCCATAATTTGGATCATGTTCAATATGAGATCCCGGACTTATGGGAGGTCCACAAAACTCTGAACCTGATCCTATACTGATAAGTTAGGTTATTTTAACTTATTTGAAAAATTTAAATGGAAACCTTAAAAATATGTGTGAAAAGGCAGGGGATTTAGCTCAGCAGCACAAGCACCTACCTTGCAAGAGCCTGGTCGTGAGTTCAATCCCCGATACAAAAAAAAAAGGGGGTGAAATTTGATCTATGGACTAAGCTGTATATGGTTACCTTAGTTAAGAATAATCAGTATCATTACCAGTACAATTCTTAAGAAAACCTTTCTAACTTACTGAAACAGAATAATGAAAAGTGAACCAAATCTAAATATACCACAATAGGTCTTTTACACACATATTTTCGTATGTATGCATAGAAAATAGTCCAAGGATTAACAGTAGTTCTATGTGCTTTTGTTCTCTACATTTTTCACATGTGTGTAGTCTTGGATTACTTTCATTACTTTTTGTTAAAGTTGAACTATCAGGGCTTGGGATATAGTTCAGTGGCATAAGTGCCTACCTGGCAAGTGCAAGGTCCAGAGTTCAATTCCCAGTACCATGCCCCATCCCCTCAAAAAGACGAACTATCAGTTTAAACACATTATCTTCAAACCCCATATAAATTTTTAAATGGTCTACATGTATATATTTGTAAACAGTAAGAAAATAAGAACCATATCAAACAATACATCAATGGTTACTCCTATAAAAACCACCATATTCTTTAATTTTTAACATGTTTTTAAAACATACATTACTTTTATGTTTTTTAAAATATAATAAAACTCCACCCAAACTAAATTAGGTAACAAGTTGTAATCGTAACAGTTAAATTTTTAAAGCTATAGTAAGACACAACAAGACTTGACTTCTCTAATAGGTCATGCCCCATGTTAAAATACTTTCTTAAGCTGCCAGAATTCATAGTATCACACAAAAATATGCATGCATTCTATGATTAACATGAGATTCATGCTAAATCATCTCATATTCAAAATTTGACTGAAAAAAGGCTAAAACAAAGCACTGTGTAGCATTTTTAAAAAAATAAAGCAGGGGCTAGAGTTATGATTCAATGGGTAGGGTACTTGCCTAGCACATGTCAGGTCCTAGGGTTTGATCCACAGCAAAAATTTTAAAACATCACATGACAAAGGGAAAAAGAGTCACTTTAGGGAAATAATTTCAAATCCATTTCTTTCTGAGTTAGACCATTTGTTGAAACAATGCTTCTCTAAATCTTTATTATATATAACATTGAAGTCAACACACACGTAACACCCCAAGATAAAACCATGGTTTGCCAAACCCAAAATATGTGTATGCTTGTATGCTTCCACCTGCTTGTCAAAGAACGCAAACACATATGCTTGCATATCTAGCTGAACTAAAAGGGCAGGAGTCAAGTACAGAACTGAGGGTCTGCCTTAAATGACTACATGTTGCTCTAAAGTGCTTAAATCCATAGTGCAACAGGCCAGAGTCAAAAGAGGGCAGAAAAGGTCCTGGAAAACAGCTATCATGTCCCCGTCCACACACTCTCCCTCCTTTTCTGCTGCCAGGATCATAGGCCAAATGATCTTCACAGCTGGAAAAGCAGGAGGGGCAAACCTCTGCACTACTGCAAAAGCAGGAAGAAGAACAGCACGCACCCACCAGCTCAGCTTAGCGCCAAGTTGAGTACAGGAAGGAGGAGGCGGAAAAGTCAGACAGGACTGCTTGTTTAGCATCATGCAGTGAACAGGTAAAATGCTCCAAAGGCTGCAACCGGATTAATGGAGGAGCCCAACTCTACACAACTGAGAGAAGAGATAAATTTAAAACTACCTTAAAAGAGCACTGTATGGTTATAGTTTCTTCTAGATGGCAATGTATACTGTTTTTCTCTCAACAGAGATTTTTTACCAAATAAAACCTAGACAAACAAAACTAACTTACAGGTACACTATATTTAAAAAAAAAAAAAAAGCCTAGTATTGGCTTTTTAAATTTGGTTTCCATATTATTACAAATGAGTCCTAAATATCAAATTCCAGGAGAGTATTTCTCAACTTTTAAAGCAAGCTTCTTATCTCTGATTTTGAAAATAAAATATCATCCCATCTTTATATTTAGATGAAAATCAAAAAGACCCTAACTAGAAGTCCTGGCAGGGCAGGGCTGGCCTCAGGGTCTGGCTGGCTGCTTTATACCCAGAATCCCGCTATGTGAGTCACCAACAATTCCTGGGCAGTGCAAGGATATAGTGCATGGAGAGTCCAGTGGGACCTGAAATCTCACACATCTAAAATTCTAATTTACATCTTTGCCCGAGAACCAACTCCTGTCTCATTTATTACTGTCGGTAATCTACAGGGCACCTGGTCCTCTGACCAGGATCTAATATTTCGCACCCTCCTGGGGGTCTCCTCATTCCTATCACATCAGCTACCACACATAATGATTCTTTCTACATGGTGTTCCTTGCATCTACCTACCCCATTCCATTCAGGGTCTTTTGCCTCCTGAGTGCCTGGACCACCACTGTAAGGTGGAATGACAGGTGCTATCTGGGATCTGACAGGGCTAGTCCACGTCTGCTGCACACCCTAACAAGAAATTCAGACCTCCCTTGTATTTTGTTTGTTTGAATTTTCCGGTGCCAATGAAAAACAAATGAATCCCTTGATTATCTTTAGGTTTTTTTTTTTTAACTATAAAAGCCCTGTAATAAATACCACTATGACCACTGAATCAGAACTGCTCGATAAATCTTGAATAGAATTCAAGGTGTTTAAGGGCCCTCTGCTTCTGCATCTGGTTGCTCTCGGACTCCACCTCAGGACTCCATGATGAAATTCCCTGCAACATGCAATCTGCATGTTCATTTCTGCTTGAGAAGCACACTGCTCTCTGTCACTTCTCTGTTCCAACATCTTTCGGGAAACCCAGTCCCCACAGGATGAAGCCCACATTTCTGAAGGGAGTCCCCTTCTCCAACTAGCGGCATTCTGCACCCTCTTGTTGGTGAATAATGTGCTGTGTTCACTGTCATGAGCATAGGCACAACCTGGTGTCTGGACTTTGCTCATACTACGTGAAACACCCTCTTCCTCCTCCCTGTCCATCTAAACCCTACTATGGCTCCAAACCAAGCCTTCCCTTCTCACCTGTGACTTAATTAAATGCCTAAGGAAGTCAAAACAATATTGTACATTGGATAAGGGTACCTATGGAAACAGTTCTTCCCCTCACTTATTAGTATCTTATTTTGCATGCTCCGCTAATGGGTTCCCTGACCCTCCACAATCCACCAAAACCTGTTCAGTGGGCACTAAGACCCCACTTAAGTGCTAATGGTGCAGCCGTGAAAACAATGTGGGTCCCCCTCCCCACATAGGCAATGCTTTCCACAGCTGGTCTGGGTCCTCTGCCCAGGACATGGGTCAATGCATCTCTATTCTGATTTCTTTAAATCTGACTGCTTTGTAAGTAAGTTGGACTCTTCTATTAATCTGTAGTTGCCATTTCACTGACTGAGACATATATTCCCTAGTTTGGCTTGACATTTGCTTTTGGTTTGCAAATTTACACTGATAAGTAAAAATCATTTTTCAGCAAATGATTCTTAAAAGATTTCAATAATTTAATCAGTTGTGATGTGTAATTGCTTTTAGGTAAGAATCAGCAATGAACTGTGAGTTTTTGTGCCCATCTCTCCTCTTTTACCTTTTCATAACTCAAGTCACCCTTCACAGTCTGCAGGTGAACAAGAAAGTTGTCACGACCTGACAACTTTTTGGTAATGAATGAAAGTGAATGGAAAAGTAGTCTCATTCCATCGAGTCAATAAAGAAACGACTCAAGGAGGGAAAAATATTTCATAGCAGAATTTTCTTGCACTAAGCACAGCCTTAGTTACGGTGAAGAAGTTCCAGGCAGCAGAGGGCATAGGACACACAGTGGGGCACTTCCCAGAGCTCTTCCCATGGTGGCTTTAATAACACCTGTGTACTGGGGAAACTGGGACGATCTGAAGTCAAAAAAACAATGGATTAAACTTTTAAATAACACCTTATAATTATTAAGAAAATAAAATTATGAAAAATATTAAAAACTGAATTGGTATAAAACTTCCAAATAAAATCTTTTTTAATCAAAAGCCTTGCGTTTATTACTTCAGAGGCTAAAGGAGGAGAATCACAAATTCAACATCAGCCTGGACAACTTAAAGAGACACTGTCCCAAAGTTTAAAAAAAGCAAATGAAAACAAACTTAAAAGAGCTGGGACTATAGCTCGGTGTTCCCTGAGTTCAATCCCAAGTCCAGAGTGGAAAGAGGATAATGCAGAAAGAGCGTTGAGTTTACTTCCTTGAAAATAATTTGTTTTGAAAAAACCAGGTTAAATGCTTGAAAGGCCTATCGCCATTCCAGATCAAAATTTTGAATAATGACCTCCTAATATACTTGTTGGCTCTTACTAACATGAAATAATACACAACTAAATGATAAAGGTTGTTTCAGCTGTTTTTACAACCATTTCAAATCACTATTGTCTAACTTAAGGAACCCTTGGCACTCTATTTGATTAATATCACAGTGAAATTTCTTAGGGGGAAAAAAAATATCAAATTCAGTTGAAAATTTCCAAGCAGGTGCTACAGAACACTGACCAAGTTCGAATGAGCGGCCTTGCGCACACAATGCTCATCCTGAGGCTGGCGTGAATGCTGGGTCAGGGAGTCCCTGCGCTCCATACCACATCTGACCACTGCACCTCACATTACTTGCCTAAACCTTGGGGGCTCCAGGCCTCTTTACCACAGTGTCCAGCAGCAGCATGTGCCACAGTTGGGTGCTGGAGTGCCTGTCAGCCACTGCCCAGGGGAACACACACTCCCCCCAGGACCAGGTGCTAAGAGGTCCTGTAACAAAGGTTCTCAAACTTAAAGCGCGGCCGTCCCCTGGAAGACTTGTTAAACATGGAGTGCTACCTCCCACCCCTAGATTTTCGGTCTGGGTCTGGGGTAGGCCCTGCTGATGGGCATTTCTCTCAAATTTTCAGATGAAACTGAAGCGGCTGCCTTGGGGAATCACACTTTGATAACTGCGGCCCAGACAAGGCTGCACAGTTGCCTGTATTATGAAATGTAGTGGTTTGCAGGTTAAAGGGAATCATTTGTTTGAAGCCACACCTGAATTCTGGACTGATCTTTAATGTTCAAAAAAATGATTTTAAGGTTAAAGGAAAAAAGATGAGCCCAATGTCATTTTTTAAAGGGTAAACAGAACCGCGTGTCAGAAAATAGAGTACATTAGTGACGATACTGGAAACCATGCCAATGGAGGATCAAGTTCTACTACAAGCCCCTCTGTGGCCTCGGATGTGTTTCTTCAGGAAACACGCAGACCTCTCACTGACTACAAGAGTCTCTGGCTGGAATATAAGCATTGAGACATAGATTTCTATTCCATAATTTGAATTCCACATGACATTTATATGACAAACTGAACCATAAGCCCTAACTCAATGACTCAGACATTTTAGAACAGATGACCTTTAGAAGTCTGTGACATTCATGTATGAATATTCACTGACTATATCAGTACTTCCCAAGTTACAACTCTATACTCAACTGACAAGTGAGTACAGGGATTATAAAGCACAGTCGCTGGCCTTCATGTGCTGATGGTCAGTTAAGAGAACAGATAACTGAGAATATAAAAAATCAACAGCGACCATGTGATCATACAAATACCCTTGGAACTGACAGGGATAAAGATTGGGTGTTTGAACATGAATGTGACAAAGTTACACAGCCTGATGGAACGGGGGATGCCAAATTTTACTGACTACTGTAGTAGATGTGCTGACATTCTGTCACAGTGAAGGGCCATTATTGTTGTAAAAATCAAGTGGTGCTGTCATGACATTTAACTACCTGTTTTCTTGTGTTTTGAATTATATTTTCAAATCATCTTTTAAAATTGCTTAGAGCTGCTGGTTTGCTGGCACATCTCTGTAATTCCAGCACTGAGGAGGCTGAGGCTGGAGGATCGTTGTCAGTTTGGAGGCCAGCCTGAACTACATAGTGTGAACCTGTCTCCAAAGGGGGTGGGGGATCATAGCCATTTTTAATAAAGTTTTGAATTAATGGAAATCCAATGCATTCTAAAATCATTAGACACAAATTTAATTTTAAAATAAGTAGGGGTTGGGGATATATCTCAGTGGTAGAGCACCAAGGCCCTGGGTTCCAATATCAGTGCCACAAATAATAAGAGTAATAACAACAATAATGATAACAATGATAATAAAAGTGGTAAACGCATTCCATTTTATGATTATAACCAACTCTAGAAGCAAAAATAAAGCCAATTAAGATCTTTTAAAAATAAAACAAATGACCTTTAGAGTTAGTTGTGTTCTGTAATACACAACATTATAAATCAGATGGATAGATGTTATACTGTTCAAGAAAAAAAGAAAAGAATAAAAATTAAAGTCTCAGGAGGTTGAAACAAATGCCAAACTTTAGCCCAGGGCAAACTTTTTATTATAAATGCTTGCAAGATCAGGTTTATAATGGAAACACAAGCAGACAAGGCTGCAATGTAATCTACATAAATGATATGTTTCTGTTCCTGTATAGTGATTTTCCTCCCTTCTGAGCATTAATCTTTGAATGACTTAGTCTATAAATTATTGAACTTAGTTCAAAAGCAAATGAAATTTAAAATACCCATTTATTGAATGGCAAAAGTGCCTTGTTGAAATTACTGAGATTTATCTGTTTCTTTAAAGATTCCTGTAGCAAATTCACTTCATTGCTCAAAATTATTACCTGGTTGCATAGTTTACTCTGGTTTAAGCATAAATCTATCCCCACTGTTCAGAACAGCAGCCATTTGTCAGGATCTCGTTCACTCATTCACAGCCACAACTTCTTCTTTCCACAGCTCTAAACTGCCATGGAGATAGTGCTCGTTTTTTGGAAGTCAATTAAATTCATGTGTGCCACTGATTGCTTCAATGGAGCAGAAGCAAGAAGGAGCATGATATAACCAGGACAGCGTTCCCCCACCATACTCATTTGTCTGCTTGTAACCTTCAAGGCCACAGCAGTTCAAGTAGGAAGTACAGGCTGGCACTAAAAGGGCAGCCCTACCTGTAGAACTGATGTTCTTCTTGAGTATTAATGCCCAAGGGTACAGCTATCACAATAGTTGAGTTATTGCTGCTGTAGTTAGGAAGGTTTTGGTTCAAAATCCAACTGTCCCCATGCTAAAAGGGGCTGAGGGGGTAGCTTCGTCGTACAGCACTTGCTGGCATGTGTGAGATCCTAGGCATCAGCCCTAGCAGGGACATGCATATGCATGTATGCACACACAGACACACACACACATACACAGCCAGACACACACACATACAGGACTCATTTCCTTCCTCCCCACAATTTACTTACTGGAAAAGAATTGAAAAAATTATTTAGGTTGGGTGTGTACCTGAATGGTACGGGGTTTGACTAGCATGCAAATGGACTGAATTTCAACCCTAGCAACAGCAGCTCCCCCACAAAAAAAGCACTTGGGGGATAATTTACTACAAGCACAATAATGGATTCAATATAGAGATGATGAATAAATGAAAATATTATCTTACGTGGAAAAACAAAGTCAAAGGAAGTATATAGAAAATATAGATGCTCATGCAATATTCAAAGAAATACAATTTTAAAAGCACAACGATGCTAGTTTTCACCAAACCAGTAGAAAGGCTTTGTTTTAGTTTTTTCCTGATAAACTTAGGAAGGTTAAGTAAGAAAAGGAACACATACAGGCTGCTGATGGGAATGCAGCAACCATACAATAGTTCCTGGTGGCAACTTAGTAGCATTTCAGGAGCCATTAAAATATGTTCCTAGTTTTTAACTTGCTAATCTCCAGTTTAACAACTAACCCAAAGGAGATAAACATTACTAAAATGAAGATGTACGTTCAATGTTGATGGTCACTTATATCTATAATAAACAATTGGAAACTGCTTAGATAGCTCAAATTGAGGGACATTTATGTCACATATTCGTAAGATGAAATGGTTCATAACCACTAAAAATAGCGATAGTGAAGATGTAACAAGGGAAAAGTATTTCTTATATGAGGTTATGGAAATAAGCAAGTACACTATATTTGCACAGCTTGATCCTGGAGTGTATTTTGGCATATGGTGTACATATATAAACAGTGGAGTTTAAAAACCAGGACATGAAACGTTGTATGTTTTGTTCACTGATAATATACCAAGAACCCAGGAGCATGCCTGGGCCTTGGTAGGTATTTAATATTGGCTGAATAAATATGTATGTCAGGGAAAAGCCTGTGGTTATATCTGAGTTTGAAATACAAATAAGAACTTAAACATAACTGGATTTTTCTATATACTACTTCTAAAATCGAAACAAAACAAAAATGTATCTACATCAACTATACATTATTCCTCTTAAAAATCCAGAACCAGATCTGGTTCAAATTTTCTATATAGTATGTGTATACTGTTAAGGTTCCATAGTGTACCTGAGACACAGGAAAGCCATGACACAGAAGTTTCATGTTAACTTTTAAAAACTGCACTGATCATATGATGAAAGTTTCTTTTCTACAAATGGATCTTTGTGGAGTATTTGTCATGTAAAGATAATTATTCCAAAACACACATGTCATAGTACCTTATTTTTTAATTGTTATGATATTATTAAAGATTCTAAGACATAAATAGGAATTTTCTTCCCAGAAATTTCACTTTACTTTCCCTTTCTCTTTAACCACCTTATCACCTGTTCCTTTCTTATTGCATGGGAAGGAAGAATTGAAGCTTGTTCTTATTGTCACTTGGGTCTAAATTGGGTCTAAATATCACTAGAGTGGTAACTTGAAAATACTCATTTCATATAAGATGATGCCTGTTACACACAGAAATTCTGCATGTCCAAATCATTTTGCCAGTTTCCCCCTAGCAGATAGCATTTTTCCTCAGGAAAAGTAAACAAACAAAACCTTCGGAACAGGAAACATATTCACAGCTGATGGCCAAGGGTAGAACACAGATCCCTGGTCCTTCCCCATCATCTGTAGCAGCGTAGATAAAAACAATGAGGACTGAAGCAATGACTGCTATGGCTGAGAAATACATTGGAAGCACTGAGCGTGTCCCTAAACACTACAGGCCCATCCGCAAAGCTGAAATGAACCTAAAAGAACAATTATTAGAGAAACAAGAGAGTAATGACTGGTGTGTAACCAAGTAAGTCTGAGTTCTGTTGTTGTTTTACTTTTTTAAAGACTCAATCCCTACACTGGTACAATACCACTTCTCAGTCACACACATTTCTCCTATCAAGCCCTAAAACAATATGTGCACATTCCAAGCACTAACATTTGCATTTTTTATACAGCCTATATATAAAGTTCAGCAAAAAGAGAGTGCTTGCCTTCACTACAAAAACTCACGCTAGAATGAGTCAACATTAGCATTCTGGTGTAAAGTTTAAGCATTACACTCCATATTGTCAAAGTGGCTGTGAAGACCAGACATTCTAAATTTTTATGGACAAATGCCCTTCACAGCTAATGAAAATGCTCATAATTTCAAAAGAGAAAAATGGCCCTTGGAAATGGAGAGGATTCTTCAGTTTCTTACCATAAATTATTCACAGAGCATAAACTCCTCAAACTTCACCAAAAATGTGATAAAGCTGGAGTGAAAAATTTGTGCTATTAGATGGAAATGAAATCAACTCAAGGAAAGATTCAGTGTTTGAGAACAAGATTTGGAGTCTGGAGATTAAAATTTTAAGAAAAGTAAAAGCTACTAGTTCTCCATGTGCTTGCTTAGGACAGTGTCGGGGCTCTGCCTTTGGGTATAATCACACCCTTCTGTTTACAGGTGCTTCACTGCTGTTCTGTTCAGTTGTTCAGCATTGTCTCAAGACCTAGCCAAATACCAGTATAAACTCCTTGTCTAAGAAACATTTGTTGAATGAATGAATGAATGAATGTAATAGAGCCTAGGAAATGGGAAGTACCAATTTGTGCAACAAAAGCTTGGGTTTTACACATGATAGGAAATCAATAAATATTTACAAATTGAATTTAAATTTTATGATGCTTTTAGTCCTCAGGAATTAACACTGTATAACTTAGTTCACTATGCATGAGCAAGACAGTGTGTTAAAACAGTAAAACCATGAGAGAAGCATACTCAGGGAAGCACAGAAGTCACATCAAGCTGTCTATATATATCCTACCACATGTGTGAGGGGTTTTGTTAGGGATCAGAGACAGCCACTTGTCCTTGTTTATCTACAGTAGACCACCAGGGAAACACAAATGGAGTGCTTTGAGAACAAAGGCCAATCACTACTATTTTGAAAATCATCTCTTAAATAATTACGATGAAATAATACATATTTTAAAAATTGAACTGATTCTTTATACCAAGGTAACATATAACTATAGAAAGAAAAGCAACAGACTCCTTTGGAGTTACACTGTCAGTGTGCCTCATAAACCCCAAGTACAGTACACTACCATATGCCTACCAAGGTGTCTGCCAGTTCCCAGCTTGCATCCCATTTCCCCTAGTTGCCAACCACTTGATCTCCACCTATAAGCTGAGTTCATGTCCCAGTTTGAATGAATGCACCCACCACACTCAGCTCATGTGTTCAAGGCTTGGTCTCCAGAATGCTATTATTGGGAGGTGGACTTAGCAGGAGACGTTGTGTTGATGGGGGATGGGGTTCAAGGAGGACTGTGGGACTCAGGTGCTTCCCTCTTCTCTGAAAGTTTATCCTGATACAGACTCGTGCCATGAAGTGATGCCTCACTGGAGGCCTAAATCAGTGATGCTACAGGACCATGGACTGGAGCCTTTAAGAAAATAAAGCTTTTCTCTGTAAGTTAACTATTGCAGGTATTTCCTTATATTAAAATGCAACTGACTATATAATCATCATTACCTTAGGCTCTTGATCGAGGAGGATGGATAGATATTCTTTCATGTAATCTTCTCAAAAATCTTGTAATACAAGGACTTTCACTACTTCCATTTTTCCCAATGAAAAGACTGAGAACATGGAGAGAACTTGCCCAAGACCATCTGCTAAAAGATTACTGAGTGCTGTCTGATTAGATTCAGACTCTCAGTTGCTGTGTTAGTATCTATTGGCTCTTGCAGTCTACATTCTACTGCTGATAAGAGGCTTCCTCAACCTGTCCTCTGCTGTTTCTCCCTCACCCATACCCAAGTGTTCTGCTGCTCTGCCTTGTTTTCATGCTTCTTAGGCCTTTTTCTGATAACTGCACTATAGTCATTTTCTCCCAGCACAGAAGTTCTGAGTCATCCACACTCAACCTGGTGGCCAAGCCTCTTCTATCTGCTACCAGAACAAACAATGAAACATCCCCAAGTGTGGGCAGCTCATCCACAAGCAGTACCCTAGATTGAGCATCCTCTGCTGCTAGCCTGGGCTTGAACTTCACCTTTCAGACCTGAATCTCTCCAGTAAATCTCTACCATGTGGCCTCCCGCAGTGGGTGGGTCAATCTTCAAGGACTGGTCCCTCTTCTTCTTCTATTAAGAATTGGCTTAGGGAATGGGGCTGAGGCTCTGTGATAAAGCACTTCAAGCATGAGACCCTGGGTTTGACTCCAGTACTGCAAAAAATATATATAATAATAATAATAATAATAAATAAATAAATCACTACCAGTGGTGGTAGCACATGCCTATAATCCCAGGGAGGCTGAGGCAGCAGGATCACTGTAAATTTGAGGCCAGCTTGGGCCACAGGGCAAGTCCAAGGCCAGCCTGAACCTAGTGAGACCCTACATCAAAACAAACAAACAAGCAAGCAAACAAACAAAAAAACAGTCAATCAATCACTAACTGGCTGGTGTGGAATCTCCCTTGGGTCCAGTGAAGATGTCAGGTTATGTGTTTCCATTGTAACCCAAGGGAAGATGCCTTTAATGTAAAAGCAGCAATAGAAACCAAGACACAGAGCTCTGCAATGGTGGCTCTTCTTCCTGTAAGCTTCTGAGAGGCTGCCACCTGTCAGCCAGTGTGTGCGGTTAATTAGGTAACATTTGTGAAGGGTTTTGTGACATGTAGCACACGTGTCGTCCAGGATCTCACACATGGCACTCTACACTGCAAAATCCAGGAGCTATTTTTAAAACCTATCTACCAGTTGAGCAAAACCTAACAGTGTTTCCTTTTGCGGAACTCTGTATACTCGTTCCTCTTTCACTGAGAATACCTCAAAAAAAAAAAAAAAAAAAAACACAACTGGTGGGGATTATTGACTAAAATACAAAGGGCATTTAAAACAAAAATCCCCCCCCCCAACTAGTATTTGCAATCCATGTAAGTTTTCAGGGAAACCACAAAGAACTTGCTTTGTTTCATCTATTCTTTTGAAAACAAGCAGTTCAGGAGGAAAGGAGGGAACAACTGACTCTGTGTGTATCCAGATGTCACTTCCAGGTATGTGGGTGAGTCATGGTCTGGATGGCCATTCCCTGCACACGGAAGAGGCTTCCCGGGTGCCTCATAACCTGTAAGGACAAAGGCCAGTTTCTCTGAAGTGCTGGCTAAACTTGCTGGGCCAGTTAAGCCCAACGCCTTGATTGTGTAGGTTTAACTGTGGGATCACCTTTACCTCCCCAAACTATAATTACACAAAGCTTTTCTGGCTTCAGGAAAAATAAAAGGTCTATGCTTAATTAATGAGGGCAGGTCCCTAATCCCCTCTTCAAAAGAGCTTCCTTTTGCTAAGGGAATCCTATGAATGAGTGGGGAGGTTTAATGAATTGCCTTTGGCTAACAGGGTTGAGGGCAGTTCCCCAAGATAGTTACCATCCACAGTGACAGCCTCTGAAGGCTGCTCCCAACTCATACCACTGCACTGGCTCAGTGGACAGGCTTTGTCCTAAAAACTCTCAGGTGAGATCACCATTTCTCTAGTTCCTAAACTTTGCCGGGACAGGTGCTTAGATATTCTGAAACCCACCTGGATTTACGTTTCTACTATCTATGCTCTCAGACAACACCGCTGATCATACTAAGTTCTTCAGTCAAGCCTGAATAGCACTCTCCTTTGAATTCAGCTGTTCTCATTTATTTTAATGAAAACAGAGACCTGACCTCTATTTTCTATAAAACTAATACTTCTGTTCACCTTTTGTTCATCAGTCTTGTCTTCTACCCCAAACATATGATATAACATGGGCACCCTTTGGAGAAAAGCTTGTGTCAAGCAAATGTGAGAAATGTAAGGTTCTTTCCTCATCTTTACCGCTTCATAGAAGAGAATGGAAGAGCCTAAAATACATGGAGATCAGTGCCCCGTAAAGCAACCAGAGTCCCTTAGGCTTACAAATGGTTTTCACTGACTAACAACGCCAAAACTGTCCAGCTAGCTTGCACATAACAACAGAAGCACTAATTAATTTCCTCTCTCAAATTCTAAATTCATTTACCAATGGATGCCCTACACATTTGTCATTTTAAACATAAGAAAATATTATCTCCTTAGGCTGGCTGTGGTGAAATATGCCTATAGTCCCAGCTACTCAGAAGACTAAAATGGGAGGATCTTTTATGGCCAGGAGTTGAAGGTCAGCCTGGGCATCATAGGTGAGACCTCCATGCCACCGCAGGTCTTGAAAAACCTTTCCTTGCCTCCTATGTAGTCCCTAATGTTAATTCCCCTGACTAATCACAGGCTGAAATTTTGCTTGGCAGTTTACATATGTTCCCTCTGGAGAAATTTGCCAATTCTTCCCACATTAGTTGGAATGCAAGGCCTGAGTACACACATTCCATTCACTCACCACTGCAGCCCAGGACCAAGAACAGCACGGGGTCCATAACATGGGCGCGATAAAATTTTGTGTTGGATAAAATTTTTAAAATTACCTCCCATAGATCTTACTGCAGTTTTCAAAGATGGCTATCATGTTTTCTTTTTACAGGAAAGGAAACTGAGTCTGCAATTGAGTAACTTGCTCACAAGCGCTTAGCTAGAACCAGGACTCTCCCTAAGCAGCCTGCCTCTTGAGCTCTCTGCAAACCACTTTGCTCTACACCAAGAAGTCTCTCTCCCTCATTCAGTTCCCACTGAAGCCATCTGCACCCAACAGAATATACCCATCAACATGCACACTGGAACTCTCTAGAAATTCTTTCCAGCACATGTTTTCTGCCTGTGCCTTACAACCTGATGCTAGCATGCCTGGGGCTCTTCCATCTACTGATTTATTAGTGCTTCTTCCATTTCTTTACATAACTTTCCAGTAAGTATTACACAGACCAAGGTATAGGAATCAACTGTGTAGGGTGTCATGCACATCTGCTGTGAATATCCACGATGTGCCGCTGGCAAAAGGAAGACCACCTGAGCCACCCAGCCTGTGTGTACCATTCATTCTCCAATGAAGGAAGGTCGCACCTCTCCAACTGTCTTTACACAGACTTCACGAAAGACAGAGCAATTCGCCATCTGTTACACTTTCTCTTTATTTATTTATCCCTCATTATCATTCTTTTCTTCTCTTCCCTTCCCTCTGGCAAGCAAACATGTTCAACTCTTCCCATAAACACAAGAGAGGAGAGGGGAAGAGGACAGAAGACAAGGGAAAGGAAGGAAATTAGGCTGGTTCATTCTTTATTCATTCCTTGCCTCGATTCCTCAGAGTCCAAACTTCTTAAACAAATTTTCTGTGCGTACCACTGATCATTTGTAACCAAGCGTTAAAGTTAGGTGCCAGGAGCACAATAAGTATCAGAATGCCTCCCTTTCTTTCTCTCCAACTGCTTCACCAAGTCTGAGGCCACCACTCCTAACTCCCTGGCTGTAACTTCAAGCATGTCCAGCAGTACCTCAGCTGCACCATACTGCGAGCTCCCAATCTCCCCCAACACCCTGCCTCGTTCCTTCGCTCTCTCACGGGTTACCAGCACACTCAGCTGCCTGAATCTTCACTCGTCCTGTCCATTCCATCATCACTCATGTTCAAAATCCCTCCAACAAAATACTTCTGAGCTTCAGGACCTCAGTTCCATCTCCCCACTGAGTACCTTCGCAGAGCGTTCCTTCATGTCCTTCTCCTAAGAAACTTCCTGATGTCCCCCTCTCAATAACAAAAAATCCAAACCATTGAACTGCATTTAAGGCTTCCACACTATGGATTCCACCTACTCTCTAAGTTAACCTTACTAATTTAATAGAAGTTAAGCTCTACTGAGTTCCTCTGAGCTTCCTAAAAATGTGATTAAACTAACTACATACTAACTCAAACTACTAAAGGAGTAGTAAGGTATCCTCCCTTCAGTGAGAAACCAATACACATACCAGGTTCCCATGATTTCCACAATGCACATATCTCCCTATAAAGTCTCCTCATTAAAATTATAGCAACACTCAGATACACTGAAATGCTTTCTTTAAAAGTGTTGCCTTGCTTTTTTTTTTTCAACATGAGAGTTTTCCCACGATTCTTTCCCCACACTTTATGATAGAGAATTGTAGCTTTTGGGAACTTGCTGCAAAATCAACTAGCTATGCTACAAATTGTAAGTTTAAAAACCAAATGTGAAATGCTTCAATGTATGGGGTTTTTTTTTACTTATTTAGTTTTGTTTTGTTTTGTTTTTTAAGACAAGGTATCACTATGTAGCTCAGGCTGGCCTCATCATGATCTTCCTGCCTCAGCCTCCCAAGTGTGTGGCTTGCAGGTATGCAAGACCACACCAGTCATTTTATATCATTTTTAAAACAACCTGCTCTCTTGGGGCTGGGGATTTGGCTCAGCAGCATAAGCGCCTGCCTTGCAAGCACACAGTTGTGAGTTTGATCCCAGGTACCGATAAAAAATAAAAAAACCCAACAACCTGCTCTCTTTCACTCAAAGAGACTTTAGGTGGAAATGTAATGTACTTAAGAATCCTTGTTTCAAAATGTCAGCACCCATGTAGTTGTTATTGCCAGATGAAAATGAGCTGTATGTTGAAATTCATTTAAAATACACAGAGTGCAAAATAAGTCATTTCTCAAGCAAACTGCAATTTTCCAAATCTTTACATGAAAATCTAATCAAAATGATTCTATTTTTTTGCCAAAAAAAGGTAACCGCTTTAAACATCATAAACATCATCTATACGCCTTTAACACCTTAATGACAAGCTATGATGAGTAAGAACTAGGAACATCTACAGTTTCACTGCCTCAGGCCATGAAAGGGTTATGTAGCAACAGAAATGATATAAAAACAGAGATCTGAAGGTATCTGAAAAACTGGCAAAAAATCTATCAAAAGTGAGGCCCACGCAGAGGCTCTGGCAAACACTTCCATTACTGTTGTTGGCAATAAATTTTCAAACTGAGGACCAGGGAATGTGGCTGCACAGTACGGCCCGTGCTTCACATGTACAAGGCCCAGAGTTCAACCCCCAGCCCTCTGCCCCTCAAAAACAATCAAACAACTGAAAAATTTTAAATGATTTCAAGCTTCATATACAAATTTCATCAAATTTTACAAAAACAATTATTAAAGGGTCAAAAGACATTTTTTTAATTCTGTAGTCTTATTGCACATGGTTAAAGACTCAATAATGTTGAGTAAATACCGTTGCATGATGCTGAATTCCATAAATCTTGTTCTCTATTATTTCAAATATGTTCTGTGAGTAGGAAAATGTTTATATTAGATTCTGTTGGTCCCTGGGGTACGAAGTAAGCACTTAATCAATCTTTAGTAATGGACTGAATCAACGGATTACATATTTAACTAGAATTCATGAAATGGCTTAAATAAAAATATAGACCTGGAAGGCCATTTTTATCCCTGTGAGCAAAGATTTCATATTGCATTTCTAAGCAGCATGTGGCATTGTAGTATGTTCATTTACCATGAGGTCCTTCCCGTAATTAACACACCTTGGAAATTTCACCTCTAAGGCAATATGGCTGTCTGCTACCTTAAAGGTGTATTTTAAGCACAATTACAGTCGTCCTGAAGAGCAAATGTATGGTTGATGATTATGGTTTACAGGAAGGTATGGCTCTTGACCCAAGAGGATCAATTCTGAGCATGCTATGAACATTCTCCAATAAGAAACATCTCTTCTAGGTTATTAGTAATTGCTTTTATGATCTGGATCTGCATCCATTAACTGCTTCCCTGAGAAGCACTACCTTCCACGGTCACTGCTTCTTTTGTGTGAACGAAATCACACCTATCTTGGCTTTTCAGTAGCTTCCCACGGTGACTGCATCAGGATTCCTCTTCCAAACACTCAAAATTTGCTGTTCTCTACCACAGGCAGGTTCACAGTTTCTAGCTGCTACACACCCACACACCAGGATGATTTCCATAAGCAACCTCTGGGTGTGAGAAGTCACACACCCATGTCAAGCTAAGTGTCTTCCTTACTGTCTTCCTGTGATCAAAGTGACTCTTGAGGGGACCAATCTCTGTCACTTGACATACATCTCATACTGCCTCCAGTAGATCAACTATTTTAAAAGCACATGGAAATTAGTTTCTGTGGTCTGGAGTTAAATATGCATTGGCTTTTTAAAGGACAATTTAAAGTCACTTAGGCATAAAATGTCTTACATAACCCTAAGGTGTTACAGAAAAACTCCTCCCTTCCTTCTTCAGTGGTGATGATGGCAGCTTTCACAGCATTTCACACTTTAAACAGACCTGAGAATTCCATCCTAAAAACATCTAAGTTCAGTATTTCTATTCATGTAAGACCATCTGATCATAACTCATGATAATTGGATACCCAGTTAATTTGTGTCAAGCCTCTGTAAAATTCAACTCTCCATGAGGAATGGGGGCAAAGATTTTTGAATGACACAGGATGCAACTTAACAGGTGTCTCATTGTTTGTGACTCAGTAGACAAGAACATGAAAAAGAATGCATGATAGAGAAAAACAGACACTATATGAGAAGTACGGGAGAATTGCAATGGGGCTTCAGAAGGACAAATGTCGTTTTCCCTGGAGAACCAAGGAAGGGCCTGCAGAACAAAGTAGAATGAGAGGGGCACAGGGAGAAGGCTAGCCCAGAAGGCAGGTGTTAGAAGGGAGGCAAGACTGCTTTTCTTCACCATAAATCTCTTCATCATAAAAGCTACAGGAGTGCTTTACACCATAGTCAAAATGGATCAAAGGCATAAACAAAGCTTAGAGTAAAAATACTTAGAAGGCAACACAAAAGAAGCCTCTTAATATTAGATGCAGTAATGAATCCTTGGATATGACACCAAAGACACAGGTAATAAAACTTTGGGGGGGGGTGCTGGGGATCAAACTCATGACCTTGTGCTTGCCAGGCAGGTGCTTACTCTTCTGAGTTAAATCCCTGCTTCTGACATAGGTAATAGAAGAAAAACAGATAAATTAGTTAACATAATTATGAAAACTTCTATAAATTGAAGGACAGCATCAACTTAGAGAAAGACAGAATGGAATAAAACATATATAAATCATATACTATCTGATTATCTATGAAATTAATATCCATAATATTCAAAGAACTCCTAAAACTCACCGATAATGTAAATAGGCCAATTCACAAAGAAAGAAAGGATGTTTGTAGACACATCCCAAAGATACACAGATGGACAACAAACATGGAAAAGATTCTCAATACCATTAGGAAAATGGAAATCAAAACCACAATGAGATAACACTTCACATCAATTATTACTTTAAAGACAAAAGGAAAATAACAAGTGTTGACAAGAATGTGGAGAAACTGGAACTGACATGAACTACTAGTAAGAATACAAAGTAGTGTAACCACTATGGAAAACTACATGGAGGTTTTTGAAAAAAATTAAAACCAGAAATCCATATGATCCAACAATTTCGTCTCTGGTTATATCACCCTTTCCAAAAAAAAAAAATGAATGCAGGGTCTTAGATGTTTCCATAGCCATATGTACAGCATCACCAGTCACAATAGCTAAGTGATAGAAGCAGAATAGCTGTCAGTCAATGAATGAACGGATAAATATGATAAGGTATATTATACAACGGAATGTCACTCAGTCTTTAAAAAGGAGGAATGTATGGCCCTGAAGCAAGGCCAGCAGATTGCTATAGCTGCTGGTTTCAAATAGGAGACTGAAGAGAATTCTTACTGTGGTCTGTTGGTCATTTCAGAAATTTGGAAATGTAATGGTCAATTCATCAGAAAGAAATAGCAGGTGAGTGTGGCGGATTTTCGGGGGCCTGCAGGGGAGAGACCCTGGCGCCTCGGGATCTGTACCATGCGGTTGACTCAGGGTGCCAGGAGAACAAGGAGCTCCTCCCCTCTCTGGGGGGTGGCTGTGTGCCTGCCAGTACGCGGGCTGAGAATCAAACATCTCATGTCGACCTGTCCCCTGTCCTGTGTTCCCCTCTTAGCAAGTGAGAGCCAGTGAACTACCCATCTTGTGAAAAGATTGGCTATGTTATTTAGTATGCGCTCCCCATATGCAAAGATATGGACAACCATTTGGAAGAAAACAAGAGACAATATGACAGATAGTAAAGATCTCTGGTTGTCTAGCTTTGAAATTTATACTTTCCTATGTCCCATTCTGTTCTGTTTTGTTGTGTTTAATTTTACCCCCTAAAAAATATAATTTTTTAAAAAAGGAAGAATGTTTGGACAAATGCTACAACATTGAGATCAGATAGTTAGATCTAGGATGTCACCCAAAACTCTCACATGCTCCGAGGTGGGGCTTGGTGATAGACTCAACCACTACTGCGTTCTGCAGTTGACTGTGCTGTTAAGACATGGGACCTGGTTAGAAATGGGTCACCTGGGTTGTGACCTAGTAGGCTATATGTCCCTGCTTCACTATGCAATTCAGGTTGGCCTTGAGCTTACTTTGTAGCCCAGGCTGGTCTCAAACTCACAGAGATCCCCCTGCCTTAGCCTTCTGAGTGCTGGGATTACAGGCATATGCTACCACATCCCGTTCCTCCTTTCTCCCACTACTGCCTGGCTGCCACCATATGAGCAGCCTTCATCCATGGCAAGCCCTCGTGCATTGCCATTTCTGCATTTGAGCCTGCCACTCATGGATTAAAACTGTGAACCAAAATAAACCTTCCTTTCTTTCAGTTATATGTGTCAGGTATTATGTCTCAGTGAACATAAAATGACTAAGACAACTGATGAACACTGAATACTTTATGCTCAGTGAAATAAGCCAATCACAAGAGAACAAAGAATGTCCCTATCTGTGGATACATAGTAATCGAGTTCACAGTCCCAGGAAGTAAGAGCATTGGTTTTCAGAGGCTGGGGGAGGGTGGATGGAGAGTTTTTGTTTACTGGGTAAAGGTTTCAGTTTTATAGGACATAAAAAGTTCTATAGATGAATGGTACTATTAGTGCTAAATTCCACAAAAATGTGAATTTACTTACTGCTACTGAACTGCAACTTAAAAATAGTTAAGAAAGGGTCTGGGGCCAGGTGCAGAGACATATGCCTGTAATCCCAGCAGCACATGAGGCTGAGACATAAGGATCCCAAGTTTGAAGCCAGCCTAATCAACTTAGCAAGATCTTTTCTCATCATAAAAAATGAAAAAACTTTCAAAAGGGCTGGGGATGTAGTTCAATGCGAAGGCCTTGGTTTCCATCCCTAGTGCCACTGAAAAGGGCATTGGTGGAGGAATAGAGATGTACATGGCTCAGTGGTGAAGTGCCTGCCTAGCATTTGTGAGGCTCTGGCTTTGATGCTCAGAACTGTAAATAAAAACCTAATAGAATAAAAACTAAACTTAACTCTCTTTGACAACCCCTGCTGTTTAGATGCCGCTCTAGACCTTGTCCTCAAGACCACTCATTCTCCTGGACCTCTCTTATCCTCACTAGCTTTCCTGTGCTTAGAGTTCCTTCATGTCAGAACTTCCTTGCCTACTGGGTTCTCCAGCAGGACTCTAAGCAGCTAAGCTCTCCTAGGAGGTGACAAGCACAGGTCAGTGACCTCTCTGCTGGTGCAATGTATAGGCCGGTGAGGGTGAACATTCTACAGCTTTCAACAATAATAAACAGCCAGCTGCAGCATGTGTGCCATAGGTTTGACACCACAGGTATACATGACCTTATTCTAAGTTTGAGCACTGGCATTAGGAATTTGCATGCAAACAGCAACACTACTTAACATAATGCAACAAATTAAAATAACATTAAACATACGCCAATCGCATTTATTTGTAACTTCCTTTTTATCTCTTGCAGCTCAGACAGATTTCACTACTATCAGTAGGTTCACACTGGGCCTCTTCATGAAATCTTTCCAAGGTATT
This sequence comes from Dolichotis patagonum, assembly GCA_004027295.1. Taxonomy (NCBI): domain Eukaryota; kingdom Metazoa; phylum Chordata; class Mammalia; order Rodentia; family Caviidae; genus Dolichotis; species Dolichotis patagonum. The sequence goes on from PVJX010000793.1 coordinate 158,477, forward strand.
CTTTGAGGTTCACACAGCCAGCCAAAACAAGAGAGCACAAAGCCAAATGATTGCTGAATAGATTCAAATCGAACTAAAATGCTGGCTTCTGATCAACATTTTCATCTCCTCAGGTCAGGCCAGGTGACAGGCACCCAGCAATGAGAAGGATGCCTACTGTACCCAGCCTATAGCCTTGCCCTTTCCCTGATTACCCTGAGCTCAGTAGGTGTGGCCACAGTGCAATGCTCTCTGCATGGTCCATGGAAACAACTTCTGGCACAAGATGACTCAGGGTCCAAAGGGTGCACTGTCATTATCTGGTTTGTTTATTTGTCTTTTTGTTTTTAAAGTAATAAACTGGTTTTTGTTTTTCTTTTTCCTGTCTTTTTGAAACAGAGTCTCACTATGCAATTCAGGTTGGCCTTGAGCTCATTTTGTAGCCCAGGCTGGTCTCGAACTCACAGCGATCCTCCTGCCTCAGCCTCCTGAGTGCTGGGCTTACAGGCATGTGCCACCACATCCAGCTTAACAAACAAGTTTTTAAAGTTAGCAATGGTAGACAAAATCCCAGGCCAAGCCACAAAGCCCCATTTTTCTCATAATGTGCTGAAACCACAGTTTACCCAATATACAAAACAGTTTCTATAGGAAAATGAGTAGAGAAATGATTCAAAGACGAAGATACACCCTGCCCTACCACCACCACTTTCAAAGGAAGTGACAGCAGTCAGAACCAGGGGCATTTTTACCTGGGTTGCGAAGGCAGTGAGGGTCTGGATCATGGAGAAATGAGGTGAGTGGAGGGAATGAGGGCTGGAGGGGATGGGGATGAGGGCCACCTTGCAAGAGTGAGGAAGGACTGTGCTGAGAAGTGATAAGAAGGGCAGGAGGTAGATGGACAGGTAACTCCTGGGCATCTTGACCCTGGTTGGAATCAGGCAGAAGGTCCTGTTCTCTCTTTGCCTTTCAACCCAATACCACAGACATCAAGAGAGCAAAGGGCCTTGAGCAGGACAGGCATTAACTCAGCTCTCCTTTCATGCTGTTCACTCTTGGGGATTTTTCTCGTTACTTTTGGCCAACCTTAATGTACTATTCTCTCTCAAATCTGCACCGACAAAAGACATGATTGCAGGCAGGAAGTGAGACCCAGGATGCCAGAGCTAGAGAGACATCCAGGCCACAAGAGGCATGAAATCTACCCTTATGGAGTGTGGGATCTGAAGATGAGGAGGAAGTGAGGAGGAGGGGTAGGAGCCAGAGAGAGCAGCACCCTCTCGTTGGAGTGTCTGTGCACTTGCAGGGAGGTGTGTAAACTAGTCGTGACTCCCTATGAGCACAACCCACGGTCTCTTCCTAGATTCTGCAGAGCAAGCATTGCTCTTTCATAGAGCCTACTGGCTTCCCACGTTTGCACATTATGTCTTTCCCCCTCTGCTGTTCTGCCGTTCTGTCTGACTGTGCGATTGGCTCACTTGTGTTTAAAAACAAATAAAGGTTGCAGCCCTGCAGAGTTCACTACCAGGTGGAACAGAAAACTGAGCAGAGATGGCACAAGCAACCCCAGTGGGGCTGGGGCTATCGGTGCAAAAAGACTGAATGCTCCAGCTTTTGTGACTCGGGTTTTTATACTCAGATACCCATTTTAAGATAACGGACTATCCCTCAGAACCATTTTAAGAAATAAGCTTATGTTCATTAACTTTTTAAAGCACAAAAGAGATTTTTTATTATCTAATATACCTCTATCACCTTTCCTCCCTACTTAGGCATTTGAACCTCAACATATTTTACATTTTTATTAAACAGCAGGTTCAGTCTATATTAATGGCACTTCTTTTTCCAGAATTACACTTGCCTAAACTTTCTTGCTTTAAAAAGTTTTTTTATTTTTTCATGTTTATTTTTTAAAGAGAAAAAAAATTTTTTAAGTTTAACTTTTGAGGAGAAAACATCCAAAGAATTTCAACTACATGACTAATTGTCATTCATTTGTCCCATAAACATTTAATGATCATCTACTACATGGTTCTACTATATTAATCATCTATATGGAATGGTTCCAGCCAGAGATATAAAAATAGACAATATATTTACCATGTCATCACTATACAAAGGCGAAAAACAGAATTAAAAATACTGTGGAAGTTTTTCAAATTTTATTTTGCAGGAAAAAAAAAGATACACAAAACAATGACACCGAGTTTCAAAACAGGTTAATTAGACCTTAATTAGACCGTTACAACAGTTGATACATTGTGTACTGGCTTTGCAGTTGTTGTTCAGAGTGGAAGTTTGGAGTTAGTGGTAAAAATTGTAAACCTGGAGAAAATACTGAAAATCAATGATCATATGTATGCTTTAAAAGGTGGATTTTATGTGTAAAGTAAATCTTTTTTTAAACTCATTTTATTTTGCAAAGTAATTGAATGGTTTTTTTTTTTCTTACTGTGCTGCAAATATATTGCTTCACTGCATAAAAACACCACCAGCAAATGTAGTATATGGTAAAATTAAGCAAGTATAGTTCTTCACCTGACATTGTACAACTGACCCACATTTTCCTCCTATCCTAGTTATTTCCTAGGGGAGGCTCATAAAAGTATTTATACCCAAATCCAGGGGAAAATGGAAGCAAGTTTCAAGATTATATTAGACTTAGGATAACAATTTGAATTACATAATTTTTGTAAATAATTTTTACCATGGATAATTTCATAAATTTTGAATCAGAACCGACAGCCCAATCTCATAATCACAGGTACCTCAGCTCACAAACTTAATTCGTTTCACAATTCTGGGGAAGATGGCCACATCATGTTCCTCGCCTGACACAGAGTTCATGCCATGAAGCAAAATTTTGCCAAATGCTTCTGTTTAAGAACAATTCAGTTTTGCAAATAGAAGCATTCCATGAACCAAGCCGTTACTTTTTTTGAAAAGATGCACATTGTATTATTCTGCAATCATTAGGGAGTTCCCGCTGTATTTTCTTCCAGAAAAGGTACAAAGAGTGGTTTCCTTGTATATTTTGTCACTAATTTAAAACAACTCTGCTAGAGTAAGTGGCTTCATGCTAGGTTATTGAGAGAGTGACGTGTCACATATTTCTGTTACACTTCCCCACTCATGAGGTCATCTATTTCTGAAAGGTCACTCAGGCTCATCTTTATCAGCCAACCATCTTCATAACAAATTTTGTTGACAAGCCTTGGATTTTCAGCAAGTGCTTCATTAAATTCACTTACTTCTGATACAGGAGGATAGCTCATCGGCAGCTTTCTCAGCTTGCTTTTCCAATCAGTTCCAACTTTAGGCAGACTACAGTAAATAACATCCCTCAAAGCTTTCTGTGCAAAATGGCTGATTTCCCCCATTACGATACCATTTTCTGTTGTTATACATTCACATTCCTCCAGTGTACAGTGCCCACTTGCAGCTGCATCAGGCAGGGCATGTTGGGTGTGGAGGCTGCGGCCACCACCTGCATGCTCCTGGCCACTCCCAGTGACATGTTCACAGGGGTTCAAAACACTCATTTTAAAAAGCCTTTTGGAAGCATTCTGGGAGAATATGTACTATGTGTTTTCACATGATAGGTACTCATAAACATTTTATAAAGCATTTAATTAAAAGATGCCTACCTGAAAAAAGAAATATTTGGATTTATTTATTTTATTTATTTATTTATTTATTTATTTATTTATCTATTGGTACCAGGCATCAAACTCATGACCTCTCATTTGCCAGGCAGGCGCTTATGCCACTGAGCTAAATCCCTGGCCCTTATTTGGATATTATATAGTCTACAGTATCATTCTGCTTACAATTGCCCTTGGAAGTCTAACCGTGTTAAGTTCACTGAAATGCCAGCTACTTCCACTGGTCCAACAGATGGGGTTGTATGAGGCAAGTAATCATGTATGACCTCCTCCCATTATTCAGAAACCAAAGTTCCCAGGCATCTGGAGGTTTGCCTACTCCTGACCTGGCCAGGAAGACCTGCTCTTCCTGACCAGACTAGCTAAAGTGTCTACTGACAAGCATCACCCACTTTTACTATCTTCCCATTGTCCTAGCACTTCACACATCTCCGTGAGAACCGACCCAGAGCTAGGGTTTGTTGCAAACAGATCTGTGTCAGCCACTCACAAATTTAACTAATACAATGTATATCTCTGGCTATCTTGTCCCATTGAAACTTGATCTTCCTAGAAATGGACTGTATTATCTGTTTTACTAGTAATATCCCCAAGTTACCAAGGAAGTTACTAAAATGTTCCAGAAACTCAGTAAATGTTGTTTTTAATTTGCTGTTTTATCAAATCTCTGCCATTCATTCTCAGGAAAAATAACACATGCCATCATTTAGCCATCTCTAAAGGTTAGTATATATTATCTGACAATTAGTAGTGTTCCAAAACCCTCTAGTACAAAAGAGAACAAAAGAGTTTTCTTGTCAAGAAAAGACAGTTAAAAACAAAATCATTTCGACTTCTTGACCTGAATGTTTCTAAAATCTGTTATCTGCTGTGTTCTGAAACAATGTAACGAATATAATTTAACAGATTCTTTTAAATTCTGCATTATTCCCATAGAATTACAAAGTATGGCAAGTTGTTTGTCCCTATTCTAAAAGTGCAGTTGGAAGGTTTTTGAGTTCTACATCTACTGTTTAATTTTCTGTCTCTTTATTTGCTAACACTTCAGACACATGACTCCCTCAAGCAACAAATCAACCTTCTTTTACTTTGCTGCTACTAATCTGCTTGTCAGTAGAACTGATGTATGTTTGTATATGTGCGCACGCACGTGTGCAAAAGGAGAACAGAGAAAACACCAATTACAATTTATTATCTTTGAGAAGTGGATATTAGATTTTAAACTTTTACACTAGTGAATTTGTTTTTAAATTTTTTACATGCATGTGTATTACTGTGATTTATATGCAGTATAAATAGAAATAATTTAGTATTTTGTATTACGCTTATAATATTGTACTTTCATAATAAATTACCTAATCACTTAGGCTGATCTATAAATGGAGACTTTCCAGAGGAGAAAATGCAAGGTTAGTGAGTAACAGAAGATTCAGAGAATTTAGTGTTCATCTTCTGATTTCAAATCAAATCTCTGCTGTTTACTAGCTACCAACTCTTAGCCCTAAATTTACATTAGTCTTGTTGATTAGTATTATAATTAAAATAATATTTATTGTAAATATTCACCAAGCACTTAGATGTGTCCAGCAACTGTGTAGAGTACCCTACAAACATGATCTTCATTAACCTCATAGCACCCAGGTGAAGAGAGTATGGTGCTCGCTGCCTCACTGGTGAATGTGTAGCACCCAGGTGAAGAGAGTATGGTGCTCGCTGCCTCACTGGTGAATGTGGGCACAGAGTGCCACTCCAGGATGGGGTAGGAGAAAGGCGGCGAGGGTCTCCCCAACCAGGTTACCCCACTGCCCTCTCACAGTCCTGGTTTCTGCCTCTGCTCAACCAAAATTCTGATAAACATTAACCTCACAGGACCATTAGGAAAAGTAAATACGGCAATAGATGTGATGCCTCATCGACTCTAATGTGCTTTTTAAAATGTCATTTTATGATTATTAAACATGGCTATTTTTTATAGCCTTTTCACACTTTGTTCCTTCCTACTTCTCCGGAGTACTGTATACAGTGAATCAGACAAAGGACCCTGAGGTCAGATGTGCATAGTCACACTAATGACGCAGACTGGTTTAACTGGTAATTATAATGCCACCGGCATTTTAAAGACACATCAAAAATATTAAATAGTAGATGTTTCCTTAATTGAATTAAAATTCTCTTCTTGAAAGAAGTGTTTCAGCTCCATGGGCTGAGTGCCTGACTCCAATGAGGAATTCAGATAAAATACCAAAACAGTAACCAAAAGAGGAGAGATCAAAGGCCCATTTTTGCAGAAGAGAAATCCATACTCTGAGCAGAAGGAACAACACAGACAAACCAAAATACCCTTTGAAATCACAGATGGGAATCTGTCTTCCTTTGGCATCTTTGTTAAGAAGCCATGTCTCTGCTCTCGCACACATTAAAAAACTAACACCCACACCCACAAATACATACAGATGTTCACGAATATTCATGATGTGCTTCCAGTTTGGTTTAGACTTTTCCTTGATTTATTTTTGATTAAGCTCCATCAGCTTGTGCTGGGGCCCATGAGATGGATGGCACTGCTGTAGCACAAATTTAGACCATCTTCATATTCTAAGTAATTGCAGAAAGTCTTTCAAACTATCCCTTATAAATAAATAATTTATGCACAGGGTGCAGAATGCTAGAGATAGAAGCAGTTGGACTGTTCCTCACCTGAACTGTAATTCAATTGCTAGAGTTGCTAAATTAAGCCTCCACTTCTAATGCAAGGATTAATATACCAAGCAAGGAGGGGGAAAAGCTATGAATTGACATATCAATGAATGCAAAAGGGCTAGAACCTGATTTTCTTTGAGTATTACAGTGCAGCATTAAAGGAAGAATAAGAGCTGGGCTTTGGAGGTACTGAGGTGTATTTTCTACAATTAGCACCTTAGAGTATGTCCTCCAGATACTGAACAGGTATTGGAAAGGTATTTGAATCAATGATGCAAAATAAATTTGCTCAATATTCTACTGTCTTGCTTTTCTCTACTTAGAATAAAATTCTTCAAACTCCAAAATTGAAAGGTATGGCAGCTCCAGACTAAAACATACTGCTGCAATAGGTGACCACAAAAATTTCTCATCAATATACTCAGTGATGGAGCTGGTGAATGGTCAGAGGAGAGTACTTGCTGAGCAAGGGTGTGGTGCTGGGTTTGATCCTCAGCATCAAAGAACAAACTATGATTGACTGATTGATAAGCAGGCAGAGATATACCTACATGTGAGCCAATTCTTTCATCTGCCTCTGTCATTTCAGCACACTAGAGATATGGCAAGAGATCTGTCTAAAGCATGGAACTATGGACCAGGAAGCCAATACCAAGTGTGTGTGCTGACAGCCGAAAAGTCTCACAGCTCTGCCCTGCGTGACTTCCAGCTCTCCCCGTAGGTGCGCATCTGTGCAATCCCATTCTAGATGTCGACCACTCTCATTCCCCAAACAGGGGACTAGAGCACAGATGGGTCATGCAGCCAAAAATCTCATATTTAGAACACAGACAAGATCATCAAATAACATTATATATATGACTATAGTAATCTACTCCGAGGAGCTCAAAACAAGGATGCATTCATTACACTCCTTTAGATTTTGTCTCACTGGCTGGGGATTTAGCTCAGTGGCTTAAGCGCCTGCCTGGCAAGCGCGAGGTCATGAGTTCGAGCCTCAGTACTAAAAAAAAAAAAAGAGAGAGAGATTTTGTCTCACTGAAAGACCATACTGCCTCTAGTGTGCTATAAATGAACATTTTTAATGACTTATAATTACCTTGTGATTAACACAAGTAAAAGATACTGCCATATTAAAAATGTTAAATTGTTAAATGTAAACATTCAGATCACATTACAATTTTGGTAACCTGGTTTTGACACTCTGGGGCACCTGGCCTGGGTTTCTTTTACCCTCTGAAAGGGCCTGACTCCAACTCCACACCCCAACTCAGCCCTGAGCTCTGGGCAAGTGTTTGATTCTCCTATCAAGTGGCCTCTTCTTGAGTCCCTTGAGTTTTCTCCCCAATTGGTGTTAATCTGATTAACGTTGAGGAATTCTCCCTGTCATATGTAAATGAAACAAAGGTCAGATTTTTCCCTTTCTGGCAAGCATTTGTATTTTAAGCAGAACACTATTTTGATTTTTAATCTCCCAGGCATAGTAGGTTTTATTAAAGCAAACAAACAAAAATCAGTCATTTCTAAATGCTTGTCAGCAAAAAGGAGCTGAAGCTATTGGTCTATGCTTAAAAAATCTGAAACTCTCCACACTTAATATATCAAACAGAATGCAGGTTTCCATAACTACACAAGCTGTCTGCAAAGATTTCTATGCACGAAAGAATGGAAACACACACGTATTGCTGATTAAGTAAAAAACTTTCTTAATAACCAGAGGTATAGGATGTCAAGATCAAATCCAGCACCAAGAGATCTGTTTATGTCCAGTTCACTCCGCACAATGCACAAAAAACTGCTGACTAAATTGGGCCTGGGCATTTGAACACAAACACCACGTTGTCTGAGAGGAGCCACAGCAGGGAACCACATTACCATCTGGCTTAAGATATAATGCCTCAGTGTATTTTGACATCAAGTGTGCGAATCCCACAGCAGACTGTAGTTCAGAGTCACCATCTAATGCCCACTGATTCTGATTGCAAACTGCAAGTCAACACTAGCCCAAAGCTGGAGAAGAATGGAAGTTAACACAAAACAAAACAAAGCAAAACAAAAACAAATGCCCTTCAGAGCAGCATGCTTCAGAGCTTGGAGGCTTTAACTGGGTAATTTTGGACCCTACATAGCTGGGTTCTTACTGTTATCCTGTAGAGAGTAGAACAAGAATATGGAAGGTACATTGGTTCCCTGTGCTTCTAGCTCTGAGCACTGCTCCTAGAAACAGAGGGGATCTATCAATGAAGCTGGGCCAACCCCATTTTCCTCCGATTTTCATGAACAATCAGGGAGCTTAAGTGTATAGGAACCCTGCTTGTCATATATTTCACTGTCTATAGCAAATAGCGAAAGAGCAGTCACTGAAACAGAAACATTTAACACAGAAAATCCCACACAGACCAGCCTCCATGTGCATGTCTATGTGAAGATACACACAAAGCAAGAACAAGTTTATCTTGGCCCAGCCAGGCAACAAGGGCAAAGGGGTAATTATTTTTGTTCTGTCTTATGAAGAGTGGTGATAAGAGCAACATTCTGTTTCCTTCTGAGATTAATAATCCAGGGACCTGTGAAAGAACAGCAAGCATCCTTGCTCTGTCTCATTCAGATCCTGGTTTCTAGCTGCAGTAGACTTCTTGCAATGGTCTATCAAGGTCACGACTCCTTCCTCAACTTTTGGCCCTGACCTAAAACATGACTGTGATGTCTGTCTTTAGTCACACCACACTATCCACACATCCCCCTCAAAACCAGATCAGTCTTGTAAGTTCTTTATGCTTCAGAAGTCCAGGAATCATTTCGAAGAAGCTCCTTACACACGTTGCTAACCTGGGTCAGCATTTTAATAGTTAGTTCATTTGTTTTCTGTCCCCACTAAATCACGACATCTTTTTGAGTAGGGAAACATCTATTATCTATGTCATTGGAAAGGTAAAATCCCAAACACAGACAACGCTCACAACATATTTAAGACCAATTACATGCATCAATGAGTTCAGCAAACATTTATTGAGTACATACTATATGCCACATGTGTTCTCTGTGCTGCGGTACACGGTGACAGAATTTATTGGGGAGACAGTAAGGGACTCTGCAGGTGACAGGTATGTTCTATATACAGCTTGCCTATGGGTGTCATGTACATATGCACTTGATAGTAGGATGGCTGAGATTTATGCACTTCAATGTGTGTAAATTTTAACTCAAAAATGAAGATTTTTTTAAAAGAATAGTAATAAGCAGGAGTAGAGAACAAAGGTAAAATAGGAGTGGCAGAATGCTGGTGGCAGTTGAGAACAGGGGGACAGGCAGAAGCAGTTCATTCATTATACTATGCTGTTTATATATCCGTGAAATTTCCCAAAACTAAAAAGCTAAAAAAAAAAATCCCCGCACTCATGTGAATAAACACTAATGAAGTACGAATAACAGACACTCTGAGCAAAGTGTAGTGGCGCATGCACTCCGGGAGGCTCAAGCAGGAAGATGGCAAGTTAGATCCCAGTATGGGGAACTTACTGAGATGCTGCCTCAAAATAAAAAAATAAAAAATAAAATAAAATAAAATAAAATGGGGGGTAGAGTAGTTCAGTGCAGACACTCAGTTCAAACCCTTCTACTTGTCCTCAAAAAGGTGCATGCTCTTCAGCATTAATAAATTTTTGAACCAGGAAGAGAAGATACAGAAAAGAAACTTAGGTAAGATATTTAAGACTGTAACATCGTTTTACTTAACCCTCAGAATACTCATGAGATAAATTTATCCCAATTTTATGGAGGTTTTGTGAAATTAAGCAACTTGCCCAAGTGTGATGGTTAATCTTGACTATACTGAGAGATGCCTAGCAGATCAAGAGCACACTTCTGGGTGTGCCTGTGGGGATGTTTCCAGAGATGACTGACCTGTAAGGCAGCAAACTGGAGGTGGAGGGTGTGGAAGACAATTTGAGTGACTCCCCTTGAATATAGAACAATTGTTGCAACTTTGATTACATCGAGACTTATTTTTTTACACTCATATGTATAGAGCTGACTATGGTATTTTTTTCTTAATCCCAAATATTGTGTATTGCAATCCAAGTATTGTGATCCCTTTTTTAGTCTTCCTCACAATCCAGAAAGTTATATTTGTAATCCCATTGAGATGTTATTGGAATCTCAGCAAGTTAATTTCAATCTACCACCTCCAATGCAACCCACGGTGAGAGGACACCAAGACATTTTCAAAGTTAAGGGCAGCCAAGGGTCCTAACCCAATTCCCTGTGCAGACAGAGGCCCTGATCTAAGGCCTCTCTCAGAATCTATTATCTAGGGTGGCTTGAGAATGAGTGACAGTGAGGATGGCAGGAAATACTTGAGTGCCTTAAACTGGCTAGCCAGCTGTGGGGGGTGGGGCGCAAAATGCAGGGATAACAATATACACAAGGATCAATTTGCATAATTCAATTAAGGTAGCAACTAATCTGGAGGCTGTTGCTTCAGTTTCTGATATGTAAACTTTCTTGCCCTAGGGACCCATAGCCTCTTTATCTTGAGGTTCATACACAGTAGAGCTGACTGGCTCTACCATCCCGTTGTGCTCATATATTTTACAGAAAGCACTATGTAAGAAAACTAGAGATTGTCTGATGGCTTTAGAGATTACATACTAGTACCTCAGCTAGCCTTATTTATAATGCTTACAGCCAATTAAAGAGAAAAAAAAATGTCATAGTCAGCTCTGTACATATCAGTATGAGGAAATCAGTCTCAATATAATCAAAATTGCAGCAATTGTTCTGCATTCAAGGGGAGTCACTCAAATTGTCTCCCACAGAGGTGAGACAAGCCCCTACCTGAATGTGGGTGGCAGCATCCAACAGGGTAAGGACCTACAATGGAACAAAGGCAGAAGGAGGAGGCAGCCCGCCAGTGTGTGCTCTCTGGTGCTTTCCTGCTCACTTCCTGGCTACAATGAATTGGGCAGTATTCTTCCACCAGCTCTAGGCCATGATGCTTCTGCCTCACCATGGGCCCACAAGCAACAGAGCCAAGTGACCATGGACTTCAAATATCCAAAAACTGAAAGCCAATCTAAATCTTTCCTCCTTAGGTTCATTTTCCAAGGTATTTTGTCACACAAAAAACTAACACACCAAGTAAGCAGCAGTCAGAGTTGAATCACTTTGACCTATTCCCATCAATCTGACACTTTTTACCCATGTAACAAACCCAGGGCAAGGACTCTCACTTGTACTTGAAATGGGATGGGAGTGGGGTTAGTACAGTCTAAAGAAACCCCAAAAATGACCAGTGGTCACAAGAGACACACACTAGTCCTACAGCCTCGGTGTTGGTCCAGAGCTATATTTGGAATGATTATCTTATCTGGAAAGATTAATTTATTAAACTTTAATCTGGAAGCATTAAATTATTAAAATTCCAAGGAATAAAACACCCAGAATCATTCTCACATCATATACAATGATTCTCATAGGCCATTTTACTATTACAATACCCAGCACTTTTATTTATAACTGGGGTCCCTGAAGACCTGGCTGGTCTCTGCCCAGGCTCCCTCTTCATTCAAACAGTCATGATAACGACCTGGCACACGTCTAGGCCAGGCTTTGCCTGCTGACAACTATGTCATTATCCATGGCATGCTGTCCTAGGTGAGGACTCTTCCATCCACCCTGTGTCATATCAAGTTGCTTCCTGCCAACATCCAAACAGATTCATTCCCAAAGATGCTGAGGAAGCTAATACTAATGGTAATAAGAGCCTGTGCATGTCCCTTTTGCCGGCTGAAGTGTCACTTTAACAGATTGTCAGGCTTACCATCACTAGGGATGGGCCCATTATGGACTTGGAAGGCTACTGTCATTTTGGACTGCAGCTTCCTTCAGCCAAACTCACACATGGTGCTCGGGGAACTGCCAAATGTGGGGAAATCTGGGCAACTTCCTAATGCTCGCAAGCGCTAATATCCCAAATCTCCAGCAGAGGCAGAAGGCACCATCTAGACACATCATTCTTTCCGGGCCCATGTGGTGCTAAATAAAACTCTCCCTATACTTATAAATTTGACTCAGAATCCCTGTTCATACTGTTAAATCTTTACACATCTGTACTCCTGTCACCTTCATCAAAACTGGCCCCAAGGACACATTCTTGAACACTTTATTCCAGTTGGGATCCAGGTAATTAGGTCTTAAAGAAGTCGTCTGACATCTAGTCCAGAAAGTTAATTACTAACATAATTATTTTTTTCAGATTAAGTCAAGCATCTCTGTGGGAAAGATGTCTTTTTGGTTTGTTCTCAGTTGACATATAATTAGCTCATAAGGGCTTTTTTTTAAAAAAACTTTTTAAAGCCAAATATAAATACCTAAATATTTATTCTGCCTATAAAATACTTTCTAGCCAGGCATGGTGGTGAATGCCTAATCCCAGCACTTGGGAGGCTGAGACAGGATTACTTTAAGTTCAAGGGCAACCTGGGGTACAAAGTGAGTTCAAGCCCATCCTGAACTACATAGTGAAACACTGTCTCAGTAGATTCAAAAGAAATTTTTTTAATTAAAAAATAAAAAACTTTCTCAAGCCCCAGAATTCATCCAGAGATTTAGCAGTCTTCCACAGAGCTGTATCACCCGCCCTCACTGATCACAGAGTCAATTCATCTCCAAACTCAGGTCTGTTTTCTAAATTACTTTCTCAAAACACAATATACATTATGCTACTTTTCCCACCATTAAATGTTTTAGGCTCTTAATATCTTGTGACTTCCTCTTACTGCTTTCGGTAGATTATCCCTTCTTGAAGCTGTCTTGTATTAGCTTTTGCCAGAGTTGCTCATGATCTCAGAAAGATTATTAAACTCCATGTCTTAGACCCAAGGTTGTCTTTTACTTGCAAATAAGGAGGCTGATTTCCTTCCTGTCCAAATACAGAATTCAAAACTGGAAATATACTTAAAATTCAGATGCAGTAACAGGGAGTGTTACGTCATGGACTAAAAGTTACAGCTTCGCAAGGAAATGAGTTGCCATCAGGAGTCAAATCTATGATGAGCTACTGCTGAGAAGGGAACACGGAGTAAATTACCAGCATTGCATATGTGGCCTAACTGATGAATTTTCTTAAAACCTGTCTAACATGGACTTCCCAAGCCACGTGGCTGACACATGAAACATCCAACTTCTTACTCGATCTTCAGCAGTTTAAAAATACCCTTTTATAGCCAGGCATGGTGGCACATGTAATCCCAGTATACTCTAAGAGGATGAAGCAAGAGGACTGCAAGTTCAAGTCCAGCTGAGACAATTTAGCATGACCCTCTCTCAAAATTTTTTCAAAATCTTAAAAAAAGGCTGGGTATAAAGCTCAGTGTGAAGGCTCTGGGTTTAATCCTCTGTACTCTGGTGGGGGGAAAATCCCTTTTATTGCTATGGCTTCCTTGGAATTTCATAGAATTGAATGTGCCAATTTAGGATCTTATTCCTCCTGCTGGCTGCAATTTAAAGAATGAACAGCCATGCTCCCAAACAAGCTTGAATCAATTTTACCTACCACCAAGTCCTTACACCTTTGATAGCAACTAATTAAGCTCATGTAGTGGTGTTTCCCTCCCCCAACCCCACCCCAAGACAGTCTTTTGCTGTTCTGGAACAGAGCACATCAAATTAGTCCCATCTGTCTAAACAGGAAGGCGTATGTTTATCCCACCAATAGGCAGGCTTCCTTTCCTACCTAGCAGTGGCATTCCCAGGTTTCACAGCACTGTGGCAGTAACTTTGATAACCCCAACTCTTAGACCAGTTAGAAGTCTGTGAAGAGTGGTTTAGTGAGATGTACCAATAATCATCTAGCAATTCACAGTCCTCATTTCTGTGAACCATGAAAAGTCCAGGAAAACCAAAAAAGATTAACATTCTAAGTCAAAATGGCAACACTCCAAAATTAAGGGCTCATGGTATAGTCCATTGATAGAGCCCATACCTACCAGGTGCACAGCTCTGGGCTGAATCCCCAGCATGACCAAATAATAAAAATAAAAAAGTAAAAACTAAAATGCAATGGTTCAATTGTTCTGTGACAGTACTGCCAAAATCAGAGTATTTTTTCATTAGCTATGCCCCAACAGGAAAGCCTATTTCTTTAAGCAAAGCATGGGACACGAAGTTATTTTTCTTAAAAAGAAATGGCCCCACCATTCATACACACCACAGGACAAAGTTAGGGGGAGAACATTCCTTGGTAACGATGACACCCCTGTACTTGCCTGAGCCAACATCTGGGAAGATGGCTTTCTGCCCCACATGACACTTTTTAGTCTCTATCAACTCTCTTAAGCTAATGCAAATCCCTGCAGACTACTAAATTAGTGAACAAGAAGGAACGAGCAAACATTAGTACTATTTGGCAGTCCTAATGTTACTTTCTGACTCAGGGATCTTTACTTAGGCTGAGTTAATGAAAAAAATTAAGGTACACGAGAACCGTAAGTACACACCTAAGTGGAAATAGACCATGTGCACTCAGAATATACATCAGTGCTCAAGCACTTGCTGTGCCTCTTCTAAAACAGAACCTTTTATGCAACATAAAAAGTATCTGCTTCTACTTAATTCTAAATCAGTTACCTAATTTTCTGTTCTCACCCTAAGTAGACTTATAGACAAGCAAAGTTTAAGTTCAATCAGTACTTTTTAAACTTTTTTTTAAAGACGGAGGAGTGCTGTAAACAAATCCATGTAGCCCCCATCATAGGAGAGGGTCATAAAATGAGCTCTCTGGAAGACATATGGAAAGCAGAGATATTTCTTCCACTTTCCCTCTTGGCAGGGGAATCAGAAGGTGGACACACACAACAACACAATTTGAAAAGCATGGAACTGCCAACCCTGGTGCCTTTGCCTGTAGTCCCAGCTTATAATCCCCACTACTCTGAAGGCTGAACTAGGAGGATCACAACTGCAAAGTCAGCATAGGGAACTTAGTGAGACCATGCCTAAAAATATATAATAGTTGGGGTGTAGTTCAATGGTAGAGCAGTTGCCTAGTATGTATGAGGTTATGGATCCAAGCAGCACAGAAGTAAAATGAATCTAGTAGGTAGAAAACTGAATGGGATAAACGTCAAATTTCAGTAAGATATTTTACAGCACAGAACTACCAACATATATATGGCTTGTATAGAGAACTGCTATGCTATTTATTATTTACCCCACACAATACCAAATACTCTACTAGTTATATCTGCAGAGATCTTTACAAATTAGCCAAGTGACTTTCAACATCCGTAAGTAGGAAGGCAGCACAGATTCATAAAAGTTGGTAATTGCAAAGAGATTTCAATATCCTAGAATATGAACTATAATGAAATGTTGAGTAAAAACCAAGATACAAGTTTTTAACATATACAAGAAAATTATATTGCAAATTTTTAAATGCCCAGAAAAATACCGCAAGAAGACCTCTAAAATACCTACATGTTTATTGCTAGGCAAGACATTATGGGTGACCTACTGATTCTGTAAACTATTCATCTTTTAAAAATAAAAAACCCAAAGAGAAGAAAAGAGACATGGAGGGCAAGGAAGAAAATAACTTGACACATGCACCCTTTGAGCTTACTAGTTGTGTTGGTGACTTTTCTCTTGTTGCTGAGATAAAATACCTGACACCCAAAATTAAATAAGAAAGGGTTTATTTAGCTCACAGTTTGTGGAGGTTCCAGTCCATAATCAGCTGGCTCCAAGGCAGGTTGGCATAACAGAGGGTAATAGTTCATGGTAGCAGAAGACAGTAAAAACAACAGCAGCAAAAAGGGAGAAATGTAGAGAGAAGACTCCTTCTGTCCCTTACATTGCATGTAGGTCACACCCATCTTAGGGTGAGTGTAGCACTCACACCAATAATCCCAGCATTGGACCATAAATCAATCACAAATTCTAGAAACCTGTCCTCATGACCACATGAGGATTTGGGGGGACATCCAGACACAAACCATAACACTGGTCCATAGTGCAAACATCCTTTCACCTTAAGAGTTAAACAAATAAAAATCTAATCTCTTAGTGACTGCAAAGATTTGGCTCTATAAGCCCAGCCAATATGCAATGTATTAAATACCTGCAAGATAACTGCATTGGCCTTTGGTGAGTCTTATTTTTTTACTGCTCTCAAGTACAGACTGAAGCTTCAGGCACACTGGGGCTGTTAGAAGGACCAAGAGTAGGAATTGCACTGCTTAGCAGAAACTTATACTCACCACATCGAGGTCCTGAGAAACCCGCCGTTTCCGCAGCTCCTCCATCCTTTCACACACGTCTGAGAAGCAGGTATTGTAATAATCTGCGTACTGCTGTGCCAGGTCATCAATGTTTCCCAGGGAACCGTCCTAGGGAAGAGGGAGGAAGGAGAAAGAGGAAAGAACAAAGGCAGTCAGTTCAGTCCGGCTCAGAAAAGTAGCATGGTCACCTGATCATCCTCTGGACAGCATTTGTAGTAGCAATGGCTGATATGTATTAATTACCCTGTGGCCCTGTGCCAGGTAGAGTTTACACATGATACCTAATCCCCTGGGCATCCCTGAGACAAGATCTGTTCTTTTTCTCACTGTACTGATGGACAAACAAGCTCAACAAATTGTGTGACTGCTGTCAGATGCCAAAGATAACAAGCAAGGAAGCCAGGTCTCTGCTGCCTGGTGCCAAAGCCATGGCCACCAGCCCACAGCTGCCTACCTGGCAGGACAGAGGGAGGAGAGGCCGGGACAGTGCCTCTAGCAAAGGCACCCCAAGTCACAGGCAGCCTGAAGCCCAAGCCTGGTCATGGTTACATTGCAGGTCCCATTGGAGGACACTTACTAAGAGACAGATGCCAGCTTCCTATCTGGAACCTGAGTGCAAACTTAGAACCCAGGGTGCCATGAGGAATTCTGCTACTGGACCACACTGCTTACCTTGTCATCCCAGAAACTCTCATAAAACTGGAAAATCTTATTCATCAGTCATTAGTGTTCATTTCTATGCTCATTCTTGCAGCCATTTATATACCAGTTATTCATTAGGCTTATTACATATTCCAAGTACAAGTGGTTATAAATTTAGCTAAATAAACATGCCACTTGTCTCGGGCCCAGGTAGTAGTACCTGAGCCCAATGTGACTTTACATGGTATGTGGGCCAGGATCATTTTTCAATCTGTAAATCAGAATAATAACAGGGACCATGAAGGAGCAGCCTGGTAGCAACAAGTTCTCAAGTCTCCTCTAGCTAGATACACTCTTCTTGAGACTGCCCTGTACTCTACTCTTCCTTGAGGGAGTGGATTCTCCAACACACACTGGGAAAAAACACACAGGGGTAATAGAAATGCCACATTTGGGAGGTAAGCTGTTTCTTCTGTCACTTTCTCCATTTAGAATGGCACCTCTTCTCCTCTTCTCTAACAAGATCTCCCTTTGATATGAGTAAGTAACTTGACAAACACAACCAAGGAAAGTGAATCTTCCAAGACAACTGAGGAAAATACAAGCTCTTGATGATCCACAATGTGCACCCACACTGTCCACGCGGCACTGCTTGCTGGCATTTTCGGTTACTAATTTTCACGCTTCTCCTAAAGCAACACGTCTAACACCACAGCACCTCTTTGGTTTCAAGCTGGGATTGGGATACAGTTTCGTAAAACCCAGCCCTGGTCAGGAAGCCTCAGCCACACAGCAAGCAATTGTCCGGACCCACTTCTGCATTCCCTGATTTTAGGAACTAACGGAAAGGAGAAACAGAAATCGAAAGAAACAATTTTTTTTAGAAATTGCTCTTTCCTTTCCCATCATTAATATGTTCTGCACTTGAGGTTTATGCCTGTAAGTCCCCAGCACACAGCCAGGGAAATGGAGAACTCTTACAAGGCTGGGAAGATCTCTGAACATTTGAAATGTCTGAGTAAAAGACTGTTCTCTCTACAGTCGGTCTGAGACCTCAGGCTCCACACAACAGATGTGGTGGGAGCCCATCTTCTTCCAAAAGAAGCCTCCAAAAGATGGAGGCTTAGACCACCAGCCCTTCCTTTCCTGCATCAATGAAGGAAACTCCTGGAAAACAGGCTCTTTGGGGGAAGAGGGAAATGAGCCAGAATATCTTAAGCTGGGGTTTGTGAAATGTAACATGATAAAGCAAATTAGGATCCTGAGGATTGCTCTGACTCATTTCAACAACACATGTCCATGGGCCATGACACCAACACCTACAAGTGTCTCTTCTCCACCTTGCCCAATCTGCCTTTGACCAAGCCACCAACATAACCTTGCTAAACAGAGATCTAGCCAGGTCTTCCTCTGAGACCCTTCCGTGCAAGCCCATCACATACTCCACAAAATAAACCCCTAATATACCTACCCAGCTTTCAGTTTCCTTCACCTCTGGTCCTTAAAAGTTCCAGCATTGTCAAGAAAGAAAACTAAAGCTGGGCATGATAGAAGATTCCTGTAATCTCAGCATTCTGGAAAGCTGAGGCAGGAGGATCACAAATTCAATCCTGGGCAATTTAGCGAGACCCTATCTCAAAATTTAAAAGGGACTAGGGATTTGGCTGAGTATAAAGGCTTTGGGTTCAATCCCTAGCACCACAAAAAAGGAAGGATGGAGGGAGGGAGGGCAAGGGGGTGGGCAGGCAGGGAAAATACCTAAGTCCTAGGTACTGGGAGAATAAAGAGGAGGCAAAGCAGGCAGCCTCCTCTAACAGCAAAAGAAGGCACTGAGTAGCCCCTCATCCCTACTCACCTCCCACCCCAGCACACGTAACACCTTGGGAGGCCAGAGGGAAATTACTGTAGGAAACTAGGAAAAAAAAAGGGCAGAAGAGCAGCTCCCATGGGGGCATTTGTTCTAACCACCAGCTAATTCCCCTGGCTAGAACATCCCCTCAGAAGGCATCAGGCAGGTCTCGATGCTCAGGCTATTCCAAGAAGACCTGGGCTATTCCTAGGACAAGGGTAACTGGGCGATTTAGGCATTAGAGCATCGACCTTTATAATCCAAGGAAGTCAGTTCACAATGCAAACATAGCCCTCACCATTCCTGGTCACTTGTACATCTCATGCTTTCTCCACATGCACAGGAGGGTCAAAGAACACCTTTCTCAGTGTGTATTCACTGGCAGAGATGAGCAGGTCTAGAAAGACTGACTGAGAACTCAGTTCTGAGTTCCATCCCTGATTCCCACAAAAACTGGGCTCCTGGTAGATCCTGGGCTCTTAAGAGTTGCGTTGGTCACTCAGGATTGTTATATCATCTCTCCTCCAGAAACTTGTGCCTTCACCCATCAGGAAAACAACACACCCACCACCTTAGAACAAATACTACACCCCTGTCTTCTATTTGCCAAGAAGGTTTGCTACAGAGGTCATAGCTTACACTTTCCTGTGGCTGACTGCTCTTGAATGGAGATAATTGTCTGTCTGTCTGTCTCTCTCTCGCTGACACACACACACACACACACACACACACACACACACACACAAATAGAGGCACTAAGAGTCATTATCCGTACCAATGCACCTCAATCTAGAAACCTGGCTTATCTCAAAAATTACCAACTCTCATGTTTGTGAACTGTACGACCTGTCACAACTGTTCTCTTAGACTAATCAAGGCCAGCAGAACAATTAAAAGAATATGTAACTGGGTATATTCAAACTATGTTTCTTCTCCTTTCACATGTACCTTAAGGATATCTTCCAAGTTAATGTCTTCCGTTTTAAAGTTTCCAGTCCTTTTTTTCCTATTAGAGAAAAAGTTTAATTTTCCATTCCACTCCAAATCAGGCAAAATGCTTTCAAATATTTGGAGACCTGAAAATATATCTATTGCTCATGAGGAGGAGAGCAGCTGTTTAACTCAAGGCAGGCCACAGACGGCCAATATTTCACATCCCCAATATGGCACCATGGCTACTCTTCACATGGCACTCCGCAGGTGATAATTTAAGCCAAGGTGGCACAGCTGCCTTTACATAGGCCCAAATCACTTTCCAGATGTGCAGTACGTCCCCTATAATTACCACATTCATCCACCTTGATGATTTAAATGTCAACAAAGGCAAAACAATGTGTATATTTTAAAAAGCAGTTATCCTCTGTCATCCTGAAACAGCTGTTTGTATCTCAAATAAATGGAACCAGTAAACTACCTGGTGGCTTGGGAGAGGGGAGGTCCTTGTACATGGTAGGCACACGGATGTACCACTGAGCTGTATAACCGCATCCCTAATTTTCTCTTTATCCACTTAAACCCCAAGCCCTTTAAAACAAAGGAGGAAAGAGGAAATTTTGGCAGATCATTAATATTTATGGGTTTGATGACAGCTATGCTTTCACTGGTGTACACTTATCTCTAAATTCATCAAGTTGAACACACTGGGTATGGACAGCCCTTTCCTATGTTCATCATATGAAAAGTTCATGCTCTCCCAGTAGTTTTATAAAAGAACTATCCAGACTCTTTTTGAATAATCTGGCAAAGCTCACGTCATTTTTATGCAACTTGTTTTTTCTTTGAGATAGGTAGAGACCTAGTGATTGAAAATAATGACTCCCACTGAAAGTTTTGGCAACAGAAGTTCGTAGGGAACTTAAACAATGCAACTAATGTGTGAGGCGCCACACTTATCAATCCTTTTTTGGGAATGTGAAGCCTGTGTCTGATCCTAAACTTTGAATTAAAATAACTTCTAACTCTAATGTGACTTTAAGTCACCTCTCCATTTACTATAATACATACCATTATTAAAACACTTAACACAGAATGCTTGGGGGGATGGACAGACATGAAACACAGATGCCTTTTTAAACTTTTTTTTTCAGTTGAGTTTATAACTTGCCTAATCTGTTTCACTTCTTTCTTACTTTTCCCCTTTGGTTCTCATGTATTAGTCTAAAGAAATGAGTCCAAGTTTAGGACAAAAGGAAAACTTTATTTCCTCAAAAAATTTACGCAGATTGTGAAATTCTGAGTCACATTATCTTTTCACAAGAATTTTCCCATGCTTCTGTTTAACAAAAAAAAGTTAGCTGAAAATTCAAATTTAAAAACAAAAAAGAAAATTCAAATTTAGGTCTCATCTGATAAGAAAAATCTTTTTCTCATTCTTGTCTTTAAAAACAAGAAAAGAGATACGTGTCAATGCAAGTTCTCTTTCTTATTACAGCACTGGGTCACAGCGCCAGTCCATTTGACTATCGTAGCACCTGGTATAGAACTGTATCAGTGGCCCTTGCTACCAGTGTTAGTTCGGTGGAATTCAAACTTGTGCAGTCAGCCTGGGGTGATAGAGCATGTTTATGCCAACATACATCTTTCACTGGACCAACATACAGTAAAAATAGAAAGAGAAAGGCTGTTGTACCATACAGTTTAGGTAGGGTGGATTGCTATTGCAATCAAGGAAAAAAGAAATAGCATTCTCCTAGTAATCGGTTTAACAGTGTTTCTCTGATTTATCTGAATATACATCTGTCTCTGGAAAACCTGAAAACAAAAAGTCCATGAAAACAGAAACCATGTATTCGTACCTTTGTTATTTTTGCTGTTCTTTCCCAAATGTCATTATGGTTTAGAATATCTCCACAGACTTAAGAAGAGAAAGAGAAGATCTTTCTCTATGAAAACATCAAGATATACAAGGTGATCTGCCCTATGCAGATTATATGTAAATGAATGCAAATGAATCTGTGGTCCTCTTATTTTATTATCTAGAAAGACAAAGCCCTGAGGGACAACCCAAATGTTCTGTTATAACTCAGAGTTGTAGGAAAGAAAGAGAACAGATTTCTGGCTGGTTGATTTTTTCTCTCCTTTTGTAGTCATATAAGCACATACATGGTTATATTTTATGAAATATAAATTGTGTTGTATTTATATTGCTTCTAGAGAGGAATAGAAAGATAAAGATATACAGATATATCCTGCAAGCCAAATCCATCAAAAGAAATCAGTATAATACAATGAAGGCTTTCTTAAATGACTTCACGACATGTTTTCATTCTTAATTAGTTTGTTTAAACATTTTGAGGTGATAAACACTTTCAGCAACCTTTCAGGTAAAATTGCTTGATGCATGAAAAAGACATGAATTCTCACTGCCTTGTTCAGCTTCATCAGATCTGTTCATATCAACTGTCACTATTTCGTCCTGCCTTATCCTAGTATGTCATTTTCAGAAAATCAATCAGAGACAGAGAGAGAGACAGAGAGAGAGAGATGGAGGGAGAGAAAGAGGGAAGGAAGCAGGGTTTTTAATTCATAATAACTAAAACTATGCACTAAAGCAACGTATTATGATCATGCTGGTGATGTGGGAAGAGGTGAGCACACGCCATGGCAGGTGCTGGAGGAAGACTGTCTTCATACCTTCCATGCACTTCACTCCAAAAACACCCAGAACTTGCTAGAGTTTAAGTCTAACTATTACTTTGGCAAACATGGCCATGGTGTCCAAGGCCCCACTACTTTACTTAGGTTAGGTGAGTCTCCGTTAACATAAGCCCTGAATAAATTGACCACTTTTCTCTTCCTAAAACTCTGTCAGCTCCCCATTCTAGAGCCCCGAAGTCCAAAACTCTGGAGGCCAGGTGGATATCAGGAGGAAAAAGGAGGGATGGAACCTCTTTAATGTAGGAGGGGTAATCTTCATATATGGTTCATGTTTAAATTTTAAAAACGTATTACAATAAGAGACATATTACCATTTATCCCCCTCCCTTCAAATACATTTATCTCATTCTTCACACCACTTTCTGAAGTAGTTTAGAAGTCCTCTTTCATGAGTGTTTCAGATTTTAAAATACAGTGAACACTACTGCCAACTGCCATACAAGGAGAAGGCAGGCTCATAAAAACATAATGATGTGTTCTTCATCTACGTTATTCATCAGATCAGGCACCATGCAACTTCTGGCTCTTCCTCAAAGTCAATAACCATGAAAAGTGAACATTTTGAATCAATTCAGGACATGGAAGACCCACTAAGGCACAACTGAAGACACTTACAAAACAAGGGCTTCCAGAACTGCCTCAGAGAAGTGGCAAAATGATGAGAAAAGTGTTTTCAAAGTGAAGGGGAACAATTTGGAGGGGATTAATGGTTTGTGTCTTTTACTGTAATGTGAAGTTGTATTTTAGATCGCATCTCATACGTGTAACTTATTTATGACTATGTATCTAATAATAAGCATTTATAAGATCAATTCAATCTATTTACAACTATGGTTATCTGCATTAAAAATACACACAAAGGGGCTGGAAGTATAACTCAGAGAACTTGTCTGGTGTTTGTGAGACACTAGGTTTGATTCCCCAGCACCACTGTAACAACAGAACAAAACAAAGTACACACTGAAATAAGCATTTAAATGAGATTAAACAAATACAACAAAATTGTTCCACATTCCTTCCTGTCGCCAAATGGATAAGCAGCTGCAGACTGTGACCTCTCAGGGGCTTTGCAGGTCAACACTGGCTGGGTCATAGAGAGCTGGTGAACACAGACACCCAACAGAGGCTGCTTCCTTCCTGAGTCCAGCACTGCACCTAAGTCAGTCCAGGTCAGGTGGCACGGGAATTAGGAAGAAGGCAGGATGTGGAAGAGAAGAAGGATAAGACACAGCCCAGGAGAAATAGGAGCCACAAAGACAGCTGGAACCTACATCAATTCCTCATCATCCTTGATACCATGGCTGACCTACAGGAGAAACTGAAGCTCTTCACAGAGATCTGCTGACCCCTGGCTCTGCACTCAAGGCAGCGAAAGGGGGCTGGGAGAGTTTGATGTCTCCTGAGGAAGCAGCACTTGTGGCTGGATGAAGTGAAATCCCAGCAGAAGCATCCCCATCTCTTGCTTCCCTCTCTCAGTCTATGCACCCAGGGTGCAAAAGGCTTGCGATTTTCAGCACAAATGTTATTGCTAGAATAAATGGAATCAGAAGAAGACCTTCTCCATGTCCCTAAATGCTGGTGCTTCTGTATATCACACTGATTATCTGGTATGGCGAACTAGGGATGGTTATAAAGTGTGGTTACCTTCTTCGGTTATCAATAGTTTACAAGCTATTTCATTAACTCAAGTAATACTGACTGAACACCTACTACAGTCTATGTGCTGTGCTAGATGCTACACACACAAGATGAAGTCAAGATATACACATGATTGTTTACTACCACTAAACAGAAGAGCAAAGCACATCCTTTAGTTCAGTGCAGTCATACGCTCAAGTTGTGGGAACTTGTTAAAGGAATTTAGTAAGCTGTATGCACAACATAGGGTCTCTTTGGACTCAACATATTCCTGCCAGCTTGAACCGCTATTGGTACAGGCATGATTGTCCCATTAGATGGCTTTGCCATAGGCAGTACCAAGGGATATACTCCTTTTTATCGACCTTTTTTCTAATATGATGAACAAAAAGCTGCTCAATGGGATAGTCACACATGTACCACCTGTGATTCAAGCTGCCTGGTAGCAAGACATAAATTACAGCTATGTCGTGAACATGTCAAAGGCCCTGAAAGATTCATTCTGCTGGCTATGAGTGAAAGGAACCTTTAAAATTTGAAAATACAGAAAAAGAATGGTAACACTGTTAATCAGCTGTTTTATCTTTTTTTTTTTTTTTTTGGTCTTTTTGAGACAGGGTCATGCTGTACAGTTCAGGCTGGCCTGGAGCTCACTGTAACCCAGAATGGTCTCTAACTCACAGTGGTCCTCCCGCCTCAGCTTCCCAGATCCTGGAATTACAGGCATGTGCCGCCATGCCCACCTGATAATCAGTTTTTAAAGAATACAAGCCTCCTGGTACACACCTACAATCCCAGTAATTTGGGAAGCTGAGGTAGAAGGATCACAAGAAGTTTGAGCCCAACTTTAGCAACTTAGTGAGATCCTATCTCAAAATAAAAGGTTTAAAAAGGGGCTGCAGGTGAATTCCCAGTGCAAAAGCCCTGGATTCACTCCCCAGTACTGCAAATAATAAGAATAGTAGTAATAAAGAATCTGACTACAGATTCAAACTCAAAAAAGACATTTGAATTTAGCAGATGGCAATTTTAGACTGGCAATTTTCCATTTCTATAGTGCCCTGAGGTTAACAGAATTACAGGTCTGGAAAGATCTGGGTGGGGATGAAGTCAATTTTAGACTTCACAGAACTTGATAAGTATGAATCACATTTTGAGTTTGGTACACAAACCTGAAGCTGTATGTGGACATTTTCAAATATTTAATCAATAAACATTTTATTAGGAAAAAGTAATCTATAAGAGTCCTCGAATTTTATAAATGAATATGTTTATCTCAGAATGATACTGAAATCTCTGGCAATATGATTGCCATTATACATTACATTATTCAAGTACTTTATAAAAATTATATTCTGCCACTGTGTGAATGAAGAACTGCAAGGTGTGACGCCCTGTGGAATAAGACAGACCTTGACTCTGGTTTACTACCTCCGGGGCCTCCTAAATGCAAGAGCCCTGGAGAGTTCAGCCAACTGGATCAAAAATCGACCAGCACTAGGCCTTGTATTTGCAATAAAGTTGGTTAGACTGTTTCTTGGTGCCACTGCCAAAAATTCCACATTTTAAAGAACTGACGGGTAATATCTAAAATGCTCTTTGCCTGGCACCTGACCTTCTACATTGGTGTAAATCCCAAATTCCCCATCTCACATATAAATGGCTTGACATGATATCCAGAGGTGCTTCAACATCCTGGGGTCAGAAGGATTGAGGGCACACAGACTGAGCCAGGACTGACAACTCTTGTACTTTAACAAGATGGTTCTTTAATATCTCTCTGCTTGATAACATTTGAAATTTTCCATTGTAAAGAGGTTTTAAAAGGTGGCTTTTATTTGTTTATTATTTATTCTCGCCAAGAAATGTTGAAATGTTAAAGGTTTTGAAGGCTAGGGCTTCATCCTTTTCTGCAACCTCAGTACCTAACATCCTCAGGATGCCTGAGTTTTAAGCTTTACCTAAGAATTATCTACAAAATGCACACGTGCATAAATGAATGTACACATGCAGCACACACGTGTGAATGAATGAATCAAAGGCAGCAGAACTGATGTCTCACCTTCCTGTGATTACTATAAAAAATCATTAAATAATTTTGAATTGACAGACTTCCCACTGTGCAAGCACTTTTACATATGTAATAGTGAGTGAGCCCTAATCCCCACTGATCTTACATCCATAATACAGTTTGGAGAATGAGACAATAAAACAGGAACTAAATCACTAGAAATGATGACAAATGGAGGGGGATGGGACTCCAGGCAGAAAGGACAATTGTAATTCCTCTGTATCACAGCATAAATGTTGCAAGAGGAAAGGTTGCCTTTGGGTGGCTGCACTGGTGTGGGGATGGGGACAGGGAGAGGAGGAGAGAATAGAATCCAGGCTTGTGGCTTTTTTTCATGAATTCAATGGCCAGAAAAGGCAGTATGTGAGTACTTACCTTTAAATAGAAGAGGAAATTCCTGCCATAAGTTTCAGTGACAACCAAATCACACAGGTTTTGAAAGCTGTGGCCGTGATTTCATTAACCTTTATTTTGCATAAAAATCTCTTAACACAGGGCACTTGGCTGGAACCTGTGAACTGACAGTGCCTGTCCCTCACCAGCTAGAAAATCTCACTATGAAAGGGAGTCCTTGCCTAGATACTCTGTTTTATTTCTGTTCAGCTATGAAGCCACCCGTGCTGCTGACACCAATAAAGTGACCCTAAGCAAACTGCCGTGAGTTTATCTGCCTCTGTGATCCCCAGAAGGAGGGCTCTCACCACCTTCCCAACAGAAAAAGCTACACCTCCCCAACAGCAAAGACAGGATAACATCCTGTGTGATGACCTTAGTAGTCCTCTTTCCAGGTATGTCTGCAGTCAAAGAGGAAAGCTCCCCAGAACCTACATGAATAAGAGTCATGCAGAGGCTGAGAACTCCTCCTAAGGATTTAGAAAGTCTTAATGTGAACTTGTAGGGATACAGAGCAGTTTCTTGTACCAAAAGAACTCAGCAGAAAGCTCCTTAATGTGGTGGGCTTAAGTCACTGAAGTCTTACAACAGTCTTATCCTGACAGAAAAAAGCATTAAGATTTTTGAAACAAAGACTGTATAAAAAGTGTTGCAAACTTCTTGGGATGAATCCTTGGTACGCCACTTTCAGTAGGAAAACACACCTAAAAGACCATTGGTTCCCTCCCTTGGACCAGGTGTGATAAAACAAATGTGTTTACAGTGCCGTCACCAAGGAAAGCACAGTAATGACGTAATGAACAGCTAGACAGCCTTTCCTGGAGCTAAAGGAGAATTGTGTGTTCCTACTCTTTAGAAACTGCTTTAGAGTCCTTCATTCATATGACACTAATTGAATGGTATGTTTACAAAGGCAAGAGAAAACCAATTCACCCACAGGCTTGGAAACATGCCAAATGAGCCCAGGCGTGCTGGCATATGCCTGTAATCCCAGCACTTTGGAGGCTGAGGCAAGAGAATTGCCATGAATAAGTTTGAGGCTAGCCTGGGAAACATAGTGAGTTCAAGGCCAGTCTGATCTATATAACAAGACTCTGTCTCCAAAACAAACAAACAAGGAAATGCCAAACAGCCCCAAAACAACTCTTCACACTCCAAACCCTCCCCCAGTACATTTCATGACTTCACTGCTAGCATTTGCTCTTCTGATCAAGTCAATCACACCACAGCAACTGGTGCACCAAGGACCCCTTTCAGGGTCACAAAGTACACTTGTGAATGTCAGGTATGGGGAAAAACCTGTTGGTTTCAACCAGTACTACATTCTGCCTATAACACATAGGAAAAAAGTCAGATTCAGATAATGTCGGCCCACAAAATTGCCCCTACATATGTGGGTATTCTCTGTACCCACATTTGTCATTTGTCCCACCTAGCCCTGCAACTGGATAATACTATGTAAGACACAATGGCCATACTTTCATTTCAGTTTTCTTTAGGGATAAAAGTTCTTTCCTAACCACATAATTTCCCCTCAAGATGATCTCAATTTTCTTCAGAAGAGAGTTTCGTTTTGCCAAGAATGCAATGTGAAAGAATTTTGAAAAAGCATTAGAAGCACATGGGTTTGTTCTTACTCGTAGATTAAAAACATCTTGGAAGTTGAGAGTGGAAAGTATTTGCTTTGTGCCACGTGCTACACAGGGTTACACTGTAAATTTGATGGTCATTCTATGGCTAAAAGAACAAAAACAAAATCTGTAAGAAATTCACATTATTCTACTAAGCTAATTATTGAGAGTGTGAAAACATCCATCTCCTCAGTCTGCTCACAAGGTGAGAATTTACCAACATCACCATGGGCTGTTCCAGTGATAACTAATGGTTAACTATCAATTGCATACTTTCCTGAAAGGACAACTGATTTCACTGTAGGACAAATATTTTTATAACATCAGCCAGGTCTTCCCGAGCTGTCCAAGTCAGAGTGGCTTGAACCTTCTTCCCATCAAGCTACTGGATTTACAATGAAGCAACCCCATATGACCCCATGGACTAGTCAGGGCAGGTCCACCTCCTACCCCAAATTTTTCTGTTTCTCAAGCACCCTATTAAAGGTGGGGGGCAATTTCACTTTCTCTCTGATGTGGATAGGAAAAATACTTTTGTTATTTGTTTGCCATATTGTAGGGAGTGAGCCTACAAAGAAATTTAAGCATCAAGATGCTTTGTTGGCTTTATGTGCCTGTTTCATTTCGATGAGTCATTTCCCATTACAAAGTACAGCAGTTCAACAAGTGCATTTTACTGGGAAACCAAAGGCTAGGCTCCTTTCTCTGCACTCTTGAGCATCTTTCAAAATCAGCAACTAGAGGGATCCCATTAGAAACTGAGTCAAATCAGGTCCCTCTGCATAGAAACCTGACCCTATGAAGGCCACGTTTACCTGAATGGATATATTTACCTAAAGAATGTACCGTTCACCCTGGTATACCCGAGCTGGCTCCTGCCTCAGCTCACACCTCGCCAGGGTTCCCAGTCCCGTCATCCCCTCT
This sequence comes from Dolichotis patagonum, assembly GCA_004027295.1. Lineage (NCBI taxonomy): Eukaryota > Metazoa > Chordata > Mammalia > Rodentia > Caviidae > Dolichotis > Dolichotis patagonum. The sequence continues at coordinate 187,906 of PVJX010000793.1, forward strand.
GGCTGCCTTGTTAGCCCTCCAACACTCCCAACACCTTTGACTCTAGCCAGGCTTTTCCCTTGCCCTCTCTCAACTGCTCTTCCAAGTTATCTGCTCACAACCCTGCACATGAAACCCGGACACCCTCTTCTCCTCCCAGCAAGAAAAACAACCTCCGTCTCCTGTAATCTCTAACCCCATTCTCTGCCTTATATTTTTTCTTAACGCTTTTCACCATTTAAAACAGTTTGCAGTAGGCCTGGTGGCATACACCTGTGATCCCAGTACTTGGGCGGCGGAGACAGGTGGGTCAGGAGGTCAAATCTCATGCAGGCAACTTAGCAAGATGTGTTTCAAAATCAAAATAAAAAATAGTAAGTGCTAGTGATGTAGCTTGGTGGAAGAGTACCACTAGTACCACAAAAAATAAAATAATTTGCTTATTTATTTCCTATCTGTTTTATTATCTCCCTTCCTTAAAGTACCTAGTCCAGAAGGTCAAAGATTTTTTTTTGAGGGATTTCTAGCTTTTATTTTTATTTTACTTTATTTATTTACTTACTTACTTATTTTTAAGAGAGAGTTTCACTCTGTAGTTCAGGCTGGTCTTCAATGAACTCACTATACAGCCCAGGCTGGCTATGAATTCACAGTGATCCTCCTGCCTCAGCCTCCAAAGTGGTGGAATTACAAGGATGTGCCACCATGCGCAGCAATTTTTCTAAGTTTTACTCTGTGCTAGGACAGTGCTTATTAGTAAGCTGTCAATATTAATGTACTGGATGGATGGATGAATGAACAAAGAGAAAAGAGAAAGTAAAATGATCAATCTACTCCCACAGTCCCAGGCAATATGCTCTGGTCCTTGGGCAAATGCATATAAACAATTTATATATTACTGTATATTTTAATTTTTCCTTTAAGTAACATTATCTCCTCTTCAGTTCTCAGACTTAAAAGTAACTGGCAAGTTTTAACTTCTCAAACACCATGACTACTTCATTATAATTTAAAAAGCCAGTATTAATTTCTCTGGTGCCTTGTATACACTCATCATCCTGTTCTCTTTATATGGTTTCAAAAGAAACAAATGGAATATAGTTCAAGGTGTTAATTACATAAGCTTATTAAAAACAACCCCCTGAGAGGTGTCAGTTCCAACACTTAGCACTTTTATGTTTATGTAATTTATTAGTTTTATACACGTGAGAAAGTCAAATGCAATAGGCATAATACTGCAAAATGACTGCTACCAAAGGGAAATTATTTCACTCCCCAGACAAGGTTTCTAAAAAACTCCTCTAGTCCAAAAGTCTGAAGGGGAGAGAACATAGCAGCAAAAACAGGTTTTCACATGCTAGTACTTCTGGATTGATGGTAAGGAGATGGTGCACTTCCTTGCAGAACTGCAATTCAAACAAGTCCAGAAGTGCTTGGACTGCGCCATTTTGCAAAACAGTGTGTATTATTTCAAATTATTTTGTGTCCCTGAGTCATAAAGAATCTATAACCCCAAACAATTTTTTTCTAGATTACAGTTAGAGACAAATTTCTACAAACAACTATGGGTGGAAGAAATGAATCTGTTGGCGAATAACCCAAAATAAGATCTTTTGACCTCCAAGCTCAAGCTAAGGCCCCAAGTGCAAGAAATGAAGATTCTTCACAGGTCACAGTTGTTCACTGTCCACCAACAAGCTGCAGATGCACCAGCACCCTGCTGGGTCATGCAGGCCCACATGCTGGGAGCTGGCGAGAAGATTCCTGCGGCCACTCCTGCCTTGCCTTGCTGTGCACACCCAGAACCCCGAGGCATCCTGGCTCCAGGCCCAGGGGAGGCTGGGTTCAGGTCGGTACCACCTGCCTAGAGACAAGCATAGTCATGGAGGCCTGGCGTGGCTCTTACACTAAAATGCAAAATAGCAACTCTGTTTTCCACAGAAATAATTTAGAAAATGCCTAAAGAGATATTGTCAAGTAATTTCAACTCCATTTAATTTTCTTCTAAACTTCAGCTCAACATCAGCTCTTTCTCTCCCTATCCTCTCAGGGGTACAAAGCCCCTAAAGTAAAACACAGAGGTAAGAGGGCTGCAGGAGACAGTACCATTCTTGAAACTATATAGGCCCATCAGGCTGGGATCCTGAGGCCACACGGAAAGAGTTATCCAGAGGAAGGTGCTAAGCATAAAGTAGGCGGTGATACACTTCAGTTGTCTTTTGGGATAAAACTTCACTTCTTATATAAAAAGTGATTCAGTCCTCACCTAGGAATGTCTTATTAGATTGGAATCTATCTATAAATCACTCCAAAAAAAAGAGGAAAAAAATAATAGTTGGAAACCAAGATGGTACAGGTGAAAGACAAGGAAAGCTAAAGAGAGGTGGAGCTATTTCCATCCTGTGTGTTCAGGCAGCAATAACTTAAGGACTAGAGGGCTGGGACTAGTGTTTCAAAACTTTCCACAGATAACTTTGGTGTAAATTTCCTCCTCATTCCAAGTTTGGCCAACTACTGTATCTTTAAATCTCCAATGACAGTTACCCACCTACTTGTTTCTTAGAATTTTTGTGCCTTAGAGAGATTCCTGCCTTACAAGGCAATGTGGCCGAACAAGGGAGATGATCCATGCAAACCCTTCCAGCAGCACTTGGCACCTGAAACTCAGTCAGTGATTGCTAATATCATTAATATCTATCATTGCTTCTGATCATTTTATGGATTACTTAAACAATACTTACACTGTCTATATTCAAAATTTTTCCTACGACACAGTAAAATCACCTTTGACCAAGTAGAAACAATGTTACACACTATGTACAAATTCCCAGAATTCTTGACATACGTCAGCTTTTACCACGGCCCTGGTTCTTCCCTAGCAGGAAGTGTGGTGAAAGGCAGGCCCTCTTTGGGGAGACAAACTCCCTTGCACAGATTGATTTCTAATAGTTTCACATCCATACACTCAGGAATTCTTGTCAACATATATTAATCCACTTAGGCATTTTTAAAATAATGGCAGTATTTATAAAATATCTAGTAGTCCTGAGTACCATACTAAGAATTTGTAAAAGTTTTAATTCATTTACTTTTCTCCCACCCAATATATTTATTACTGCATACTGGTTACACAAGAGTAAGGTTTTCAAATGCTTTGGATGTTGAATATTCTCAAAAGCCCTTCTGTTCCAGGCTTGGTCCTTTGTATGGCACAAGTGGGAGGTGGTAAAACCATTAGAAAGAAGTACTTAGTGGAAGTAAGCTAGGTTATTGGGGGCATGACCTTGAGGGGATATTAGAAACCCTGCACTTGTTCTCTTTGCTCCTCCTCTACCATGCATTCCTCATCATGATGTACTGTGATGCAACAGGCTCACATCAACAGGATCAAGCAACACAGACTGAACCTTCTCCAACTGTGAGCCAAATGAACCTTCCATTAAATTGATTATATCAGGTATTTTGTCACAGTAATGGAAAGTTCACTTGCACAGCTTTAGCGGGCCAACATGTGTTTCTGCTTTCTGTTGCAATAATACCACAAGGTCACATAAGGTTGGCATTTAGTAAAAGCTTAACAATTGAATGAATCCTTATTTTCCCCACTAGGATACAGCCTGCAGCTTTGGAGATCATATGAACTCCTTGAAAATTTTGTTTCTGTCTCATTTGATCAAGTTTATCAACAAGCTAAATGCTTTCTATTGAATTCCCTATACTACGGATTCAGAACTGAAGAAGATCCCTGCACATCTATGTCAAGAATAAAACAGAATCTATGGCATGTGTGGAGTGGGTAGGACTGTGCATGTGTGTACACACGTTTGCTGGAAATGTAGGAAGGATAAAAATTAAGAGAGAAATTAACATTTACTGAACATCTATATACCTGGACTATATGTAGGCATATCCTTATATCCTATTTCACTTGAAACATAGAATACTTAAAGCAGATCTTGCTAACTACACAATACCAATGAAGGCATAGAAATTTAAGAGATTATATACACGTCCACTGCCACCTGGCTAGTAAAGTGCAAATCCAGACTTCAAATCCAGTCTGTCTGCTCCAAAATCTGACTGCATTACCCCAGAAGCATTACATATAACTCAGCTGGGAATATGACAAACTGAAGCTATCTTTACTGTTTATTTGAATTATAAAGCCAACTACTGAAGCCTTCTACAGAAGATACTTCCCCTTTATATTTTTAACTAAAAAATCAGTGTGAGTTTACAGTATTCCTTTGCTGCACACAGCATACAGTTGAATAATCCACTTAACCACAGATGAGGAAACATATGCCTGGGTGCTTGGCCAGGCCAAACAAATTGTCACATTCTCAGATCCGTCATTCCTTCCTAAGGCCAGGCTCATGGCTGACCCAGCAAGCCCTCGAGTGACCCCACCCACAGGTCCTATGCAAAAAGCTGGGACTCAGATGCTGATGCAGCTGCTGCCTGATTCTGGTGGCCTCAGAGGGGTGCTCTCTCCTGGAAGTCCAGCGCCAGGGAGTAGAAATCCAATATACCCACACACATACATCCTCCAGCCCTATCTGAGTAGGAGAGCTGGCCTTAAACACAGGGCTGGTGAGGGTGGGCCCAGATATACACTCAGGCTTGACCTCTGTCAGGCCAGGGCAGGGGGCTGTATGTCATCACATCCTGCTCAGCCCTGGCCCACCCTCCCCAGGAAGGCTTCCTGAGGAAATCCTGACTGCTCCAGAGAAACGGGTGGCCCCAGCCTGAGGATGTAACCAGGAGCTTTGTGTTTTGTTCTGCATCCCTACAGACCTGAGGCAGATCTCTGGTACAAGAATTTCTTGGCAGCAGTGCAATGAAGAAGTGGGCTGAGCAGTGGCTTGAAGGACTAGAATTTACAAGCCCAGAATATGCACAGTGGTGACTCAGCTAAGGACTGCTGAAATGATGGAGGTGTTCTCAACAATGCTGTTTGCTTGAGAAAGCAGAATTACAGTAATAACATGATATACATGGTGCTCCCAAGGCGAGTCCTCCACCAAAGTTCATCATCCCCAAAATGCATCTACCTCTGGGTGACCCACAGGCTACAGACTGAGCTCCACACAGCCAGAGCTATGTCCCGTAATGTCTCTTCCAGAGATCCTGGCACGTGGCAAATGTTCAAGAAATATGTGTTGAATGAAGAGCCCCCCCCCAGTCCACTGATTGCTCACACACTAGAATATACTCTCCCCAAAACTGGAAAAGGAATCCAAAGAGAACGAGGAAGAAGACACTGTCTTTCCCCACACCAATAGCTTTGTGCTCACATCAACCTCTATCTATCCCATCCCTCATGTTGTGCTGTTCTTAGAAAACTCCTTTAGAGCCAGGGGATTCCCAAGGTCACTGTCTCAGGATCACATGCCACTTACCTAGCGTCCCACTCAAAGCAGCACACAGGGGACTGTGACACATGCTTTCTCCTATGGGTCTTAATAAATCCAGGCTCCAGAGAGCCTGATGGAATTTGTGTGTTCATTATACACCAGTGTACAAAAATGCCCCTCTCATCCAACCCCCCAGCCCCTCATCCATCTTTTCATTTATCCATCTCAACCAGCTACAGAACACAAATGGAAGGGTGTTACTAGATGGTGCTGCTGCCAGGCTGGATGGCACCTGCCCACCACTGTCAGTCCCATACCTACAGCTGGATGATAGCTCACAGCTCATCCAAGAGGAGGGACATTAGCACAATAAAGACTCAAGCACTCACTGGAATACAGTGGGAACCACTGTGGGCTAGGAGGTCAGAATACCTGAGATTTATCCCACCTAAGCATTGTGTGACTCGCGACAAATACACAACGTCACTCAGCCTTACCTATGACAAAAGGTGATGGTAATAATACCTGTAACTCATCTCCATGAGCAGTCAGTGTATTGGCTTTTTCATCAAGTATCAGAATTAGAGAATTACCTGGCTAAGAAAAGCTCCCTCTGTATTCTATAACTAGGAATGGTAACAGAAGTTTCAGAGATTTTTGAGACATATAATTGAGTCTGACACAATTACTGCCCCAATAAGATTTTTAAAGTGTGTGTGTGTATGTGTGTGCATGTGTGTCTGTCTGTGTCTGTGTGTGTGTGTGGTGCTGGAGACTGAACTCAGTGCCTTTGTACTGAGCATTATTCCCAGCCTTTTTTTAAATTTTGAGACAAGAGTCTCACTAAAGTCACTAAACTGCCAAGACTGGGCTTGAACTTGTGATCCTCCTACCTCAGCCTTCCAAAGTGCTGGGATTATAGGCATATGCCTCATCTTCGCTTTCCCCACAATGAGCTGTTAAACACAAAACTTCATTTACATATTATCTGAAATCATTTTTAAATGCCAGAAATGACTCATGTCACTATTTATATCCATAAGAGGTTTCCCTCCAGCACTGGGAAAACCTCTTCCCAAGGGTGATGTGACAATCACTTGGGCCATGGTACATGATGTCCTCAGCCTCATGGTGAGTTCCACCATCATCAAGGGACTGATACAAGGTCCTGCTTTGCCCCAAATGCTGAGAACAACCCTGTTCACTGGGGCCTCTGATATAGTGACCACATCTCACAAGGGTGGCCATGGAGCTTTCAGTCACTGTGCTTCCTGAGGGGAGCAAGGAATTCATGTGAAGATACATCTGATTTTAGAAATCAACATACACGATCATGCCACACAGAAAGAGGTAGAGGGATGAGCAAAGGTCTAGTTGATCTAAAAACTTCTGGAAGACAGAGTGGCCTGACTGGGACAGTAAGATTTAAGAGTCAGTGAAGAATGTACCCACGTTTTTGCAAACCTCTGTAGACACCCATCAGACACCAGCTCCATGGCACATGTCTGTAATCCCAGCTACTTGGTGGGCAGAGATAGGAGATTCCAAGTTCAAGGATAGCTTGGGTAACTTAGGAAAACCATCCTCAAAATAAAAAATAAAAAGGTCTAGAGGTATAATTCAATGGTACAGTGTCCCTGGGTTCAATCCCCAGTACAATAAATAAACAAGTGCATCAGCCCTTCCCACCAGTGTGCACTGGGCTTGATGTAAAGCAAGCACCCTGCCATTTGCCCTCTCTCTCTCATGCCATCCCATACAAATGAGATGCCAAGACCACTGGTGATTTCTGAAACACTTCCAAATCTGTGCACACCAGCACCTTAGCTCCTTCCCCCTCATCCATGCAATGCAGCAAACAACATGGTTCAGAGCAATAACCTGGACCGGGTCTCTCCCTTGCAGTGGTCTTCCACATGGACTGTACTTCACTCCCCAAACACAGTGATTATTCAAGAACATCTACTGCTTTAATGCCCCCATGGCTTCCAATCATAGGCTGGCTATGGTGTCTACTATCTGGCCCCACCCACCTCACTCTTTGAGCTGATCTCAAATTGCTCATGCTCACTCAGCAGTAACCACACTGGCCTTGCATCCATCCGCTCCTGAAATTCACCAAGTTCAATCTCAACTTGGGGCCTTTGACAAGCACTTATCTCCAAAGTGCTTTCCCCCACAACACTCATTTGGTCTGTCAGCTCCCTTCTTGACTACACTTTAAATCTAGCCCTTCAGGAAACTAAATTGCACCACTTACACAATCTTCAGGGAGTCTGTAGTTATTGTGGGAAATAAATATTCTATAACCTATATTTACATCCCGACTTGTCTCACAATGAACTTGAGTTGGCAATTCAGTGTGGTAAGTGAGAAATTCTTTTTAAAGAGGCACAAGTCAGGAAAGGGCCATCCTTTTACCTACCATCCATGGAGTATTTCAAAAGACCTCCACTAACACGGTCATCTCAAAGGAGACACAGTTTTGCCTGATGTAGGAGATGCTTTCTCTAGAAATATCAATCTAAAAGTGGAGCCACAATGAAACACAGCAAAATACTTGAAGAGAAGGCTTTTGCTAATCATGAAATGCTCTTTTGTTTTTCAACACTGACATTCTGGAGTCCACGGTTCCTTTCTAATACTTCAGTGTTTCCTGTTGCCAGAACTCCTGGGGACAGGGCTGATCCCTTCTTCTGTCCTGCCCATCTCCCTTGGTAGAACTTACTCTCACCTGACTGTGCGTACACAGAAACCTTCCTGTTGGAACTGAGTCATTTCTGTTGGACTAGAACAACTCCGAGTTTTAAGTTCTTTTGAATATCAAATCATAAACTCTCAATGTATTGGGGACAGGCAACTTCTGCATCTCAAATTCCACACTACACTAATGAGGTGCTATGCCCTTTCTTTTGTATACACTGCTGAGCATGATTCCCAATTGCTGATCCTCTGTCATTCTTTTAGGTGAACGTGTTCCTACCGGTGTATAGCTGAGAGAAGGAGTGACAACAATGGGTCATCCCTTAAAATTTCCAAGGCCCTTTTCCTTTAGAAGCATGAATCACCTTCCTTCTCAGTGCCAGCTTTAAAACTTTTCTTTTCCTCTGCAAATCTGATGTTTGTTATTAGGATGTGTGTTGGGCTGTGTAATGGTCTCCAAAGGGAAGTGATGGAGACTTTGGCTTGAGTCACTGAACTGGAATCGGAGACAGTAATCAGCAATAATGTACCACAGGCAGCTGTCCTTTACTAACAGGATGGGCTACAGATGGACTAGGAAAGCCGTATTTTTCTAACTACCCATTTTTAAACTACTTCATGAAGAATTTCTTTAAATGTCTTTCCTCTGAATGAATGGTGGGGATTAAAATGTATTTATTCAAAGATCTGAACTTTTTCAGAATGAATGGCCCATTAGAGTTTAGAATCCATAGGGAATAAAATACACCATAAATTTTCTCAACATCCTCTCTTGCTTTCTCATATTTAACCCGCAGCAATCCAGTCAGGAGCTGCAGGTAAGACATCTGCATCTTATGCACAGCTTCTGAGAGGAGGCTAAAAGTAGTACTGTACCAGGAGAGGTCTCGAGCAGCGATGAAGGCGGTCTCCTAGACACCTCCATCACACCTTCCTAACAGTCCTTATAGGATATCATGCTGTTTGGCTGTGGAGTTTAAAGGTGAGTCATGGGCTTAGGGATTTCACCACCAACACTTTCTGGAGCCATGCAGCACCACTCCTGTCCCACAAGAGCTTACCTGACTGTCTTGGAAGTCAGTTCAAAAAATCTAGCCCAGTGACAGTTCTTTTTTGTTTTGTTTTGGTTTGGTTCTGTTTGTTTTGGTTTTTGAGACAGGGTAGCACATGGCTCAAATGCACAGTCCTCCATCCTCAGATTCCCAAATGCCAGGATTTCAGGTGTGGCCCCAATTCTGGGCTACCAACGAGATTTTTGTCTATGCTATGACCTTCTCTCCACACCTCCTCCAACTCTGTCCTGCTTGGAGGTAAAGATGGAAACGAGAAAACAAAAGTATTGTCATGGGAGGACTTTTAATTCAATTTCTCCACTTCAAAACAAACATTAAGGCATTCTTCAGCCTCCTCACCACCACCCCTCCCTGTCATAAAAACATGTACATAATCATGGTTTGCAGAAGAGGAGAAAGCCACAAGCATCGGGCTGAGGCCTTGTTTGGGCCAGGACATGGAACTTCTTCCCCTTCTCTGTCCACTTGCTTACCTTGTATAACCTAATAAAAATACTGAATACTCCTCCAGGAAGCTGACTACCCTATCTTCTGTCTTTGTCCCTTGTTACTAAGTACTCGGAGGGCAGAGGGGAGGCATTTGTCTTCCCTGCCCTTGGGCACCCACGCAGACCCAATAAACAGATTTGCCAAGTAGGTGTCTACGTTGCCATGGCCAAGCCCTTACTGTGGCCCCTGCTTATCTGTTTTCACAATGTTTTTTCTCAAGTGCTATGCAAAGTGCAGGAACTGGAAAAAGCTCTACTGCCTGCATACTTAACTCTTGCCAACATGACACAAGCAATAATAATAAAGCACCCACACATATTAGGAGCCTATGGGTGCCTAAAACTGAGTGGTTTAAAACAACAGAAATGTATTGTCACACAGTTTTCAAAGCTAGACATCAGAAACCAAGGTACTGGCAGGGTCAGGCTCACCCTGACACCTGGAAGAACAGGGTCTCCCACGCTGTTTCCCAGCTGCTGGTGGTACGCCAGCCACCTGGGCATGCATTCCCTGGCTCATGGATGCATTGCTCCAATCTAATTCATTATCTTCACATGATGTCCACTTTGTGTCTTTATGCCATCTTCCCTCTGTGCCTACCTGTATCTGTGTCCGAATTTCCCTTCTTACTAAGGACTTCACTCATCTTCCATTATGACCCACCCTAATGATGCCATCTTAACTTGCCTACTTTGGAACAACCTTATTTCCAAAGTCAAATGCATAGACACCAGAGGTTAGGACTTCAACATTTCTTTTGGGAGTGGCACAATACCCATATTAACCACCTCGCAGGGTCCCTGGGACAACTACTGTAAATGGAATAATGCATGGAAAGAGCTTAGTAACATGTTTGACACACGGCACATGTTCAATAAGCAGCAGTGGCCAACATTATCCTTCTTACTATAGAAATCTAGTCTTTCTGCCCTGTAGCATCATTGTTTGAAAGGTTTTCAAAGTAAATCATTAATGGCAGCCCAACTCCCAAGAGAACTATCCCAACTGAGACACAGAAATATCTCCTCCAACCAAACTCCTTGGAAAAAATATAAAGACAATGCCTGTCTGGGTAGACTGTAGGACATCTTATTCTATCTGCTGAGCTCTGAAGCAGCATGGAAGTGTGGCCTGCAGAGGCATGGAGGAATCGGTGAAGGGAGTCTTCCAAACAATCTACTGATAGCACAATTTCTAAGTTCCTTTGGTTTGCAGAAAAAATTTCAATTCTACTCTGTATATTCTCCCTACAGAATCAAAAATAGTATATATTTATACAAAAGGGAGGATCTAAATATATGGTGACTATTTAAACTTTAAATATTTATTACACTAAATGGCACATTGTCATTAATTCCACCCATTTTCTTAAGTTCTAGAAATCTTCTTTCATGAATACCTTTATGGGGTATGATTAAAAATATGGTAAATGCTGCTGCTCAGTGTCACGCAACAGAAAGGCAGAAAGGTGTCCTCGGCTACCTTATTCACCAGATCTGGTACCTCCCCTAAAGTCAAAGTGAATGAAAGGTAAAGGTTTCTAATAAATTCAGGGCACTGAGGCAGCAAGAACAGTACAACCACAGATACTTATGAAAGAGGACTTTCAGAGGTACTTCAGAAAGCAGCAAGATTAATGGGATAAGTAATGTGTGCAAAGCCGAGCTGAGTACATGAGGGGGTAGGCGAATTAATGGCAGTCTGTCTTTTACCAAAATAAATTTTTAAAATTTAAACATTCATCAGCCAGATGTGGTGATGTAGGCTTGTAATCCCAGCCCTTGGGAGGTTGAGGCAGGAGGATCACTGTGAATTCAAGGCCAGCCTGGGCTACATAGTGAGTTCAAGATCAGCCTAAACTCCACAGCAAACCTCTGTCTAAAAAGACAAAGAAACAAAACAAAACAAAACAAAACAAAACAAAACAAAACACTTACCATGCTTTTAGACTATGTCTGGTATATTTCTAAACTTAAAAATCCAGGGACAAGAAATGTTTAAACATCACATTAGGAAATCAGAAGCCAAAGCATTATCTAAAGTGGAGTGACTTACATATAAAGGGAAAAATAAAAGTGAACACATCTGGTTTTTAAGTATATAAGAAGCCATGTGCTGTCATGCATTCCTGTCATCCCAGCTACTTGGCACACTGAGATAGCAGACTGTTTGAGCCCAGGAGTGCCTGGCTGGTGCCTGCCTGGGCAACAGCATAGCAAGATCTTAAGAAAAAAAGATGATTAAAGGTATAGCTGTATTCCTAATCAGACAATGTCAGTCATAACCAAGGTCCTGGTAGTACAACATCAGCACACTTTTCTGTGCTCATAAAACTTGGTTTGACGCAGACCTTCAAGAGACCACTGAAGGTGTTATGTAGCCCTTAGTCTTCCCAAGAATTTAAAATGCTAAGTCATTTCTCTACCAAAACAACCCCTGGAGCCTCATCAATCCTTCCCGCCAACTATGTTGCATAATTCACTGCTTGCTTATCTTGACCCAGCTAGCTTGACTCCTGCCCATGGGCTTTGGCTTGCTCACTTGGTCTCTGGCTGATCCTCTAGAACCATTGGTAACCTAGTGCCCTTGAGCAACTCTTGCCCTGGATTTTCTTCTTTCCATGTAAGGACTTGAAATAGAACATCCTCCAACTTGCCTGTGAATAAGTCTGCAGGCATGCAAACAATAGGTTTATATGCCTTACAATCTCCATGTTTCTTTTAAAGGCAAATGTAGTATTATGAAAGCCAAATTGCTCTGCAGTTTAAAGTGTTTTCTGCTGGACAGCAAGAGACTGTCTTTCCCAATGTGGTGGAAGTGGGCCTTCCTGTTTTCCCCAACAGAAGGACGGACTGGAAGTCATGAGGCTCATGCTGTGCTGTTCCAGAACTCGTCACACCACGCAATCACAGCAAAGAGGCACCAGGGCTTCATGTTTATCTCTGCCTCCCTGGAATATGTGAGGCTGCCAGTCCTGAATCTTTGCCACACTGAGTCAGCTATGGATCCAACATCCCAGGAACCAGGCAGCTTGGGGAGAAACTGGGAAAACCCAGATGGCAGCTCACTTTGTGGCTTTACTCAAACTCTGCTCAAGGAACAGCACAGCCTCCATATGACTGGGCCTGGTCTACTTGGAAGGGCACTTTGCAATGCCATGCAACACCTCAGCATCTTACTTCTGTTTTACAGATAAAACTGATGAACCTGGAAGCCAGAACTTTAAATTTGTAGAAGTGGGCTAGGGATATAGCTCAGTGGCACAGTACCTACCTGGCAAGCGCCAAGTTGTGAGTTTGATTCCCGGTACCAAAAATAATTAAATACATAAATAAAATTTGCAGAAGCCAAAAATCAACCCACGATTGTCAAACATGGGTATGGACAATGAAATGTCGTGTGTCTGAACAGGAAAACAGAGAGCCTAGACTATTTACATTTAGGCTAACGATCACAGATGCTGACAAGGATGGGCTCCGTGGCTGTGAGGCCACAAAACTGGTCTAAACATAAAGAGCCACACTATATACAAGGAATTATGCAAATATAAATGTGACCATTCTGATCTTTAGAGCAGCGCTTCTTTCAGCAAAGAATGTGGCTGACACTCTTAAGGTTGAAGGAGTGTATTTATCTGCCCTCTTGGTTTCTATGATGCTCTTCTACTATAGAAGGTATCTTGCCTTCTAAATATACAAACTCAGCCAGGCATGGTGGTGCGCATCTGTGATCTCAGCATTCTGGGGAGTTGAGGAGAAGTGCAGGTTCAAGCCTAGCCTGAGGGACTCTGTGAGACCTGTCTCAAAATAAAAGATAAAAAGAGCTGGAGATGTCAGTGTGAAAGCCCTGAGTTTAACCCCCAATACTGAAAAAAAAAATTAATTTAAAAACACAACCTCAAAATGTCAATCGTGTGACAAATCTTGCTACAGAATGTTACCAGAGGTGTTACTATCCAACACTGTGTTCTGTTGAAAGGATACACTGTTCTCTGCTAATGCTGAAGTTACATCACACAGATTTTACTGTATCTTTAAAATACCATTTATGAATCATTTGACAGCTCTTTGCTTTAATACTCATCATGAACTCTCAGTTTTGTAATATTCTAATCAAGGTAAACCACTGCTACATATCAGTGTTATGAGGCTCTTTATTAAATTACCACCTGGGCGCCACATGTTATGTAAGTTATGCTGACATGTTGCAGAAGGCAGTAATAACCATACCCCAACCGATATGTCCTCATCCGATACATTCTTAGAAAATTTTTAATGAAACTAATTTGCAACAAAATTCTTTAAAATTGAAATGTTTTACCCCTCTTGAATAAGGGTTCATACTCTCTACAGACTTTCCCAGAGATTTCCTTCATATTATCTTTAGATCACAGTGAAGTTATCCCAGAATAAAAATTCACGTAAATAAAAGTTTCATTCATTACAGACTTATGCTTGTTTCTTAAACCACTGTCTCACTCACTTTCCGCCATATTCACAATGAAACATGGCACCAGGTGCTCCTGGCTATTGTGGGATCACCATCATACGATACCTTTATAAATTCCTGATTGGAAACTGGAGACTCTTAATTAAAATACAAAAATCCAACATAGATTATCTGAAACTTGACAGAAACAGATGCTAAATGAATAAAATCCCAGGAAATTAGGGCTGGGGATTTAGTTCAGTGGCGTAAGTGCCTGCTGGCAAGCACAAGGTTGTGAGTTCAATCCCTGGTACAACAACAACAACAAAAAAATCCCAAGAAATTATTCCAAAAAACATATTTAGTACAATCATGACTCCAGCATCCGAAAAATAAAATTGTTAGCTTTGCAGATGCTTTTTATATTTTACATGTTCCTAATAAGTCAACTATTAAAATTGCTCTCTTCCAGGATCTCACTCGTGTGGAATATAAAAATGACCTCATAGAAGTTGAGAATAGAAGATTTTTACTATGCCAAGGAAAATCACTGGGAGAAAGTGATGGATAGAGGTTCATCAGTGGGTATTAAAAGTTAGTTAAGGGGCCGGGGGTTTAGCTCAGCAGCATAAGTGCCTGCTTGGCAAACTCAAGGTTGTGAGTTCAATCCCTGGCACCCCCCCCCAAAAAAAAAAAACAGTTAAATTCTGGTATGTTACTGCACACTAGGGTGAGCATATACATGTTAATGTAATTTACATTGCAAAAAACTTGGAGTTTGAATATTTTCACTACAAAGAATGGTAAATGTTTAAAGAGATGGATATACTTAGCATGACGAGCATTATGTGGTACCTCATTAATAGGTATATTTAATTTTTTCTTTAGTTAAAATATAAATTTAAATTTTTAAAAATTGAACTCTTCAAGCACGCAGTGGTGAGTTCGATCCCCAGTACAAAAAAAAAAAATTGAACTCTTCCCAGGCATAGGAGTACATGCCTATAAATCCAGCCCTCACAAGACTGAGACAAGAGGATGGCAAGTTTAAAGTTGGCCTGAATCACATTCATAAAGTCCTGTATCAAAAAATCAGTAAATTTAAAAAAATAACTCAAGTAATGTTCCGCCTGCTTACAGGTAATAAAGAAAATTGTCTGGTTTCTTTGGAAAAAACTTTTAAAATACTCTTTCATATTACTGTGACTTAGATGTGACACAAATTAACAATAGCAACCTGGACACCACTTTAAAAATATACTATAAATAACTTCTTACGTCTAGAAAATCCTACAAACTCAAAAGCTTTTATACATTTCCTCTCTTCAGTACAGAAAACATTTTAAATATATATATCCTACCATCTAACCTGAGTATTGATACCTTCAAGCAATTTATGCTGGTTTGTTTGGGGGGGGGATTGTTTTGCTTTTGTGGGGGGCGGTTAAAAGAGGGTCTCACTATGTAGTTCAGGTTCGCCTTGAACTTGCAGTGATCCTCCTGTCTCAGCCTACAAGCGCTGAGATTATAGCTATGTATCACAATGTATGCCTTTAAAAATACTGTATAAAAGAAAGGAGTATCTGATGTAAATTAAAACATTAGGTTAAGTCAATCCCAATTTGAACATGGGGGATCAAAACATCACATCTCACTTAACGATAAAAGTGAAGAGTAGTTAACTCATATTCCAGCTTAAAGACCAACTATTATTAATATTTAATAATAACTAATATGCATGAACTGCTTATCCTTTACCTTGCATAGTTCTAGTGATTCAATTAATCCTCACGAGAACCCAGTGACTGAGTGGGCAGCATCCTTATTTTACAGATGAAAAACTGAGTCCCAGAATGTTACCCGAGTTACATGGCCACTGAGCGGTGAAGTCTGGATTTGATCTCAAACAATCTTAACTAATTCCTTCTACTCTTAGCTGTTCTATTATAATACATTTCAGTTTCTTTTTCTTATCTTTTTTTTTTTATTGATAGGATCTTGCTATGTAGCTTAGGCAGGCCTCACACTGAAAGCGATTTTCTTGCCTCAGCTTCCAGAGTGCTAGGATTACAGGCGCTGCCGTAACACCCAGTCATTTCAGTTTTCTAAGAGATGTCTAACAAAATTTGTTTCTAAATATGTTAATTCTCAAGCTAAAGCTTCTTTTTTTTTAATTTTGTTTTTAAAGAGGGTAAAATTAAACACAACAAAATAGAACAGAACGGGACATAAGAAAGCATAAATGTCAAAGCTAGACAACCAGAGATCTTCACTATCTGTCATATTGTCTCTTGTTTTCCTCCAAATGGTTGTCCTTATCTTTGCATATGGGGAGCTCATACTAAATACCATAGCCAATCTTTTCACAAGATGTGTAGTTCACTGGCTCCCACTTGCTAAGCAGGGGGGAAGGGGGGGACAGGGGACAGGGGACAGGATGACATGAGATGTCTGATTCTCAGCCCACACGCTGGCAGGATCACAGTTGCCCCCCAGAGAGGGGAGGAGTTCCTTGTTCTCCAGTCATCCCCAGTCAACCGTGGCATCCCCAGTCAACCCCATGGTGCAGGTCCCCAGGCGCCAGGGTCTCTCCCCTGTAGGCCCCCCAAAGTCCATTATACTCACCTGCTATTTCTTTCTGATGAATTGACCATTCCATTTACAAAGTTCTGAAATGGCCAACAGACCACAGAAAGAATTCTCTTTAGGCTCCTGTTTGAAAGCAGCAGCTACAAGCAATCTGCTGGCCTTGCTTCAGGGCCACTAAAGCTTCTTTCTTTTAACACTTCTTTTTAAAACCTAGATATTTGGGGCCGGGTATTTAGCTCAGCGGTGTAAGTCCCTGCTTGGCAGGTACGAGGTCGTGAGTTCGATCCCCAGCACCAAAAAAAAACAAAAACAAAACAAAACAAAAAAAAACCTAGACATTTCCATGCAAGGAAATCCACAAAACTCTTAATGACTTAATTTATACAAGAAGTTTTGAAAATCCCCTGAAAAATCCATTTAAATCCTATAGCAAATATACATATTCTTGAAATACAATATCCTTTTCTTTTACAGATAATTTGTGTTGAGCATTTTATTTTCAAAACACACATAAAAAAACCCATATAAACATGTCCTTGCTGTAATGAAAAAAGAAACTTGGCAGATAAAAAGGTTTAGGCAAAACTGTAATGTTTAGGGTGCCCAAGATAAAAGTAGCTAAGGCATAGGACACACTCCAAGATTTTTAAATTTAGCTCTATAATTCCATTTTTCATTAAAATTGTGTGGTTCTCACAATACATTTATTGTCTTTCCCATTATCCACCAGGCAGAACAAAGAAGCAGGCAGAGGGGAACATCTTCCTCCTTTCTCCTTTACTATTTACCACAAAACCCAACCAACAAATGGGAGAGGAAGCATCCACTTCACCACAAATACCATCTGCATTACAGAAAGCCAAGGAGAAGCACAAAGTGGGGACACTCAGAGCTTGCAGTCTGAAACACTTACATGCTAAATACAAACGCACTCCCGGTTTCACCACTGGTTTTAGGAAGGTAAAAGACATAAGAGACCCCTCTAAAAAAAAAAAAAAGAAGAAGAAGGTACTGACTTCCAAGACAAGAAACTATCCCATTACCAAGTGTTGAGTCTCTGAGATATAGTACAGCCTGTATAGAAGTCTGCATTCCAGGATTTGGCAGGCCAGGAAACACCCAAAACAGCCCTCTCCAGGCAGCATGCCTCCTCAGGAACAATTAATTAATGCTGCAGTGAAATGCCTGAGAGAACAGAAGCGACGCTGGGCACCTGGCTAGGAGCAACACGCACGGGGAACAGACGTCCCGTGTTTAGGTCTCAGTGACAAATACATGAACATCATTTGAAACATGACCATTTCATGTGGCTGTAAAAATACATTTCATCTCAAAGTTTTCTGAAGATCTGCTTAATCTTAGTCTGTACTCAAAGGTTGGAATGATATTGTTCATTCAAAGAAGAGTCTTAATTCCATCAAATAAATTCACTTTTTTAAAGCTGGGAGTGCAGCTCAGTGCTAGAGTCCTTGATCGGCATGCACAATGCTGTGGGTTTTATTACACTCCCTCCCCCAAAAATCACTCTTTGGAGATCAACGTCATTGTATTGTATCGCAAAAATGTGCAGAAGAGTTGAAGGACATACCATCAGTTACAGTGTGGTTATCATGGTTAAGCTTTAAGCAGGATGGAGAGTGCCAAAGCACTCTTAAAAAGAACACTTTAGGATTAGAAATGGAGATCAGTAGCAGGGCACAGTGTTTGGGTCACAAATCCAAACCCCTGGCTCCATCCCCAGAACCAAAAAAATGTGGATGGGGAACTACATTAGGTAAATTTAAACGTGTAGATTTTTCTTTTATACCCACTGTTGCAATTGAGCTGCAGATTTCTTAGACCATTAATTCGCACAATGAAGTAGTTCCCATTATTTCACTGTAATCTAGAATTAGCTTTAAAAAGTTGTATTTAAAGATCATTTAGACTGGGGGTTTAGCTCAGTGGCATAAGCACCTGCCTGGCAAGTGCAAGGTCATGAGTTTGATCCCTGGTACCAAAAAATAAAATAATATAAAATAAAATAAAGATCATCATTTAGCTACAGAATGGTGCACACATTAGTATAAGTAAGAATTCCTTTTTAGGGAAATATTCTAAAGTACAGAGAGACAGGTATACAAGGAAAGACCATTTCCTTTGAAAGAAAAAAAAAATCACAAAACATAAAACATCTCTAAAATTTCTTTCATTAAAACAGCTCATTGTTTTCTTATTTGCTTATTTGTTTGTTTGTGACAGGGTCTCCCTCTGCAGTTCAGGCTGACCCTGAACTCACTATGAAGCCCAAAATGGCCTCGAGCAGTGATCCTGCTGCCTCAGCGTCCTGAGTGCTGGAACTATAGATATGCGCCACCATACACAGTGATCAGCCCATTTTTCAGTTGTAAAAAAAATTACTCCTTGGAGTTGGGTGAGGTGAAAAGCCTGTAGTCCCATCTACTTGAGAGGCTCAGGCAGACAAATCACAAACCAGCCTGGGCAAATTAGTAAGACTCTGTCTCAAAATAACATCTTAAAATGGAGGGCTGGGCATGGTGGCACATACCTTTAATCCTACTACTTGAGGCTGAGGCAATTCACACAGATCACTGTAAGTTTGAGGCTATCCTGGACTACATTGTGAGTTCAAGGCATGCCTGGGCTACATAGTGAGATGTTTTAAAACACACACGCAAAGGGACGGGAGAGTAGCTCAATGGTAGAATGCTTGCTAAGCAAAGACAAGATCCAGTACCCAGTGCCTTAGTAAAAAGGGAAAAAAAAGTTACAATGAAAGAAATTATTTTTATCTTTTTGCTTTTAAATGACAAATGTTACAGATTTACAGGGTATAATCTAGTGCACTGATCTGTGTGTATATTAGCATGGAGCAATCCCTTAATTACTTTAGTTACTAAGTAAAATGTCTCTAAGGAAGCCAAGAGGTGGGATAATGATGTGATGCATAAACATGTAATTTCAGATCTTATCACCTCTGTCTGGCTCTCTGGCAGTCTCCTTCCTTCTTCCAAAGTCACTGCCAACTCATCAAATTCCCAGAAGTCAATCTTTGTTTCCCTTTTCTTCCTTTCTCCTTTCCTTTTTTCTCTTTCTGTCTTTCTTTCTTCTTTCTTCCCTCCCTCCCTCCCTCCCTCCCTTCTTTCTTTTCAGAAGGAACCCAAGGCCCTGGGCTTGCTAAGCAAGTGTTCTATCAAGGAGTCACCATATCCCATCATCGTTCCACAGGGGCATCTCACTGAAGCCTGCAGAAAGATGTCCCACCCTGTGGACATCCAGACCTGGGCTCTTTCAGAGATCAGTACTCGCCCATCTTTTTTTTTTTTTTTATAATTTTATTTAAAGAGGAAAAAACAAAACAAAATAAAACAGAATAAAGGGTAGCAACCATACAGTATTCCAAGGAAAAAAGGAAAAGTACAACAATAAAACCTAAGAAATTATTACTTGACTAATTACATACTGACTTCTTGGAAATAGTTGTTCAAATTACAAAGTTAAAGCATGTAAA
>PVJX010000794.1:0-207870 GCA_004027295.1 Dolichotis patagonum
CTCGCCGATCTTATCTTCACTAATAGTAGCCCCAGGACCTCTTATTCGAGCAGGTTTTTGCGCTTTAGTTTCTTTCTGTGTTGTGAGAGTCTATCTCTCTCTGTTTGGGTCTCTCCAGGGTGTTTTATTCTGGCATTTGAGCTGTCTCTCTCAGAGAGGGTCTCTCTCCTGCTACCTACCAGTCCGCCATCTTGTCTCTCCTCCCGTAGAAGTCTTTTATATCCTTACATTTTAAATGAGAATTTTATAATTTATATTCAAATGATCATCTAAAGATCAATTAAAAGGAGTTCTTAGTAATCTATCAAATATGGTTTTGTCACAATTTATTTAATGAGTCAGAATTTACTGAAATGGTTCTAGTTTGTTAGTTATATAGTACCTCGGTTCACAAACTCAGTTCTTTCCTGATTCTGGTCACAAACCAAACTGAACGAGAGCTGAATCAAATTTCCTCATAAAATTAACATTGAACCTAAAAATTGAATTTGATCTGGTTCTCGTCCAACTTGGTTTACAGGCAGAATCACGGAAAGGATCAAGTTCATGAACTGAGGCACCACTGTACAGAGAACATGGTTTGTTACCTCTCTGTTATCTTTGACTTGTTGGACACAGATCCCCTGATGCAGACGCTACCTGGAAAAGTGTGGGTGACTTCATGCTCTCAGGGATGTGGGTGGCCAAACTGGCCCAAGGAGAGGTGACAATGTACATTCTGGCACTGGAGAGGAAATTGTCCATGATCATGATGCAGACTCAACCTGCAAATGCCCAGTGGCTGATGTTGTACTGAGCCAGGGGGATAGAAAAATTGTCAACTTACATCTATGTAGGAAGCATTGATGTAGTCTGAGCAGGGCATTCCATCCACTTGGCTCAAAATCACCCTGGAATGATCATCTAGAAAAGACCAGACAAACACATGATGTTATGATAAGGACTCACGGGTGCCATGTATTTATTTCACCTAAAGCATAAATCATTAGAAAGGATGTAATCAGCTCCCTGAAGTGATCATGGGGTAGAAGAGACATCTCCCTAAACACTGCAGCGGAATGTTGGGGGTGCGTGTGCTCCATTGGTCCTTGACTAACAACAGTTCCAAGACAGATTCGGCCAAAAGACCACACAGAGCTGGAACAGTAGAGCACTGGATCCCCTACTGTGTGGCGACCATGTTCTCTGGCTCCCACATTGGGCCCAATGCTGGGCAGTGTAGGTATACACAGAGGAGCTTAGAGCCAAGAGCTGACCCACTCTCCCAGACTTTCTGGGACAAGTGGGTGTGAGGGGTGAGGTGGGAACTCTGAGTCCCAATCCCATCCTTCACTGTTTTCCCCCGGGCCAGAGGTAAGCAGGGTTCACACAGACAGGGACAGGCTGGCCCCCGCCCAGGAGATGAAGGCTGATTGGCAGTGCTCTGTGCGTGTGTGTGCATGTGTGTGGTGTGTTATGTTCTCTCTGGGTTATGTGTTGTCTGTGAGTGCTATCTGTATGTGGTGTATCTGTGGTATACGTGTGTGTTGTGTATCTGTTGAACGTGTGTTTTGTGCATTGCGTTGTACAAGGTGCCGTGTGTACGGCGTGTGTAGTATGCTGCGGTACGGTGTGTGTGTGTGTGGTTATGCTGTGTGAACCACATGTGGCACGGGTTGTGTTCTGTGTGTGGTATATGCACAGTGTGTATGTGTTTTGTGAGTGTGCTAAGGGTGTGTATGTGTTGCGTGTGTGACATGGTATGAGTGGCCTGTGTGTAATGCAGCGTGGGGTGTGTGGCATGTGGTGTGGTATATGTGTTTCTGTCAGGGAGGCTTCACCCAAGGCTCCATCCTAACTTTTGCAGGCCGTGGTTAGCTCTGCTTTCATGGGCCTCTCAGCCATAAAAACACAAAAAGTGCCTTGCCACCATGTTTGTGTTTAGTGAAAAGATAACTGGATTATGTACATATTTTTTTCCCTGATTTTCAGGAAATAAAGACAGTTACTGAAGGTACTGTGGGCAATAGAGCTCCTCCCAGTGTGGCCCTGTAGCTGGATGCCTGCCAGGGGGCTGCCAGACTGTGGGCCCGGGCAAGGCTGTTTCAAGAGCGTTTGGAGCTCAGAGCATGGTGGGTGCTTAATACCTGTTCCCTGGGTTATGATTAAATCCACATCCGTGTCCTCTCTGGCCCTGTGGCCTCTGCTCTCAGAGGAAGCTGCGTCTGTGGGTAGCAGCCGGGCCACACCTCCATCACATCCCACTCATTTCACTTTTACCTGGAAAGCCACAAGCCAGGCCACAGACCAGTGGGCTCAGGCCCTCATGTCCGTCCTTCATTGCTAGGCCTGATCTGCCCTGTCCCTGGCAGAGGAAGGAATGGCAGTGGGACAGTCATGGCCCAGATGGGTGGGCAGGGTATCAAATCCCAAACCTACAGCCACACACTTTACCTCAAGACCCTTCTGCTGAGGGTCTGACAGCCTGAAGGTGGAAATGGCTCTGGCTGAATGTGTCACACTAGTTGAAAATAATTTGGGGATGACTTACGCTTTAAGGACAGCCATAGAAACACCGAGGGTAAAAAATAGCCTTCTGAATACATTTAGAATCTTGTAGTTTCTAAGAGCTTCCTGTTTCTCATTTAAAAAGTCACACTTCACTCTGAGAGCACATTTCCTAAAATTATCAGCCGTTGGTATTTTTCCAGAAAAAAAGGTCTGTTGGCATGGAGCCCTTTCACAAGAACAATGTCTCCGTGCCACTGTTCCTAAATCCAATATCCCACCCATGTGAAGCATACCATGCCTAAGCAGTGTCCCCCAGCCAGCTGCCAGTACCCCTGAATGAAGGTGGGGTGGCCCTTGAGGGGAGGGAGGAGCTGCAGTAGGATCCTTACCCTGGGGTGGAGTCAGACAAGGATTTAGGGAAGCTGAGCAGAAACCTGCTACACTTTCACATCAGGGAGTGGGCTGATTTTCTTCCACTGTGCGAGCTACAGACCATGTGTAGCTGGGAAATGAGCGGGCAGCAGGCCTTGCTGTTTGGAGGCAGGATTCTCAGGCAAGGCAGATGCGCTACTTTGGTAGTGTAGGTGATGCCACCACCTGGTCAATAATTCTGTCCCCACTGAGGTCCCACTGGAAATGTCCCTCCCCTACCATTACTGGAGGAGGAAACCCAGGGCCCTGCACATGCTGAACAAAGGTTCTACCACTGAAATACTCATACATTCCCAGCCACAGAAATAGTTTTAGTGAACAATTATAAATATTACCTTTAAGGGACTATGGGCTTTGTGACTGAGAAGTGCAGGTTAGGAACCTAGGAAGGTGGTTGGAGCTGAAAGTCCTCAACATACACAGGTAAATGAAGGCATAAAATAAATGGGTCATATAAGATAATTAAGTTAGAAACTGACAATAATCCCTAATGTCTTGCTTTATATTTGTTACAAATCACTCTTAAAGAGGCCTGACCTCCTGTGGCCTTGGTCTTCTTCCATAAACTGCTTGGGCCACGTAAGTGCCTCCCCTCTTCCGCCAATTCCTACAGCCCATCCCACAGTGGATCCTCTGGACTGGTCCACTGTGGGCCCAGAATTTAACCTGGGCCAGACCTCCCTCACAGTCAGGCACATGAGCACCACAGTGGCCTTCGGAGCCCGGTCCTCCCGTGGCTACCCCTAAAAGTGAAAGACTACTCGATGAATTTTTCTAGTTTTACCTGGGTCATTGTGCTTTGTAAAAGCCATATAAAGTTCTATGCATGTAAAATGGGAAAATATTATTTCCAGAAAGTGCTGAAGATCCAAAACCACAGACTGGACAGACCATGGCTCCTTCGAGGGACAGAGCAGATAGATTCAATTCTCATCTTCAAAATGCAGCTCAACGCAACAAGCTGAAGCCCACTGCAGGCTAGCTTTCTGGTCCAGGGAGACACTGCCTCAAAGAGGTGGTTCTTTGGCCTAGACAGAGAGTGAGCCTCAGGTTCAGAGCCCTTCGTGATTCCTATTCTGCTAACCCAAAGGGCAAAGCTCTCCATGGGTTGCAATCTGCCAGGCCAACTTTTACAAAGGTGATTGGGAACCTACAGGGTCCTGGCACTGAGCAGGCTGTGAAAGCCACCCCTAAGGCATGGCCCTCCAGCTGCAGCAGTTCACAAGAGGGCCCAGCACACATCTGTGGGTAACCCAGTTCTGACACCTCCTTGGCACCCACACAACTGAGCCTACAGTCACAATTGGCTGTTGGGGTTAAAATGGGGTTGATTCTAAGCTTTCCCACAAAAGTGCCAAACCCATACAGGTTTCTTGTCATTTTTTTTTTCTTGATCCAGAACCTCAGAGGATGCTGGGAATTTGCTGCTTGTGGCCAAGAATCCTGGATCCAAGGGAGAGGAGCTACCCAGCAGGTTTAGAGTGTGGCTGAATCTGATAGGCAGGCCCCTATCTACTGATGCCCAAGGCTTTGAGGCAGCACCTTGTCCTGGGAAGCCCAGGCCTCAGCAGCAAGCACAGTTTGAGTGACTAGAATGTGAGCAGAAAAGGCACCCAAACGCTGTGAGGGAACCAGGTACCCAGGAAAGTCCCTGAAGTCCCCAGAGCAATGCTGTGCAATTCTGAGGGGACAGGGGGTTCTGATCTCATAGTACCAGCCAGGCAGTCGTGGGGCAGCTGCAAGGCAATGCTGAATTTAGTCCAAATGTCACTGATCATGCCAAAAAAAAAAAAAAAAAAAAAGAGTAAAATCTTACTGGGAAGGATGTTGGGATATCTGTTTTTTTCTCTGTTTTCTTCTTTATTTGCCAGTTCAAAAGTTCCTTGCGTGTGTCCAGATGGCAACGACTGGAAAAGAATGCAGAGTTAGCACTAAATGTGATACATCCAAGCACTGTGTGGCCATCAGCTTCCCCGATGAGCAAGGAAGTGAAACGCATCTCAAAGCAAACCACTTTCTGTCTATCATCCAGTTCTGCCCAGATCATGTACCAGACACAGAGCAGAAATTGAACAAGATACAGACTCTGGCCTCCAGCAGGGCCTTCTGTGTAGTGGGGTTGACAGAGGTGGGGCTGAGTGATCACCCTGCCGACCCTAAGCTACACTGAGACTGGCTCACACCTCTCACCATATCCCTGGCCCCACAGATCGACCCCAGAGCAGGCTCTTCCCAGCAGGAGTGGGCTGACCCCGACAGAGCTCTGACCTAGGAGACAGAGCAGGAAAGACTGAGAAAAGGGTGATGATTTAGGGAGAGGCTGAGCTGAGGATGAGATTGAGGAGCATGACTGTGGGAAGTGATGTTGGACATGGTATTAACTTTACTTGGAACTCAAGGTGCTCTCTGTGGACCAGCTGTATCAGGGCCTAGGAGCTGGTCAGAAATATGGACTCTCGGAGATCCTCCAAACCCACTGAATCGGCACCTCCATCGGTGAGTTTCCCAGGGATCTGGTCCTCTTGTTGCCCCGGACCTCACCCCAACAACCCCTGCTGCTCCAGACTTACCACCTTAACAACCACTTTGTCCCAGCTGAAGAACTGGAGATGTGAAATAATGCTTCAAGTGCCAGGACACTACAACTGAAAAGTGACACATTTGCGCCTAAACTCAGGTGTCTGGACTTCTAGCTTCTATTATCTGGAGCCACCTGCCTTTGGTTGTTAGTTGGCTCAAGCCATTCAATATGTGCTCACTGTTGAGACTTGCTCCTTGTGGTTCCTATGGTAAGAGAGCATTTTGAACCACAAATTATGTCTTTCAACATTAAGGCTAACCGCTGGCTTGAACCAGAGGGCACGAGGATCCAATAAAAAGTGTTAGTATTTATTCAGTATTTATAATGTGCTAGGCAAAGTGGGAGGAGCTGGGTTATGTGTTCTGACCTTCAAAATTCACCCATCATCAGATGACATTACAATGACCCTTGTTTGTAGGGATGAGGAGTTTGAAACTCAAGGCAAGCGAATTGCAGACTTGCCCAGGGTCACCAGGCTAGTGAGCAGCAGACCTGGATGGGGTCTTGGAGTCCAGCCCAATAGGTGCTCACTTTCTCAAGCCTGGGGAAAAGTGAGGGCTTATGTGTGACTTCCCTCAAGTCCCCAGGAAACTGGGGCCAGCCTCACAGTGCAGTTCCGAGGATCTCAGAGCTGAACCATGCTGCCCTGGGATGCTGGCACTTTGGGTCAGGGCCCTGAGTGAGAAGACGCACGGCAGACCGGTCCCGAGCAAGTGTGCACAGTGGGGTGCTGCAGACTGTATTCTTTCCTCTACATCGAGACCCTGGCAGCGCCACTGCCACGTGACTGTGTGAAAGAACCAGCGTGGTGGATATTTCAGTGAGGCCAACAGGCAGGACTTGAACTTGTTTTGTAGCCACCAACAACTATTCTCTCTCTCTTCCCAGTTTCTTCCTCAGAGCTGTCTTAATACTACCTCCTCGATCTTCCCTAGATACTGAATTTGCGGCAGCATCCTAGAGCCTACTCTTTTTCCTCCTTCAAAAAATTTTTCTGACCCTAGCGCTGGACATAAAAACAGGGCAGGATAGTGTAATGGCATATAACGCCGTCTACTTGCTAAAACCTGTGGAATGAGCAAACTTTAACTGCAGTAGTTTGTTGGTAGCGATGCATCAATAGCAGCTCACAAATCATAAGTGAGGCCCAGCATTGCACGTTATTAAAAACAGAGGAAACCAATGCCATGGAGAGATGGGGTGCAAGCGAAGTCTGCAGTTCACGTGCAAGTTCTCTGAATGTTTCAAACTGTCCTAAAAATAGAAAGTTCACTAAAAAATAAAAAATTTAAAAAACTTCAAGAGCCACCCCATGCCTTGGACGGCAAGGCAGCTGTGGTGTGAGTGGTAGGAGTGGTGAGGGGGCCCAGGCTCTGACACCTCCCTATTGTGTAACCCTGGAAGTTGCACCAGGTCCAGAACGGGGTGCTGCTTCTTGACTTCCTGGGTTCACAGAGCATCAGATGGGGCAAGGTAGGCAGAATACTCCGTGCACTGCATATTGGTAGCTGTGACCCAAACACAGAACAGTCACCTCCAGAGACTGGGTCCTGCATGTTCTCTCAGTCAGGAGACCTAGATCTCTGAGCTGTGGGGAGGCTCTGGGGAAACAAGCACACCCCGAGGAAGGGTCTTTGGTAAGTTGTTTAGCCCTGCAGTGCCTCTTTTGCATCCAGTTCCACTAGAGGCCCCATCTGCTCCAATAACCGCCAGGGGATGGCTCTGATTTGTTTCACACACTGGCACCTTTCCTGGTGACACCTCTCATATATTTCTAGGACATTTGTTATTGGATTGGTCCCAGGAACCCAGATTGAAATAGCTTGCTGGGATGCAAGTAGGGGAGAGAGGACTGGACTTCCTGTCCAGAGAGAGAATTTTTCCTTAGCCAATGACACTCATTTTCTGGGATTTAATCTGGGTCCTGGGAACACACTTTATTAGAATAGTCATCTATTATCTCCAGGTGGAGACAGCAGAAATCATCCTGACAGTGTCTCATTTTACATGTTACCTAGCACGTTACTTTATTTACATGCTCCAGTCCTGTAGGGGTAGGGAGTATCCCCACTTCACAGGTGAGGAAGGAGAAGCAGATGCCAAGTAAACTGCTCAAGCTTTCTAATTCTGAGGCACTCAGCATTCGCCCCTCTGTGCTGATCCTAATAACAAGCCCCCTTTATCCTCAGCAAATTTAGCTGAACTTTGGGTTGATCATACATCAATGTCCAAACACAATGGGACTGAGCACATGGAGGTGCATCTGGGTCCCTTTCATGGAGAGCAGCTCAGACCAGTGAGCAGGGAAATGAAAGGAAGGGCTGTGAGAGCTGAACTCCAGCAAGTCCCTCTGAGGACCCAAGACTGGCAGGTCCCAGCAGGCTTGGAAGAAGAATGCTGTAAGAATGTGAGCTTAGGACCTGGGCAGCTCCTCCTTGCAGAGAGGGCAACCAAGCAGCTGGCCCAGGGTACCCTGGAAGCAGGACCAGGTCCCACCAGCTTGACCGTGAGTCCAGGGTCTTCCTGCCTGCCATGGGACAAGGGGATATGCAGCTGAGGGGCTGTGCAAAAGCAGGGGTAGGGAGGTCAAGTGTGTGAGGCCTCTGCCCTGGGAGCAAAATGTAAAGCGCCACCTCAAAATTTCTAATGCAATTTCTAAAAATTCCAACTTGTTGCACAGAAACCATTAGGACCAACATATCAAACTTTTAAATAGTGGCAGGATCAGTAACTGCGACCATCTTGGAGTCCAGGACAATAGGAGGAACCCATCAGAAACCCATGCGTCTTCATTTGTAACCATGCTATTTTGTTCACCATAGGTGGCTTGCATTAATTGTGATACTTTTAAGTATTATATTAAAATAGGATTTATCCTGACAACTGAGTTTTTCTGTGAGCTCTTAAATTTTGTGCCCGGGGCAAATGCCTCTCCTTCCTCACCCTATTCCTGGCCCCTCCCAGGGTGTACTTTTCTCTTTTGTGGTGGTGACAGTCAAGTGGTATTGACTCAGCCCTCAGCAAGCCCAGCTGCCAGGCAGCCTACACTGGGAGAAACCAAAATTGAAGGGGAAATGGGACAAAAAGTGAGTGGGAGTAGGGAAGTTTGTTGCTACAAATATGGAGAGTTATTTTGAAAATGGACAATTAACTTCTCTTAACAAGCTAAGATACTGCAAAACAATACTAGGTGGAGCTGGTTTTCATTATGACCTAATTCCTGAAAACAAAAAACAAAAGAAAGAAAGAAAGATGGAAGGAAGGAAGGAAGGAAGGAAGGAAAGAAAGAAAGAAAGAAAGAAAGAAAGAAAGAAAGAAAAGACAAACTTAGAAAAAGCAAAAGGGTGATGGGACTTGTGCTAAAAAATAAGCAAAGGGGCAGGAGGTATAGCTCAGCGGCAGGGCACCTGCCTGGCAAGTGTGAGGTCCTGAGTTCAAATCCCAGTACCAAAAGAAGAACGCAAAGTACAGTCTAAGCGTGCCATCCCCTCTGTGCCCTTATGGGTTGTTTCTGTGTTCTGTAGCAGCATTCATAGGCTGTCTCTGGGGACCACAGTTGCACACCCCTGGGCTGTTCATGAAATCCAGTGAGCCTCACGTCTGAGTTGTGAGCTAATTAAGACAGGCCCACACCCCCAGGTGATGGAAGCATCTTGGAGTTGGTTAAGTAATGTGCTAGGGCCAGGGCGCAACACGCAGGCCCAGGACACAGCGGCAAACATTGAAAACCCACCTCTATCACGCTCAATTTGCGGCACACAGCCGTGTGCCCAAGGATGAGGATGCCTACAGCAAAACTCAAACTATGCGCTGTTGCCAATGCCAAGTAGTGAAGCCGATATAACACTTTTCTATGTGCCTGTGTCTGTATACACACATACATCAGATTCAAAACTCGAGGCATTAAATAAAAAAATTAATAGCACTAGGGGAGGCGTCATCAATGTGCACTTATACATTTTGTTGAGAGTCAGCTTGCTACTACAGGGACTGTATCAGCTGGTTAAGTCTGTGGTCTAAGTGAGCTGCTGCTCACGCTGGGTTGTGGAGATAATTCATCCCAAACAGCAGAAGCAGGATGCAGACAGTGGGACTCTTGCTTAGAATTACAAACAGCACAGACATCAAAGCCTGTGTCCCCCAAGGCAGGTCCCCATGACTGTTTGACTCATGCCATGACATGGCTCAGTAAAGAGACATTTCCTACTCCAATCAGAAGCTCAAATTCTTAGAAGCCATGCAAGGTCAGTAGGGGCCCCCCTGGCTTCCATCCTGCCCTGGCTCAGGCTTGGGTCTCCCACATCGTGGAGAAGGTGCCACTCTCAGTATCTGAGTACGCTGGTGCCTTCATAAGTGTCACACCAACCATCTCACCTTAGAAGGAGCCATGGGTGCCAGTGAGGGGCACTGAACCAGGGACTAGGATCCTGCCCAAGTCTGGTGTGGTGTCATAACTGATGCGACAAATAGCTCTGGTTCCTCACACCCTGTGAACCGCAAGTAAGAGAAATCGTCCTTTGGTGGGGGATGGGTGGGGTCGAGGGGGTGTAGGGTGCTCCAAGGAAGGGCAGGAGGCAAGGGGCTACGTGGACCAATTCTTTCCAAAGTTCAGTTTTCTTTTCGGATGTAAGGAAAGACCTTGGAAGACTTGACCCTGGACTGTCATTGTGTACTTGCAGTCCCTAGCAAGAACAGGACCCAGGGCAGGGCAGGACAGGAACACAGGACCCCGATGCTTACATTGAACTCTTCTCGGAACTGCTTGCAGTCATCAGCTGAGCGCACCCGGATCTCCTCTTCCAGGTGCTCCACAGGGATGGGAAAGTACTTCTTGGGCCCTGATGGGGACCTGCTGAGCAGCATCACTCTCTGCTGTTCTGCGGGGTCAGAAGAAATGAGGCTGGGGGAGGCCCCGAGCCCATCCCAGGTGGGTGACCCAGGAGTCAGACTAATGCACAGTATTCCTGGAGAAAGGCCTGGGTAGAGCGGGACAGTCCAGTCAGTCACACAGCCAAGAGTGGCCGGGCCCTGAGCAACTGAAGCAAACATCCGTCTCCTGACATACAGCCTTGTGCTCTGCAAGTGAAGACCTTTACCCATCGTCTACCTGGCATCCATCACCCTACTCAGTCACCCACCCGCCTCCCTGTCCTAACACACACCCCCTGCTCCCTCCACAGAGGGCGTAAGGTGGCTTTACACCTCAGCTCAGGTTTCCAACTTCAAAGCTACAGGAGGATAATTATAATTGCTCTGGGGTGCTGGCTCAGAGCAGATGGGAATCCTATTAGGATAAATGACTCTCTTAGTCTCCTCTTCTTTGTAACAAATAGTTCTGATTCCTCAAACTCCATAAATTCCAAGTAAGAGAAATGGTCCTTTGATGAGGGGTGAGGTGAGGGAGGGGGAGTAGGGCGCTCCAAGGAAGGGCGGGAGGCAAGGGGCTGCAAGGACCAGTTCCTTCCAAAGTTCAGTTTCTTTTCAGATGCAGGAAAAGCCAAGGGACTGGGCTTCCCTGCCTGAGGAACAAGATGTTACTGACAAGGTCAAAGGGATAACTGGGCTTCACACTTACAAAAGGGCCTGTCCCACCTGCAGAGCCAGTTGAGGCCCAGCCAAAAACTTAGCCCTGAGGCTCCTTCCTCCCAAAGACAGAAGCATGCACAGGAGAGCAGCTGGGCTGCTCTGCCTCTTCCTGGCTACCCCTTCTTTCCTCCTGAGTTTGCTGAGAAAAGGGCAGGAGGGAGGTCCTGGGGCCACCTTGGAGTCTAATAAGGGCCGCTCAGCTGAGTACTTTTTCCGCTAATACTCCTTTAATTATCTTGTGTTAGTTTTAAAATTCCACTTACAGTTCAACAGCATGTGTTTCCCCAAACCACGGCACGGTTAGGTAGGAAGCTGACAACAGGAAGTTGTAGTCACTGGTATGAACCAATACTTTTTTTTAAAAAAGTCTGTGTCATATCACTGTACTCAGTCTCAATGTGTTGAAAGAAAGACAACGAGCCTTCACACACGGCATTTACCAGTCAGAAACTGATCTCTGAATCTGAAAGCTGGCCGTGTCACTGACCCTGATCTTCCATGAGGGCAGAGCAATTTCCATCTCCTCAGCTCGATTCTAAGACAGCACCACGTCAGATGCACACTTCAAATTATGAGCCAGTCGTATCATAGAATGATTTTAAAGGCCTTATTGAAACACACTGTGTGTCAAAACCCGGTGAAAAGGACAGGATATGAACCATCTCTAAAAAAAAAAAAAGCCACAAACAGAAGACATCTATTTCACACCGGAGGGAAACGCAATCTCTGAAACAAACTTCTGAAACACAGAAACTCAACGGTAAATTCTTAGTAAGATACTGGGCAAGCTGAGGTGAAAAGCTGCAGACCCGGAGGAATTTAAAATTTGCTTTAAATGGAAAGGAGAGAAAACAACCTAATATGTATTAAGAAAGACCCAGCCCGAGGAGGAAGTTCCTGTACCTTGCTCTTCCAAGATCCCGTTGGGCATCTTCTTGTCGTTGCTGCTGACCACGGCTTTCCTCTGCTTCCTGAACCTTAGAGGCACAAGACGTGTTAGGTCTCCGCATACCCGCATAGGCAGGCGCCCGCACACCCAGACTTCCGGGAAGCGCTGACCCCTGGCTGCCGTGATACCCACCAGGTGAGCCTGGAAAAGCTCTTTCTGCTGCTCATAGTTGAGTTGTGCTGGGGCCCGGCTGGCTGACCGCGCCTTAGCCTCCTGGCCCCCACCCTGAAGCCTCCAGAAGGCTCATTTCCTCATCTGAGCTGGCTGGGGCAAGGCAGCGCCTGGGGACACTCCTACCTGAAGAAGTAGGCGGCGAGGAGGAGCAAGAGGAGGAGCAGTGCAGGCAACAGCAGCCAGGTGAGCAGAGCCTGGGAGGTGTCAGTGTCCGGAGGGCCTGCGTGCGGGGTGGACTGTGAGGACCTGGCAGGGGAAAGCCCTTCCTCCGCACCAGAGCCCCACTTCTCAGTTTGTAAAATACCCCTACCACCTTGGCCCACAGTGTCCCTAAAGGCGCCCCCGTGTAGCAAAAGGCCGATGTTTGTGACTGTGGACACTGAGGAAGATCGCAGCACTGGGGATGGAAATGTGGTTTAGTGGAGAGGATTTGCCTGGCACGGGCAAGGCCCTGGGTCCCATCCCCAGTGCAAAAGAGGGGGAAAGAAAGAAGAAAAAGAAAGAAACTAGGATTGGGGAGTGGAGATGTGACTTGCCAGGGACCCCTGGTGGCAGCGTGCAGCAGTGAGGTGCCTGGCTCCTCACAGGGTCCCTGCTTCTCTGAGCCCCTAGGGCACCTGCTTCTCCCCTTAAGGAGGTGGAGGAGTGCAGAGGTGCAGATGCCACTGCCCCGCCATACTGATTCTGACTTGCCAAAACCAGGACACCCAGATACAGGGAAGCGGTACCATCCTCAATCTCTGTCCACCTTTTGGGTCCAGCTTCTTCAGTCAGAGAGACACATCCCTGGACCTAGTGCTGCGGCCTTGTGGCTGCCCAGGACCTGCCCCAGGTCCATATGCCCAACTTCTGAGAGCCACTGGCAATTTCGCCGCCACCTACGACCCCGCCTCTTCTCCTCAGCCTGCTTTGCTGCTCCCTTGGCACAAAGTGCGTGCCCCCAGGACCACCACGGCCCCTCCTCCAGGGAGCCCCTTGCTCCTCTCCCATGGATCCACAGGGTGTTCAGGGGCACCGGGAGGCACTGCAGCCCTGTCACCCCCCCAGCACTTCTCACTCCCATATATATTTTGAAGGCTGAGATACATGGCCAGGTGTTCAGGTCTGTACCAGTCTGGGCATTTGGGACAGTCTGCTTGGTCCCTGTTGGGAACCCACCACCAAGGTTCCCAGCAGGAGCGACCTGGCCTGGGACCCTTGACCCCACAGGCCCCCAGGCAGAGCCTAGCAGCAACCCCCAGCCCAGGCTGATGGGGTGGGTTGGGTACCGCTGTCTTGATTCTGTCCCTTCCCAGTCAAATGGAGTCATGTGATCTGGAAGCATAGGAGGACTCCTCTCCCTTCTGGGAGCATCCACTCTCTCTCCTCTCTGGGGGCTCTACTGTGGTAAAACTCCCTACTTCTACATAGCCCAGAGGTCCAGCTCTAGCTCAGCTTCTGTGTAGGTGGTAGCTAAACTGGCCAGTTTGTGGAGTCCACTTGGTTGGAGATGGGGGAGCACTAGAGCCTATGCTCTTCTACAGGGGTGGCGGCTGCTTAGGTCAGGCCCTGGGTCCAGGGGGAAGGTGGCCCAGACTGCCCGATCCCCAAGGTTCCCAAAGGAAAAAAATCCACATAGTTGTGTGTGTTTTCTTATTTTATTTTATTTATTTATTTTTTGGTACCAGGAATTGAACTCACAACCATGCGCTTGCAAGGCAGGCGCTTATGCTGCTGAGCTAAATCCCCAGCCCTGTGTTTTCTAATTTTAAATATTAGTATTAATTCAGTTTAAATGCAATTTGAAGAACAATGTGAACAAGAGAAGAAAACCGTGAATGTGCTGCTTTTTCCCTGGTACTACCCAGCGGGGTAGCAAGGCTTCTGAGAGCCAACACTTGAGTCACATTCTGGTTTCATTACACGCTGACGTGGCTCAGGTTTGAAAGAGAGAGGGCTGGGTCAAGGGTAGCTCCAGGGTGTGAGTGGGCGGTTTGGAGCTGCCTCCTCCCAGGAGGGCTGGCTGTGCTGTGTAAAGCCCACTGCACCTGTGTTCACACATTCGTGCATATGTACACCTGCAAGTGGTGAAGGTGTGTGCACGGGCCTGCCTGCTTACACAGACCTGCTCCTGGCTGGGGTGTGAGGTGGGACCTTCAACCACCGGTCCCACATACCTGTCCCCCACACCGAGTGAACCTCCTGCTGTGGGGGAATCCCTATGGAAGGGAGGCACGGCCGGCTCTGCAGGAGAGGGGTGGGAGACAATCGTGGACTGCTCCATTTCTGGGGCCTTCCAGGGAGTGGAAGAGTTGGGGTAATGGAAAAGAGCGAGGGAAGGACAGCAGATGGGGCACAGGGTGAGAAGCTGTGCTCCGGGGCACAGTGGAGACAGCTTTTGGAGGACCCAGCCGTGGATAGCAGCTTGGGACCAACTTCCCAGGCAGACAACTCTGGAGTCTCCGTGTCTCCTGCCTCCACTTGGTCAGGTACAAACAAACTAGGATAGAGGCCTCTCGAAAAATGTTCCAGCTAGCACAAAAATAAAGAGTAAATGTGCAGGATGCAACCTTTCCTTAAATCTCAAGTCTTTTCTTGAGTGAAACCAAGTTAAAATCTTGGAGTATATCCTTCCTGACATTTTCTTCTACAAAGTTACATTCATAAATATGCAGCTTTGGAAAATAAATGGACATCCTACTCTCATTTCATCTCACACTACAAGGATTGTAAGAAGTACCACAAATGATTAAGGCAGAAACATGAGATTCTAATTATACTTGTGGAGAACTACCAATTTTAAGACAGATCCCAAGATAGCAATGTTACATATGAAAAAACAGACGAGCCACACTCTCTGCTAGCCTGCAGCTTGTCTTCTCATCCTGCCTGGAAAGATTCCACAGCAGCACACACGAGCTTCTAAATGCTGTGTGCAGACTGCTTAATTACCACCTTGTGGATAGACCAAGGCTGAATGGATAAACTGTTTCCACCTTCTTTCCTTTTATCTGCAATTCTGGAAGTGTGTCCGATTCATTTTTGTGTATCTCCTCAGTGTTTCTGGGGGAGAGCTCCTAAAAGGATCTCTGTCTAATGTACACATATTAAATTATTAATGGAAGTTACCAAGTTGCCCTCCAGAAAGTCTGTAACCTCCACACTCACCCCTTGCACACGACAGAGACAATTTCTCTGGGATATAACAATCATTTTCATTTTCCCAAGCTGATAGCTATAAGCATAATGCCACTTTAATTTACATTTCTCTCATTTCTAGAGAGTTTACCATCTTGTCATGAGTAGTGAAGCATAATTAATCAGATACTTTACTTTGCCTGGTTATATTCTTTACTTATTTTCTTACTGTGTTCTTTTGCATATTAATTTTTAGAAAGTCTTTCTATAGTGCAGATAATATCTTCTTACATAATTATTGCATATAGTATATATTGAATTCCCTATATAAAATGTATCAGGATGAATACTGAATTCATTTTGTTCGTTGAACAAAGTGATTTCCTGTTATTTTGGCACATTGGGGTTATGTGTTAACATCTCAAACAACACATCACACTCCTTTCAGGGGTTCAGTGCAGGCTTAAGGAGCGCTTCATATGGTCGGGATCCCCACTGCTCAAAGTTCTGGGTCCATCTGCACCTTGGAAGCAGAGGCCTGTGTCACTTTTGCCTGTACAACCAGCTGCTGTTGCTAAGTGAGCCCCGGAAGAGGCCGTAATGATGAGTTTCACATTTGCTTCTGTTTTGGGTGCTGAGGTCACATGACAGCCGCCTCTTCCTGAAAGTAATACCTCCCTGACTGTGGCAGGATTCTGAGCCAATAAATTTTGTTTTCAGATAAACTGAAAAGCCCCAGGCATGGAAAACATCATGCCAGCCTTTGGGAAAGTTCAAAGTGCTCCGGCAGATCCTGCCTCTCCTCGGGGATATGGCTCCCGGATGTGCACAGGTCCAACTTGGCAGGCTTCCGGGTGTCCCTAAATGGCCAGTTGCTCCGCACTGGCAAGGCAAGTTGGGAACTCAGGTTGGTCGCAGGCTTCAACCTTAGGGACTCGGGAGTCTACAGTGTCCCAGGCTGTAGGACACAGCTGTTGACCTGTACCTGGAGAGCTGGCTAGCAAAGGGGGCGGCACGTGCATATGGCTGATTCGTGCTGCCAGCTCCTGGTCTTCCTCTTTAGTGATTTTGGGTATCTTCGGGGTTTCAGTGTGCAGAAAGGGACAGGAGGGCACTTGGAGCTGCTGTCCCAGCTGGGAGTTTGCAACATCAGCACAGCATAACCACTTCCCTCCCCTTTCCGCCAGTGGGGTGCATTTATAGGAAACCTTACAAAGACTTTGTGAAGGGTGGACCTTGAGCCCTAGGCTGAATGGCACTAATTTTAAATTGTTTTTTCTAACAAACATTATGCAAAGATGCATAATTTTATGTGTCCACTTGAGGGGGGCCATGGTTGTCCAGACATTCAGTCTAATATTATTCTGGCTGTGTCTGCGAGGTTTATTTGGGTGAGGTCACATTCTGACCTCGTGGACTGAGTAAAGAGGAATGTCACACCCAATGTAGGCGGGCCTTGTCCAATCAGGTGAAAGCATGGCTTGAAAGTCCTGCTGGACATTCTTCCTACCGTGACAGCTGCTCCTCCTAGTGTCACAGCAGTCTGCTGATTTTTGGAATTAACCTGGGGCGATGCTTTGCAGAGTTTGGACTCACCAGCCCCTACAACTGCCTGTGCTATTTCCTTATAACAGACATGTATTTATACTCTCTTATGTATGTTATAAATATGAAAATTTCAACTGTGGATAATAAATACGCAGTTATATATTTAGATCTCTACATATCCTGCTTTCTTTGGGGAACACTAACAAGTGACACACTGATGGGGGAGTCCCATGGTTTGGGGTCCGTCAGTGTTGGAGAGTGGAGCGGGAAGGGGACAGGCCAGGTGCTTGGGGCAGCTCCGCCTTGGGCCTGATGCAGAGGCCGGGATCCGCCTAGGCTGCTTACAGGCTGCTCCCGACGCTGCCACTGGGTGGCGCTGCGGCCACAGAGAGACCTACAAGTCAGGGACTTCCCCCAAAGAATCCGTGTCAACAGTTTGGCGACCCAGAATTTGTTCACTGGGCATGCGTTTCCTTATGTCAGGCACTGTCCACAGAAATGATACGGAGGGCCCCAGGAAGATGGCCACGGCCTGGGGTACAGGGCCCGTGGGTGACCTCAGCATTTCAGGGTGTGTTCGAGTGCGCGCTGCGTTATTACCTCCACCTCACAGACCGGTCACGGCACAGAGCAGTCCAGAGCTCCAGGTCACTCGGCCTGCAGATAGTGGACCAGGAACTGTAGCCCCAGGCAATGTGATTTAAGAGGACTCACTCTTGTTTCTTTTCTTTCTTCCTCTTGCTTTCCTCCCTTTACCTTTGCATAGTATTTATATATTTTATTTAAGTAAAATTTGCTATGAAATACACCCATGTTCAAATCACCCAAGTCAGTGAGGTTTAGTAAATTCACAACGTTGTACGACCCTCACCACAGTTCACATTGAGAACATTTCCGTGTCCCCTTGAGGTCCCTCCGCCTGCTGTGGCCACTCCCATCCTGGACACTTTGCAGCAATGGAATCACGCATTGCTTGCTCTGGTGTCTAACTTGTTCCCTGGGCCTGGTTCTGAGGTTCCTCCACGCCGGCACATGTATGCAGGTGTGTCTTCTTTGGGCTTGGCTGGTGCACGGCCATCGAGTCCCATCCCTAGTAGTTTCTAAAACTTTATGTTGGGACAGGGTCTCTCTAAACTGTCCAGGCTGGCCTCAAACTTGCAATTACCTTTCCTCAGCCTCCTAGAATGCAGCAATTACAGGTATGTCACCACACCCAGATCACGCTACACTTTTTCCCTTCCTTGGGAGTCTTAAACTAAAAAAAGTAAGACTAGAATAAGTACCCCCGGGTAACTGCCCCTACCTTTCTCACCAGGACAGCACAGACTCTGCTCATTTACAACTCTAGAGCCCTGTCCACATCCTGCCCCCTCTCCCTCCTCTTCAAATCAGTCTCAGAAATTATACTACATCTTTGAAGGCTCAGACATGCATCTCATTATAAAAAGAAACCTCACTTTACTACTATAGAATATGGACCATAGAGGTTACAGCAGCATAATGAGTATCACTAACCATTCATAGCTGTGTTCACATTTCCCCTGTCTGTGCTTCAGATGGTTTGAATAGGGTTCTGATAGTGCATTTGCATTCTGCCCCCCGCTTCCCTCTAAGGCTGGTGCCCACTCTCAGCAGGGACGTGGACTCAATCTTGAGGTTAGTACCAGCAAAGCACTGCACAGTCATTGTTCCCAGCCTGCCTCTTTATTGACAGCACAGTGAGAAAATCAATCACATCTTTCTTCTCTCATCTTACCCACCTTGATCACTCACGTCCGGTGCTAGGAGGTGGCAGTGGGGAATGTGGCGTCCCTACCTGTGGTCGTGGTGGTCCAGTTGCTCTCCGCAGGGGTGGTCTCGTTGTCCTTGCTGGCTCTGGCAAGTGGCAAGCTAAAACTGGCCAGCAGGAGAGGACAGAAGGGCTCCATGGCGAACCTGCAGGGAGACAGGGACAGACTCAGAGGAGTGATCCACTGCAGGCCCTGGGGACCCTCGTCCTGCGTGATGACCAGGGTGGGGATAAGAAGAGCCCAGAACTCCCCTCGCTGCTTTCTCAGACCATCTTCCTTCATCCTCACTGTGCTGGGGGATGCAGTCACTGTCACACTCAGGAGCAGAGGAGGGAGCCGAGGCTCAGAGGTCGGGGCTGAGCAGGTACTAGCGCCTGGGTCCTGCCCTCCCCATGCACTGGGATTGCATCTGATGGTCCTCCTGGCACCCTAGAGCCTTTACCATCTGGCCCCCACCCTTCCCGCTGGCTCTATCTCCATTCCAAACCCAAACTGCACTTTTCCCATCTAGCAAGCTTGGTGTGTTGCACTCTTTTTCCCCTCTCACCCTACTGGGTGATCGCACTCTCTTCGTGGCCCTGCTTAGAGGTGCTCTGGGTCTGAATGGCAGGCTCATGGGCCAGCTCTGCAGCCCTTCTCTATTTGACCATGCCCAGATCCTCTTGCACAGAGCTGTGCACCTTGAGAAGGTAGGTAGGTATTTACTGGTAAGGGAGCTAGGTATTTACTGGGTGTTGAGTGGATGCACTGGGGAAGACACAATTACAAAATGGTTCATCACAGAAAAAGGCTCTTGCTGGAGACCTTCAGGTGGTCACCTCACAGCCCCCTGCGCTCCGCTTTGCTCAAACCCATTAGACTGTTGTTAGAGGTCACAGAGACTGCTTGGTGGCATAGGAACTCTGGCTGGAGGAGTCACTGATGGGGAAGCTGGGTCATGCTATTTGCTCATTGAGACTGCAGTTGAGGTGTGAGGGCCCCTCCACTGAACCTCACCCCTAGTCAGCCTCGGGGCTCGGTTCTGTCTCCATGGACAGCATATCCTGCATGGAGTCTCCCAGGGGGATGCAAGTGCACCAGGCTTCGGGACCAAGGGCAACAAACACTTGCTGCCCAGGCTGTTCTCAGGGACAACACTAAGGTCTGCAGACATCGGTGCGAGCACGGAAAACCCTGTTTCTTAGGAATCACTACTGTTAAGATGAAACCTTTAGGAGCACCTTTTATCAGCCAGAGCCACTCTACGGTGGCAATCACCACCTTCACACCTTTCCTCTTTTTCATTTCCAAAATACACATTTGAGGTTTATTTACTTCCTTTTGGTACTAAGGGATCAGACCCTGGATCTCAGGCATGAGACAAGCGGCCTGCCACTGAGCTGCAGCCCTGGTCTTCTCCTTCTTTCTGAGACACAGTCTTGCTAATTCGCCTATGCTGGTCTTGAACTTGTGATTCTCCTTCGTCCGCTTCTCAGGTAGCGAGGATTATAGGTGCATGGCACCGCTTCTGGTTTCACATTTTGGATTTACTGACTAAACTATATTCACACAAATAGCCTTCGTACTCTGAGTGAGCATTTATTATGTGCGGGCCCCTTTACATAGGTATTGTCAGCACAATCCTTCTTCAAGGACTGAGAAACAGGATCCTGGAGGGAAAGGAACTGGCCCAAAGTCAGGATAGAGACTAGAATGAGCAGAAGTTTGAACCCAAGAATGCTTGAGACAAAAGCCCTCCACCTCTTGCATGCTGCCCTGGCCTTCCCTTGGCAGGTACTTCCTTTGTTGTAAGAAAATCTGTCATTTCAGGTTGCCACGATACTTTTAACACACTGGAGTAAGTTACAGAGCAATTGAGAAGTAGTAATTGACTTCATACAACTTTGGAGGTGTAGAATTCCTAGTTGATACATTTGCTCTCAGATCACACATTAATTTGATAACTCTCCTCTCCAAGTGCTCAATGATCCTAGAGGAGGCCAACACCCTTGAGAAAGACAAGGACCATTTCACTCAGCTATTAGAGATGGGAGTCTGTAAGAGCTTAGCAGAGCTGCATTTCTTGATATGGCCAGCAGAGGGCAATTAGCTCGCAGACGTCAAAACCTGTCGTGCCCTCTGGAGTCTTACTGTCCCACTTGTATTTCAAGGCCAAAGATAACTTTCCTGATCATCCCTGACCCTCTCCTTTCAAAGGACTTGCACAAGCTACCTGGAAAGCAAAGACACGACTCTGTACAGAAATAATTTTTGAAACTGGAGTTAAATCCATTTTGAATTTTAAGGATTTGTATTTAAACAGTATTCGTTGTGTGCCTGCCAAATGCTAAGTGTCTGGTGACTAGAACTTATATGATCTCCAGAAGCGAGATGATCAAAATAGTTTATGCCTAGCAAAGCAGACTTTATTTTTACTCCCCTCAAAAGTCACCCAGCTGTCAATGTGATCAGAAATCCTTCTTTTTGTTCCACTGAGTAGAGTTTTTCAATATTTTTCACTGGGCAATGCGACAAAAAGCTGAGTACTGTCCCATCTCTGCTCTTCAGTGCCTCACTGGGGTGGAATGACCCCTCCCCAGCAGACTTGCCTCACACTCGGGAGATGGGGCCACGAGGAATGACCTTGAAGGGGCTGTGATTTAACTTGAGTGATTAGCAAACTTCCATGGACATGAAGTGCAGAGCAAAGGTTGTCTAGAAAAGAAGGCAGAGGGGGTGTCAGGCAGGGGGGCAGAGGCTCAAGGAAGCTGGACTGTGACTTCTTGGTCACGGAGTGCCTGATGGGGTCCGCTGGACCTCTGTCCTGTGTGGAAAGCTGAGGAGACGAGGACAGACAGACAGCACAGGGCTGAACTGAGAAGGTCTTCTAATGCTTTGTGAGCAGATGGCTTACCCATGAGAGGCTCATTTTTGTCAACAACCCACACTATTAGGATCATTGAAAGCCAACTCCAGCTGTAGGAAATGCAATTCAGGAGGATAGGTTTAGACTGGAGTGTGAAGACCTGATAGCTGCCATGAAAATCTGGAGAGGGAACCATGGACGTGGTCCTCAGCTCCTGACATGGTGTAACCCTTTGCTGCTCCCAGAGTGGACCAAGAGCTGGTTAGCAATGCTGACTCTCAGGCCCATCCCAGGCCTAGCCCTTTTTAAGGAGATTCCTGGGTGATGTGCGCAATTCCTGGCAACATTTGAGACTAAGACCTAAGCCCTGGAACATGGATAAAGAAAGGAGGAAAGAGTGAGAAGGATTTCAAATGCAGGGCCCCTGGGCATTCCAGTTCACCCTGGGCCATGAGCCAGGCATCAGCAGTATTGGAGCTGGAGCCGGAAGGCCCACCATTCATTACCAGAGACGGGGAGAACAACTCCAGTCTGCGGACACAGATGATTTTTAGCTTGTGGCATAAAGCAATAATACACACTACACTTACCAAGCTCCTATGACCAAGTGTGGTAGGTTATCTGAGGTTCTGAGATAAGCGACCCCATCAACCTGCACAGAAATTCTATGACCAATGTCCTGTCACCCTTGGAGTAGAGATGACAAAGGATGGTGGGACATTCTAGGGAAAAATGCCAACATGAATGCTGTTGAGAGTCTGGGGCTTGGTCAGGAGGAGTGGGTTACAGAAGTAGTAGGTGCATCAGGGGTTATAGAGGAGGAGAGGTGACAGTCAAGACACTCTGCTTAGGGAAAGAGGATAGAGGGCAGGGTGGGAGCCTAGGGAGCAGCGCCCAGGGACAGGGCAGGCAGGAAGAAGCAGAAGCAGATGAATAAAAGCAAATAAATGCAGAGAGGGATTTTCCTGCTTATTCCTGGATTCCCCTCACTCAGGCTCAAATTACATTCTTCTTGCAGCCTTGGAAGTTGAGTGAGTCTAGGACCAACTTTCTATCTGGAGTTGGGAAAGGTGACTCAGGCTTGGACCTCTCAGAGCAGGGACTATCTCATGTCCCCAGAGCCCAGCCGAACTCACAGTGGGTCGGGTGTGGTGGAGAGAGATGGTGCTCAAGTGCCACAGCTGTCGATAAAAGCCGAGAACTGTGCAGAATGTTGGCACCTGGGGTCAGGACCTTCTCTGGCTCCAGCTCTCACATTAGGCCCCCAGGGTGTTCCACGCAGGGCAGTCCATGACATCCAAGTCAGTCACACACAATAACCAGCCAGACTCAGGATCAGAAGCAGAAGAGAGGATGAACAACAGCCAGTCTCAGTTCTGCTTCCACAGTTTCCGCAGGTAAATCATCACAGGTGAACGCACAGGACAAAAGGCACAAGGAAAGTGGCGGCCTCCTGGAGGGGCCACATCTGCACCCCACATACCCCTCTTCACCTTGATTTCCTGATCCTCAGTGAAAATGCTGGAACTGAGAGGCAAGGAGCCCTTCAGGTCACTCTGCTCCACCTGGGAGTGTGGCATCCTGGGGACAGCATGGGGCCATCTGTCCACTGGGCCATGAAGGAGCTTCCTTCAGCTGAGATGGCCCCTGACACTGTGCACAGAGCCCGGACCATGTGTGTTGTGTGCCTGCCCATCCTTCCTGGGCACATAGGTTATGTGCCTTTCAAACTTAGCTGAGAAAGAAAAGATGGCGAGGCACTCATGGTCCAGAAATTCCCAACTGGGGCAATGGCAGATTCAAGGCCACCTTCACAGTGGCCCTGTGTGACTCAAGAGTCCCTTCTGCCTGCTAGAGAAGAGGCCACTTTTGTCACAAAAGGAGCTGGGCAGGAGGCAGATGCAGGATAATCCACGTCCCCTTAACGGGAGGTGAAGACAGCTCCTGGTTTCTCCCGAGCTTGCAGAAGGTGGATAACCTCCTTCTGGAAAGTTCCGTGATGTACTAACACATGCTGGCAAAGCTCAGTGGTCTATAAATCCAAATGTTTGTGCTGTGAATTTCCTGGGAAAG
The DNA here is from genome assembly GCA_004027295.1 of Dolichotis patagonum. Lineage (NCBI taxonomy): Eukaryota > Metazoa > Chordata > Mammalia > Rodentia > Caviidae > Dolichotis > Dolichotis patagonum. The sequence continues at coordinate 23,586 of PVJX010000794.1, forward strand.
TCAGGACCACCTCAGGTCCCTGTCCTGGCTTGTTTTGAGTTGAGGAGGTAACAAGTACACCATGTGAACTCGGCTTCTCTCTTTCCCCTAAAATACAAGCTCCCCAAGTGGGGCTGCTGCCAGGAGCAGCATTGGTAGACAGATCAGGGTCTCTCTCTTCCTCACTGTCTATCTGAGCTCCTTCTGGTAGCACAAAGGGACATGCTGCCCCTTTTGGGTGATCTCAGCCTGCTCTGGGAGCTGTTGAGGCCTCTTTACACACCACGAAATAACACGAATGCAGGTGTAGACAGTGCCCTGAGACCTTGCACAGGACCCACTGCCCCTTTCCCAGTCTCCATATGACGAATGCACTGGGTCTCCTATGTGTCCATTAGGCAGGAAAGTGAGGGGTGAAGGTTGAGCCCCACTCTGTTTATCTCCTCCACACCCCAAGAGCAAGCCTGACAACCTTTGACAAGGATGATGACAAATAGGAGACAAATGTTCCCAGATAGCAGACAAGTACTTCCTTGTCACCTACAGCCCAGGGTTCCCCTTTGATGTGACTCCTCTGCCACGCTGGTCAGCTGGTGCCAATCTCGGGGTCCTACGTGTCCTTCCACCTGCGGGCAGCAGCCTGACACGTGCCAATTTCCTGGAAACACGTTAAGTAGTACAAGCCCACCTGATTGGATCTCTGTCTGGTTACCTGGCTCCCAGCTTTCATCTCGACATCTCCTAAAACACCCTCTACAAAGGGGGCACCAGGCTAAGCCTGGCCCACAGGCCAGAAACTGCATCTGGGGACCAGACTCTGCATCTAATGCCCTTATACCTGTTTTCTATGAGATTATGACACTATACCCTAAAAAGCAAGATTTTCATTTCTCAATGCACGGCAGAAAAACAATACAAAAGAAAACAAAACAAAACAACATGTTTTCATGGTAAAGCATAAACAAAATCCAGACATTTCCGAATAGGTGTAAATATACTTATGTGGGTGAAAGATTAACAATAAAAACACCTCGTAACAGTGCAATTGTAGACTCAGCATGGTTCAGATGTAGGCCCAGGGATCCTGCCTCAGTGGAGAAGGATTTGCTTGTTAGAAAAAGATACAAAAGGTGATCTTAACAGGGGAAGGGTGGAACTTAACTGTTTTTCAAACAAAGACAACCGCATGTGTCTAAATGCAAAGTCACAGGAACATCATTGAGGAGACCTCAAAGAAAAGTCCACGCACTAAGGAAGAAAACAGATGAGAGAAACAGGAAACAAAAAGCAGGCACTGTGACAGGAGGATGAGAGGTTCGGTGGTATCCCAGGAGACCTGGCCAACGTCACTGGGCAGGAATCTGCACTCGCCCACAGTGTCCTCCGGGGCTCAGGCAGGGGACCAGCTGTACTCTGCTTCGGCAGGAGCAGATCCACAAGTGGGTAGTGTCCTGTTCCTCCTTCACTGAAGATGGACAGGGTGGGAATCAGGTAGCACTGGGCTGGGAGAAAGGGACAGCCTAAGGGAAGGCGAGAAGGAGCCAATGAAGCCATGAGGAGGGAGCCTGCCTGTGCTGGCTGGCAAGGATGCCACACAGGAAGGTGCCACTTCTGCCTTGAACTGATGGACAGAGCAGGACAGGCTGGCCAGAGATGATGAGGTTCTTGCCCACTGTGTCTGTGCAGGGATGCACTGGGGGGAGGAAGCAGTCTGAGGACCATTCTGGGCTTAGACCAAACAGCTGCCCGTTGCACACAATCCCTGCCGGCTAAGGCTAAGTCCTCTTGGAGTTCCCTTGAGATACACAGAGGAATTCTGAGGGTTTAGGAAACTGAATGCCGTGCAAATCCTGGGAAGCTATGCCTTCAGAAGTACTTGGTGGCCAGGGGAAGGCGTTCAGGGACACAAAATTTTGCCTTGTCCCTAACACAGAGTCAGAGATGGCTGAGGTCCTGGGAAACATGGAACACCCTGGCAAAGGGGCTTACCAGGAGGACCCATGATAGCTGGTCAGGGGTCCGAGTTTGGGGAGTTACTGGAGGAGGAAGGGCTGCCTACAAAACTGAAGAAGCTGGAGGGGACACAGCAGGGGACAGAGGCCACACCCCCACTCTCTAATGCATTCTTGACTGTGCAGGTGCCAACATGAGCTCACTGTGCTGTCTAGGGGGGCAGTGACACCTACTGCTCTCCCATACTCCACTGCCTGTGTGCTGACTTTCCCTCAGCGCAGATGGCAGTTCCCAGAGCAAAAAAGCAGCAACGCTAAGGGCTGGGACAGAGAAGCCCACATACTGCATACTTGCTTAAAAATTGTGACCCCCAAGCCTCTTCCTTGACAAGGACCGGGTAGCAGAAAGCAATCCGTTGTCAGAGGATTTAAGGAATCAGCTCTGCCTAAGCACTATCATGCTCTGTAATTCATTTCACGGCTCTTCCAAGCACACTGTTAAAGACCTATGCGCACATGTATGGATTGATTTCATTATACAACTAAAAAAGACGCTAGGCATGCTGGTGCAAGCCTGTAATTCCAGCACTCTGGATTGCAAGTTTGAGCCCAACCTGAGCAACTTCCTGTCTTAGTGAGACCATGTTTCAAAAAAGGGGTGGTGGGGCACTGGGGTCATAGCCCTTGTGAAGGTTCTGTTTCCAGTACTCAGTTCCACAAGAAAATAAAACAAAACAAAACAAAACAAAAAATGCACAACAAATGTTCAAGCTCCAGTATATCCCAGTCCCTGGTACATGGGTTCACACTGGGCTCCTACTAGTCAGGGCCATAGGCTCAGAAGACCAACAGCAACGGGCTCCCAAGGACATGGCGATGCTTGATCCGGGTCAGTGGGGAGGACTCGAATGTAGGCTGACCTGCCAGGACATAGGTGAGGAGTAATTTTAATTTCCTATGTGGCACCTACTAATTTGCATAATTCTAATTATGCATTGTGCCGTCTTGAAGATGAATAAAAAATGAGGAATTTATTCTGTGAGATTCATCTTTCTCCTTTTCATACAGACAACAGGATCGCAGAGAGTGAAAGACACAAGGAAGCCTCTGAAAAGCAAATTTTCAAGAACCCTAAAGCCATGCTTGAATTCATTTAACCAGCAAACAAAACCTCTGAGCAATTAGCAGTTCAGAGAACGTGAAGTTTACAATGTTTGTTTTCCAGAAATGGGACAGGAAGGAATAAGGCGTATATAGCTAGATTTTATTGGATAAGTTTTCCCTAGACAAGAAAACCATTCTTTTTGTCTTGAAACCAGGAAGTCTCTAAAAACCAACAAATGGTAACTGTACAATGGAAGGGAGGAGGGAGACCAATGAATTGGGGTCCCATACAATGAAAGATGAGAGACAAAAATTTTTTTTTCTTTTCTTTTTGGTACCGGGGATCGAACTCATGACCTTGTGCTTGCCAGGCAGGCACTTATGCTGCTGAGCTAAATCCTCAGCCCTAGAGACAAAGATTTTGTAGTCTAATCTCAATATTGTGAACAGTGTGTAAGTTGCAGCATTTTTTTCATGAGCTTCAGAAATTAACAATGATTAATTTTTCCTGCCCTTGTTGTAGTTAGTAGCTGTTATTTCAGATAAGATATAATGTCATTGAACCCTCTATTCACTACAAATTATCATGTAAGCAGGAATGACATAATCTGTGAAGACAGCCTTTGAATCTTCCTTAAACCAAATTATTACTGCAGATGAGGCTATTTATGATCAGGGGGAAAATGTCCTGAAGACAGCAAATTTAACCTCCACAAAGCTAAGTAAACGACAATTAATAGACACGCGAAGAAGAGTGCCCTCAGTGTCCTCTCTGTCTTTGTCACTCTCTCAGTCATGGCTCTAATGGAGGGCACTGTCAATTTGTATAAAGTAAATGTGAACAGTGACCTTTGCTCACTGGGAAAGGCACTCAAATTGGTTTTCACTCTCATCATTATTGTGTCTTCATATTAATGACTATGTTCAGATGCCACAGCCTGTCAAAGTTTGCACAATTTGAAGGGTGACTTTGGAGCAGTGATAGTTTCTTTCCAATTCAGTGTCACCTCTGGGACCTTGTCCTTGCAGCTCTCCTGGTCAGACACCCCGCTTACTCTCATACCTTCAACATTTCACTGGTCTTTTGCGACTCTACCTGCCACCAACCCCAGGATTCCCGGCTGTCACCACGTCAGCCGTCAGCACTACACAGCTCATTTTGGCTCAGTGACAGCTGCCTGTCCCTGTCTCTGAACTTGAACATGAGGTGTTATGATTCAGAGCCACCTTGCAGTCTTGCATTTCCTGGAGGGCTTGCTGGAGGGGGAAGCAGAGTGGTAGCAGCAAACAGTAAAATTGTAAGTGTTGCCACAAGATGGGGGGAAGTGTGTGCCTCCACTGAGAAGACAACCCAGCTGGGGGCAGGACAGGCTTCTGAAACTACTGTGCTTCCGTCTCTGGACCTGCACTTCGCAAGAGTCCCCAAACGCCCAGTGGGACCGTGAGCTTTCCCTCAGGTGTGGAAAGGCATGGAAGGCATATTCTCTTTTTCTGAAAGCCTAGCGGTAGCGCCCTCCCTGTACTTTGTCTTTACTGGCGTCACCTCGGGTCCTGTCCATGAAAGAGGCCTGTTCGTCAGGGAGCAGGGCCCTGGCTGTACCTGGAGACCTATGGGTCGTGGCTCTTGGACAGCGTGGGCTCAGGGGCGGTGTCTGCAGAGTTCTCCAGGGCTTCACAATATGGGACAGACACATTTGATGGGAGAAGTCAGGTGAGATAATTTCTACTTCTGTGACTTTCCCTTGACTTTTGCTAGGCTATAAATCAATGTATGATGTCCTTCAAACAGGACCCATGAAAAATCAACACTTCTGTCATTACTTGCAGGGCAGACACTGCAGCAGGAGGACAAACTGAGGTTCTCCAGTTTGGAGACTTCAAAGAGTCTTGCAGTGGTGGGGTTATTTGTCTCAGCACCTGTGCTCATTGGCTGGGCACATAGTATGGCTCCATAACTGGATGCATAGTAGGATCTCCCTGCAAAGCAGAGGATTTGAGGAACGATTTTACTCAAAAATCAAAGCCTTGGAAAAAGCGTATAGAATCGCCATCGAAGCCAAAGAAAAAGGCCTGAACCTTTACTAAAGCAGCTACAGGTGCAGGTTGAGAGGAGACTCTGAGGTACAGCCCGACAGCAGGGAATCTCAGTGTGACCCTGACTGATGAGTGGGGCAGGAGCTGGACCACTTAATACCCTCAATGGCTCTGGAGGGCACTGCACACCTTGGTGGGCTGAAGACAGCAGTCTGGCCATCTTCTGAGTCTCCGTGCCAATTCTGGACACAGACTGTGTCTTGCAAGTATCCATTCCCAAGGAGTGGGGAGAACAGAAGGGTGGTGGAGTGATTTGGAGGCTGCTCATTGCTGCTGCATGAAGTTCAAGACGTTCCACAGAAAAGAGCTCTGCCTTGTTTTTTAGAGCTGGTTATACAACATGACCACTTTCCTTTAGAGTTGGTTAAATCTAACATGACTCAATTCAGTAAGATTCTTCCAAGCACACAGGATTTGCTCCTGTGTGCTAATAAAGTTCCCAGAATTTCTGAGGATGTTCTCTTTGCTCCAGGAAAGCCATAGTCTCTTTAGACGCCAGAATAGTGAAAGAGGGACGCATGGACTCCACATGTGGAAATGTGGGATCCCATCGCCCTCAGTAACTGTGTGGACATATGTGATAATCTCCTTGAGTTTACAATTCTACCCAGAAAAAAAGACAATGTATATTCTAGAATGTTTTTAGTCTAAATTGAGAAAGGATTGTTCCAGATTTATTTAATGCTCTAAGTTCTAAACCCAAATACCAAGCCATAGGAAGACCAGGTGGTTGAGCCTGTTTGTTTTCTGTTGAAATGTCCATATGTAGCTGTAACTGTGAACCATGATAGGTCAAGCTGACTACAGTAAGAAATAGCTAGTAGACATTTCTAGTAAGTGTCTAGTAAAGCGCAGGCTGGGCGTGTCTGTGAATGACTGACGTAGAGGCCAGCAAGCTCAGGGGTGAAGACATGTTCAGTTGCAGGCGGCACCAACCAATGGGCCTGTAGCCTAGATGGGATTAAGAAAGGAACGGAGAAGGAAGTGTGTGTTTTTGGAGAGTCCCAGTCCTCATGAGTGGGTGTGTCTTTTGCTGCCATCTCCAGTGAACACTTCCAGTTTCTTTAGCCTTCCAACCCAGACTCCCAGCAGTGAGTCCAGGGAACCTCTGGGCCTTTGGCCTTGGGCTGCCACTGCATTCTGATCCCTCTCATTCTGCAGTTCTGTCTTGTTGGGCTGAGCAGCTGTTGCATACTCCATCTCTCTAGTGTACAAGCAGTCAGTGGGACTCTCCGGTCTCGGTTCCCATCAGTCTACCTAGTAAATCCCCTGGTATGTTTTCTACTGATTCAGTTCCTCTAGGGAACCAAATGTACTAATGCAGAAAGTTTCTGTTGTTGGAAAAAAATCGCAGAAATTCAGTGAAAAACTGCTGTTTGTGAACCAATCATGTGTCTGAGGTTAGTGTCCTCACACTGATCAGTAACTCAAAAGTCAGGTGAAAAATGGATTTGAGGGAAGGCAGAGGTAGCAACTGAACCAAGAACAAAGTTGGAATTTTTCCATGGGCAATGATATACCACATGATACTTATATATTCATTATGCTGCTTCAATTCTGATACCTTGATAGGGTCTTCTGTGGAAAGGCATGATTTTATCAATTATCCTAGGTTTGAGTACAGTTACTGCCACTTCTGTGTGACAGTCACATGCAGCTCCATGTCCAGCGTGCACACACACCAGCATGTACATACATGCGCATGCACTTAACACACACGTGTGCACATGCACACAGAGCTCACGGCCTCTACCTCATGGAAAAGCCTTCACAGAGTCCAAAAAACCCTTGACTGTCCCAAGACAGATTCTGTGTGTCTCTTGAGAATGTAACCAGGATATGTCCATCTTTGCTGTCCTCACAGCCTACATACAGAGTGGCAGGACATCTGCAGGAAGGAGTAAGTGACATTGGAGACACCTAGAGCTCCCACAAGATCAGTCAGCTGCCCTCCTCTCATTCATTCCTCTGGCCTCAGTCCAAGGCCTCACCCCACACAGACTTGGGGACATCCTCAGTGCTCATAGTAGATGCTCAAGGGGATTCTTGGGGGAACAAATGATTAAGAATGACTAAATGATCTAGGATGAAAGAAATACACCATCAAAGAACTACAGGAGGAAAAACTAGTGTTCTGAGCTAGCATTCTTTGTAGAAGCTCTGGCTACTCAAGGTGAATCTCAGGGATGTTTGGATTTTGGAGAAACAGGAAATGCCTGCAGCTGTGTCCAGTCTCGACCGCTTGCTCTTGGCTTTTAGGCTTCTTAGAGATGGAGGACAAGCCAGGCAAGAAGAACATGGCCACACCCCACGTTCTGCAGCATATTGAAGACCTCAACTACTGTGGCCAGGCGACATGGTCCATATGTGTCTTCTTGCCTCAGCTTCTCAGTGACCCTGGGATGTGGGCGTGGTCATTTCCACTTTCACCTGGAGAAACTGATGCTCAGAAAGACCAAGTAAGAGGCCCGAAGTCACACAGCCAAGCAAGTGGCAGAGCTGGGATTGGAAGTCAGACCGCTCAGATTCCCAGAGTCCTGCTGGAAGCACTGGACAACCCTGTTTGGGGCTAGGAGGCCTAAGACCCAGAGGAGGACTCCAAGGCCTGAGGGGTGAATCATCCTTGGTTTATAATCCATTACAGTCCTTGATTATAATCTGGTTTCTCCCTGGTGCAACATACAAGTTAAACCAATCATTTTTCCAGAAGCCTGCTAAAACCACGTGTGTGTGTGTGTGTGTGCGTGTGCGTGTGCGTGTGCGTGTGTGTGTGTGTGTGTGTGTATAGGGAAGATTAGAAAGGGTCGGAAGACAGTGGTACCTAAAGATTAGCACATTTAGGTGAAAAAGTTTCCATTTTTAGGTGCTTTGGTGTTCAGTGTCTGCCATCTCCTGTGGGGCTGGTCTAGGAGCCCTGGGCAGGGCCACGTTAGGCTTAACTGGGAAAGAATGGGGATCTCTGATTACAGAGGAGGTACGGGATGTGGTGAGGCAGCCTCCCCCCATTTCCTCTGTCAGACCTACCCCCTAGGGAGCAGCTGTCTGCAGGGGTCTCCGCCAATACTGCCTCCCATCCTCAGCCTCTACAAACAGCAAGAAAGACCTCCATTGTCAAAGCCATGGGAAAATGAATTTTGCCTAGGTCAATAAGACGTATTTTGATTGGCCCAAGAGATAGGCAATTTCAAAGGCAGGATGACACAGATCTGTGAGATGAGAGTAACTTGTTTGATTTATATTGGAAATCACTATTCAGATGACATTGATGTACCTGCTTGTTGGGAGCCTCCCTGGGAAGACTGGCGCATATGACCCAAATTGTCAGAATTCAGCATCAAGCGGTTAGAACAAAGCTTCCTGTGCAGTTGGAGTGGAGAAGGAATATGTCTGTGAATTTTGAGTCTGTGTTTTCATCTATCAGGTGATGGTCTAAGAAGTCCCTCTCAGGCCCTCTGCCCCAAAGCTCCTATCACCTCCAGAATATGCTCCCTTCATCTTCACTGCACGTTTGCCCTCCAAGTCCAGAGGCTGTTAAGCAGTTTGGGGGTAATGCTGCATCTGCAGGTATCCTGGGGGTATGAGGAATCCATCAAGTTTGTGCCTGATCCCTGTGTGCTAGTCTCCACAGGTCCTGCTGGGTATTTTATCTGCCACCTGACCAGGGTGCAGGTCCAAGGACACGAAGCTTAAAGGGCATTCTCAGAAGTCCAGCTTCAAGGTCTCCCGAGAAGGAAGTCTTGCTGGAAGGATGCCTTGTGGATGTCTGCATCAGATATGAGAGGAAGTGGTGACCCATCTCCTGTTCCTCCATCTTTGGCTTGTCTGTTCTTACCTCCCCCCACTGTAGCTTCAGAGTCGGTTTCATAAACTGCACACAGGAGTCTTAGGACAGAGAAGCTGCTGTGTATGATACTATAATGGTGCATACAATCGTCATTCATTTGTCGAAACCCACATAATATCCATCACCAAGAATGAAACTATGTAAGCCGTGGTTCTAGGTGATGGTGGCATGTCAGTGCCAATCCACGGGTTATGACTCCCATCTCACACCATGGAACACGCTGAAAGTGAGGGAAGCCGGTGTGTGTAGAGGCCAGTGGATTACAGGGATCTTCTACTCACTTATGCTGTGAATTTAAAGCTACCCTAAAGATTTAAGTCCATTGAAAGTAACAAAAATCTGGCCATAACCCTATGCTTTTAGGGTTGAGCCTGATCTTCTGGGAGAAGCCAGCATGGGCAGCTGCCCCACCTGTCTTTCCCGGCCCCCTCCATGTGTCCCCTGCCCAGCAAACATATTGGGTTCCTTGGGCTCTGTTTCTGAAGTGTCCAGCTCTCCATGTTTACATCCCCAGATCCCCACCTTGATCTGCCAGGCAGACCCTTCCTGATCTTTCACTTCTTTGGCTATCTCGACCTCTCCTGGAACCCACATCCCCTTGAGCCCTGGGCACTCTGTTTCCAGTCCCTGAGGTGCCACTGACTCACCACCATTCTGCCTGACCCATGCTACACTCTGAGCCCCTCAAGTCCATCGTCTGAATGGCGCACAGTTGGTACTCAATGCCTGCGCCTGCGCATGGGAAGTTTACCTTATACTTTCTTGATCAGCATCATCCCTGCTCACACTTTCCACATCCTTCCACAGTGAAGGACGAATAGGAAGAATTTCGCAAAAAATTCCTGCACATTTGGTTCATGGCAAAGGCGAGAGCAGCCCAGGACAGCACAGATCCTTCAGCAGGAGCGATTGCCCCATCAGGAAGACAGCAGAGCTGATGCGCCTCTGTCACTTTGGTCTGAACAATGGAGGCACATTTCTCTAAATCTTCTTGTGAAAAGATGAAATCACAGCAATAAATTCAAAACAGTGGGATTTCAGGGGCCTCTGATTGGGCTGCAACTGGGATGATGAGGCTCTTTCTGCCTGTGCCCTCTGCCCCATCACCCCACAAAGACGGCTGGTTTTGCAGACTGTGTTTCTCAGCCTTGGGGCTGAAGGTCCTCGGCATGCCAGTCTAGGATAAGAACTTGCCATAGTACGGAAGTCAGAAATTAGAGCCTGCTAATCAAATGGGGCAGCGAAATTCTGGGTTTTGAGAGTGCTTTTTCTTTTTTTTAAGGTGTAGTTACTTAGAATAAAATGCACAGACTTTAAGTTTATGGTCTGATGAATTCTGACAAACACACATTCCCTCTATAGCCACACCCTCACCAAGAGGAGGGACTCTTGTCATTATGTTAGAAACGTCCTTCTTGTCGTTCTTCTCTTCCCTCAAATCCCAGGAAGCAGACTGGAGTCTGACTTTTCTCTCCAGAGCACTGGTCTTGCTTATTCTTGACCTTCTTGCCTTGGAACAGACAATAAAGGTTCTTGTGAGCTTGGCGTCTTCAGTTCTACAGATCACAAGATCCCCGTGGGCATCAGTGGCCCATTGCCTTTCACTACCGACTGGACTGCTGTTGTACATTCACCTCACAGTCTGGCTGCCATTCTCCCTGGATACGCACTTGGGTTTTTTCCAACTATTTTGCTCTTTTTTCATATGTTTACTTTTCATTGATTTGTTAATATTACGGAGTACTCGCACTGCCAAACCATGCCTAAGAATCCGAAAGAAAGAAAGAAAGAAAGAAAGAAAGAAAGAAAGAAAGAAAGAAAGAAAGAAATGGTATAATGGACCACCTCATCCACCCACCATACAGTACGCTAAAACTTGATTCATGTGTATTCTTGTAATTTCCCAGTCCTTTAAAAAAAATCATAACAAGAGCTGGAATTTAACTCTGCCACAAGTCTTCAGATATCCGTACACTGTGCCATTAAATAAAACCTCTTCATATTCATCTCACTTCGTCTCTCAATAACAAAACTCTAAACAAAATTTTGTGAGAAAATGCGCATTTTTCAAGGACAATATGTGGCTCAAGATCTAAGTGAAGTCCTCAGCTTAACTAAGAATCTGTTAATTTTTGATTAATAATGCAGACTCCCCTTGGCTATCTTATCTACTCGCTGAAATCCATGAGAAGGCAGGCATCATGCCTGCCACATCCGACAATGTCAGCATTATTTCTTTTGATTAATTTTTTAAATTTTATTTTATTTTTTATTTATTTATTTTTTATTTTTTTGGCACCGGGGATTGAACTCACGACCTCACGCTTGCCAAGCAGGCACTTAAGCCACTGAGCTAAATCCCCAGCCAATTTTTTTTTTTTATTTTAAAAAAGAAAAAATAAGTCAGAAAAGAAAAACCAAAAGCAAAAGAGACAAACAACAACAACATACCCCAAACAATAACAATATAGGCTTTCAAAACAGAATGAAAGAAATTTAACAATGGCTATCACATTGCATATTGTTACCTTTTTTTTTTTTTTCAAAGAAAGACAGAAAAGAAAATTTAAAAAAACAAAATAGAAAAAAATGAAAAAAAGATAGGTTGTCAACATTATTGCCCAGAAGTGGTTGGTAGGGTGGTAGGGCCCAGGAGACACTAGGTACAGCCCACCTAGCAGGTCAGTTCCAGCACCAACGTGTCCATCCAGCCTGAACTCCTATAGAGAAATGCCCCCAACACCAGGATAGTTTTACCTACTCTTTAGCTGCTGTGACCAAAGATAGAAATACTCGGGTACAAGATTTTCTGTGCACCAGTGTTTTTCCTGTACTTGAGGTTAACACATAGGTGCAACAGCTGGTTCGGGAAGAAGGTGTATACTAAGGATTTTAAAATTTAAATTAAATTGAAATATTTACAAGTGGGACTGTCCACATAAAATTCTGGAGATCTGGCTGTTCCTGGGAACATGGGTGTCACTTGCATTTCAGGGACAGCCAATGTGGTCTCCACTCCATCCCTGGCAGTATCTCCCCACCAATCTCCTTCCTCACATAGTCACGATGGCCATTCTGCAGATGGACATCTGGTCACAGAGTCTGGGTTTAACGTGGCCCTCTGGATATAGAGGGCCCAATTGTTCCACCCCCAGGACCCCCACTCAGAACTCCAATTAACCAGGCTGAAATTGGAATTGGGATGGAGAAGTCTGATTACTTTTTCCTGACTCATAGCAACAGGTTTTAGTAATTCCAAGTGAAATACCACCTTTTCAGGCCATCAATATACCTAGTTGTGGCAGGATTTTAATTTGGTTCAGTCTCCCTTAATACACCGCAGATACATAGATTTTAATTTTCTTTTATTAAAAATAAATCCATCTTCCTTGCCTGGGTCTCTTGAGTAAATATCTAATTAGGGCAAACGCTTGGCCTAACCCAACAGGGGTGTGTCCATGTCCCTCAAGAAGGAACTGGCTTCAAAGAATCGCACCCTGTTCTGAGGAATGCTAATTGGGCCAAATAGGGTGCATGAATTATTTATAAATGTTGCTCTGGTTATCGGAAGAAAACTGACCCCGAATTGCAACTAAGAAAGAAATCTGCCTACTTTTTCACTCCGAGAAGCTGTTTTAGGCCCTTGCTGGATTCCCCCCAACCATGTGACCGTGAAGACTACTACTGGTGTCTGAGGGATGCACACAGCAGAGCCCTAATGCAGCTCATGTTTCTTCCACTAATCTGTGGGTGGGAGCCTGACTTTCCCCCAACCTAGCCTGATTGTTCCTTGGATAAAGATGCACACTGGTATTCCAGGACCCATTGGGTGGCGTGAATATTATATGTTGAGCAATTTCATTGCCTTTCATCTTATGCTGGGCTGTGTGGGAAGGAGGAATAAAGATCCTCCTTCCCACAGTTCTAAAACAGCCACAATCCAGGCAGGAAAAGCCCTTCAGCTCCTGTCTCACATCTAATAAGCAGCGAGGCAGAATCACATTGAGTTTTACCTACGTAAACTTTTGAAAGCTTTATCCATTCAGTCACTTAACTGTTTAAGGCACCAAAAAATGAACAAAACATCGTAGGCCTGCCTGTGTGGACCTTCCTTCACATGCTAACTCAGTTCAGGCTGCTGTAAGAAACCCCTCTGTCATTTGTAAATACTAGAAATTTGTCACAGTTCTGGGGGGGTCACTGTGTCCAAGATCAAGGTACCAACAGATTTAGTGTCTAGAGAAGGATTGCTTCCCAGCTTATAGAAGATGCTGTGCATATATATATGTATATATATATATATATATATATGTATACATATAGTTCCTTAATACTGATGTCTACGAAATTCCTTTATACCTCTGGCCCCTAGAGGTGCTCAAACATAAAATTCTCAGGCTGATGTTGTAGCTCAGTGGTAGAGCACTTGCTTAGTATATGCAAGGTCCTGGGTTAGGTTGTAACACACACACACACAAATACAATCTCTCTGTTTCAGGATTATCCCAACAGGACTCCTAGCAGAAATCCTACCTGCCACTTACTTTGACGGTACAAATTGAACCAATTGAGATCCGCAGGGTAGCACAGTTTTTTCTGCTCACAGCTTTGAGGGAGGATATTCTCTTTACTACTCTGGTCTCAGCCCACTGCTTGCTTTCCATGTGAGAAGGTTATATACTTTAAATAATGTAGTTCCAGGGTCACATGTTTCTTTATTGATGCTCAGTTGGCAAACTATAATCAACACCATATAATTATGGAAAATTATAACAGTATCATAGCAGTAAACCAAAAAGCTACCCTTTGGGAATATTAATAAATAGATACTCTTCTCTTTAATAGAAAATTCATACCAACTTCATAAAATGTTTTGCTCTCACACTGGGAAACGTTATGGCATTCATGAATTTTTAAAGAAATGCTGATTATATGACCAAGAGGCAGTAATAGAGATTTGTTTATGTGTTTATCAAATATTGAGTGTCCACTAGACATGGAATAGAAGAGAAGCATGTTTTAATTGAAAAGATTAGACAAACATGCTGCCTCCAAGGGATTTCTACTCTAACTGGGAGGCCATGCTTCCTCGAAAAAGACTTCAGTGGGTTCAAGGGGCTGGGGGGAATGGCTGGAGGCAAATTACTGGAAAGTTGGATTGACATAGATGTCTGGACTTCTGAAGAAGCCACAGGGACTACACCCCATCTCTGGTCTCCTGACACTCCCATGAACAGGAGATGCCTCTTCCACACCTTCTAAGAGTGCACCTGGATGGCTTCGGCCTTGAGGAGAGACCCAGATGGTCATCTGCATGGCTGTGAGGGGAAAGCTGACAGTTGATTCTCCTTCCAGAGTTTGGGGACCCTTGCTGTTACTGAGATGAGGAAGATCTTTTCCAACGATGTTTCAGCAAAGCAAGAGCAGAAGGTAACAATGGGCATTATACTCCCGGGGGGATGCTGGGTCTGATCTCATCAGTAGGAGGAGGGCAAGGAGAAGTTTGGTTTGCTGATCAGAAAGCTGTTGGACTCCTCTGTGACCACCGTGTCAGAGCTGCTTCTGAGCATTTTATTGTCCTGAAATCACTCTGAGGACTCAGTAGGAGGCGCCCAAGGCAGCCAGCTCACTTAAAAGAAGCCAACACAGGAAATGAGTGGACCGGCACTCACACTGGACTCTCTACCTGTCACTCTCAGAAAGTCTCTTCCTTTGTGATCTGGGACAGCGCCACCTTTAGGATGGTTGGGAACGTGACAGTGGCAGCATATGCGGGGTATTCCGGTTGCCACCTTTGTCCCCGCACGGTGGAGGTATCCAGAGTAACGAGGCACTTCTTGGGGCTGGGCTCCAGGACGCTTACCGTCCAGTGGAGCAGACACACGTTTAGTTAACGAACATGCTAAAGAGAAAGCAGAGTGATAGGGTAGGCAAGCCGGAATTTCAAATGGCTTTAATATTATTAGTTCACATTTGATGGTATCAATTTAGCACATGAATTTGGAAACATCATAGATGCAGGAGGAGAGCGTGGTGTCGCGCTTGGGGGAGTGGGGATCCTTAGCCAGCGTCGCGTTGGAAACCCGAGTTTGGTGTCATAAACCACCAGCAGGTGGCGCCATCGGGGAAGCCACAGAAGCAGCCGCAGGCTTCTGCAGGGACCAGAACTACTCTAATCAGTGTCTCCTCCAAGGGAACCCTCTCACTAACAAGCAGCTTTAAGGATCACTCCAGAAACGTGCTTTCCGGCCCCTGCACTCCTCTGAATAACCCCTGCACCAATGCTGGACGAACATCACTCTCGAACCCCTTTTTGCTCTCCATGCACGCACTCTGTTGAAGCAATTAATTAGGAAGGAGCATTATAAGATGCATGTGGATTCTTCTGCGCAGACGCCCCACACCCACTCCCCTCCACCCCGCGATTCCATTCCATAATCCGTGGTTCTGATCTCTGTCCCTCGGGTAAGCACCCTAGCAACTGAGTGGGAGTCCTTTGCCTGAAACGAGAGAAATTATCCGTCAAGTGGTATGCCATGTTCAGGAACTTGGCTTTCTCCCCACGGCATCGATTCTTCCACACATATTAAAATTAATTATTCTGGAGACTACAACTCAAAGTATGTACACATTGAGGAGGCCCTAAGGGCGGAAGAGACAAGACGCAAAGCAGGGGGGCTCTTGGGATACCCGTCTTTTGGCTTCCTTCATGTAAGAGGTCAGCTACTAGCTATTTAATAAACTCACTGATGACAGCTGCTGTGTTTGACATTTTGTCTGGATTGCAGAGTTAGGGAGAAAGAATGAGGAAAGAAGGAGAGAGAGAAAGAGGCAGGGAGAGCAGAGAGGAAGTGAAAGGCTGTAGCAGGGGACAGCAAGACTCTTCCCTGATGTGAGGATCGAGCCTATGCTTCAGTTGGGAAAATGTCCATTCCCCCAAACCAAACCCTCTCGGCGCTCACGGCAGAGCTCAGGATAGCTGTAAACCATATTCTTTTTCTCTTTCTTGAAAGTGTCAGGGCTTGGGAGGTCAATCACATGTCCACCTGACCACAGGCCACTGGAGGAGACAAAGCTAGCACACAAAAATGGGAGAGAAATTTTGCTGTCTTTGTATGAAACTCAACCGAACAGCGCTAAATAAACCTCCCCATGTCAATAATGACAGACAGTTAAAGAATTGAAGAATCTCAACTTTTAGAGCTCTAAATAGGTGAATTTTTTCCAGCATCATTCTGATCACGGCTGCTGTCCCTGCAGAGTGGACCTGGGAAAGAGCCTGTGTCACAAGGCAAGATGACTTGAGTTCCAGCACATTAACTGAGTGACCTTGGGCCAGCCTTTCCCTTCCTTGCCTTTGTAAAATGAGCAGAGCAGTAACCTGGTGCACTGATGGGCTAAGTCCTTCGTGGAAGAAGAGAGACCTGGGCAGAGTCTGGTCCACAGAGGCCTCCTGAAATGTCAGCTGAATCCTGGAGCAGGGTTTGAAGGGACATATAGAACCTGCTTCACCCACGAGCTCCCGCACAACTTGTTCCTAACTCAAGGAAAGATCCCTGGTTTCTCAGGAAGGCTTCCCCTGCTGTTGATATTTACCTTCCTGAAGTGTAAATAAATGCTTTAAAATATGTTCATCTTGGGCCAGGGATTTAGCTCAGTGGCTTAAGCACCTGCCTGGCAAGCATGAGGTCATGAGTTCGATCCCTGGCACCAATAAATAAATAAATAAATAAATAAATAAATAAAATATGTTCATCTCAAAAGCAAACAAGATGGCAGCAAGACCCATTTTAATTTCCTTTCTATATGCCAGTGCTCTGTGTAGAAAATCTAAAGAGGATCCCACTTTTCATTCCCAAATACACAAACCCACAGACCTAGCAGGGGACTGGATGGGGAGGCACCACCTGGACACAGAACCACTTGGACACTAGGAGAAAGGGTGCTTCTGCTGGCCTGTGAAGAGAGACTGTGTCACAGCTGAGTGACACTCTGGTTGGTCTCAGACTCTCTGAGTTCCTAAGCATTTCCATCCTGGGAAGTCTCCCTCTTGTAGATCTGAGAGTACAGTGGCCCCAGGCCAGCCAGACCAGAGTCCTGCCCTTTGTATTCTCTGTCCCCTCTGGGTAGTAACAGAAGACTTTCAACATGCCTGCGCTTTAGAG
This sequence comes from Dolichotis patagonum, assembly GCA_004027295.1. NCBI lineage: Eukaryota > Metazoa > Chordata > Mammalia > Rodentia > Caviidae > Dolichotis > Dolichotis patagonum. The sequence goes on from PVJX010000794.1 coordinate 40,724, forward strand.
CTGAGGACACTGAGCAGTCCACCCAAGGCTGCACAGCGGCTCACATGACGGGAGTCTGAATTTGAACCCAGGAGTCTGAAGACAACCAGAGCCGAGACAGTCACATTCCCTCAGAACTGGGCATTGAAACACGGATTGATTTTAGCAGCAGGAATATGCTGGGGACACAGGAGTTTTCTATGTAGACAGATACTTCATTTCAGGACAAATGGACACACATTTTGTAAATTCTACAAATTCACTGAAAATATTTACTTGGATTCCTCTTTCAACCCCTCCAAATTTTCCCTCAATTATTTTGGTACCAACCAATGTTAGCATTTTGTGGGTTTTGGATTGTAAATATCTGTATTCAGAGCTTCGTTTATTCTGGTCTACCTGGAAAAAGCCTTCATACCCTTAAAATAGGTGCTTAATAAATATTTATTTGGTGGGTGAATGAAATACCCAAAAGGTTTACAGAAAAAGCCCCAAACTGAGCTTCATTTTTCCCCTAACAAATGTCTCTATAAACAGGCGGCTGCATCTCCTCAAATATTTATCAACAGAGAGTCACAGAATATTATGTCTTTTGAGATAGAATTCCTTGCTCTGTTAAGAAAAGGAAGAAAGACAAGAAACCTCAAAGGAAGTAAATGTCACAGTCTGCCAGAAAGTCAGGTAGCAGCAGAAGAGGAAGCAGGCTGTGAGCATTGGTTTGTTTGTTCAAACGTGTTTAGTAATGTTCAGGTCAGATCAGGGTGGACCTTGGGAGAACGGGGAGGCTGGGCCCGAGCTGTGTTAGACTCAAGTCTCCTCGAAGGAGACTTTCCTTTGACATTCCCTGCAGAGGAGGAAAAGAGAGAGCACAGTGGAGTCTTAATCTTTTTCTTGTGAAAATCAGTCTTGTACGGGACTTGACATAACTTGGGGGTTTAAAGGGAAGATCTCCCAGGAGGGTCTCAGCACAGCTTTCTTCATCTCCACAACCACCTCCCCCCAGGATTAAGTAATCAGTCTCCTCTGTGCTATAGCCCCAGTCTGGTGAAGAAGACAAGGAAAACAAAGGACATAAGACTCGAACTCTGATGCCCTCCAGCTATATGTGATTATGTTTTTGATAAAGATGAAACTGTGCGAAGAGGGCCTAAATATCCCCAGGTCTGTTATATTCAGTTAGAAACAGAAACAACTTAGCTTGAAACCCTTCTAACCTCTTGAATTCCTTTCAGTCCAGACAGGAGGAAACATTTAAATTAAACAGTGATTTTCACACTGAAGTTAGTCCCCTACCTGTGTGACACCAGGAGTTGATTACGTATAACATGCACGCACTCAGATTTAATCTTGCTTCTGAAAATTCACTTCCTATTCTGTGTGTGAACCCCCAGGGACCCTGGCAGTGCAGTCTGTGATTAAGGTTGTGACTTTAGAGTGGAGGTGGATGCACGAGGCTGGTCTTGGAATCCCCCTGGGTGAAGTGATCCCTCTGAGAACTTCACGGAGGAGGACAAGGAGCCAACTTGCAATGATGCTGCATGGAACATGGTCCTCTGATTTGCGTCCTCCTATAAGTGAAGGATGTGGCCTTCCTTGCACATAGGGAATCTGGTTGTGTGTGTGTGTGTGTGTGTGACTGAGGATCTACATCTCCAGCCCTTTTCACTTGTATTTTTAAATTTTGAGGCAAGGACTTGCTAAGCCCCCCAGATGGGACTTGAGCTTGCGATCCACCTGTCTCAGCCTCTCTCAGGACAGGTGCTAGAGATGTGTATCATTGTGTCAGGTACATAGAAGGAAACCTTGGAACCATCTGTCATAAGCTAAGGTGAGATCAGAATGAATAGGGTGGGCTCCAAGTGCAAGACTTGTATCTTTATAAAAAAAGAAGGGAAAGAGACACACAGTCTTTATAAAGAAAAGGAGGTGGAGGCAGAGTCTGCAGTGACACTGTCACAGGCCCAGGAAAACCAACGATTGTCAGAAGCCCCAGAAGAGTAGGATGGACCCTCCTCTAGAACCTTCCATGGGAGCCCTGCCCTGCAGGAGACCTGTAGCCTCCAGAACTGTGATTTCTGCTGTTTAAGCCATTGTTCTCGGGCTCATTTCTTACAGCAGCCTCAAGAAACTAGCACAGATGCTGAGGATGCAAAGAGGATCCTTAATGCCTCTTGCTCCCTGTTGGTTCATCTTGCCTTTTGGTGGCCATGGGTCCTTCACATCCATTTAGACCTTCCTCATCTCTTGTGTCCATGCCTCACTAAGTCCTGTCATGTGCTTCTCTCAGTCCACCTAGTGCGCTGAGAGCCCACGGTGGCTGCCTGGTTTCTCTCCCACAGCTGCCTGTCCAGCATGTTCTATTGCCCTGTACCCTGTCACACCCTGGTGGCCCTTGTGCGTGTCAGCTGTCTCCTTCTCAGACATGCGCAAGGGAGCCAGTAACAAGCTGCATAGTCAGGTGGTTTCCTGTCACTGCCACAAGCTTTGCCACATTATTCGCTTGTTGTCTTTAAAAAGTCAAATACACTTGTGTTGAAAGTAAACTGTTGTTAGTATACATGGCAAGACCAGTGTCACCAGCTTGGCTAGAGATGACCTCAGCAATAATCTCTGCAAGGACAGGGTAGGTGGATTCTGAGACTCTGCGGAGGCTCTGTGGAAGCTGTTGGCTGAAGTTCACCTTCTCTGTATTAAAAAGGGAGATAAGCAAGTATCAGGTGGGTGTCACGAGGGCCTGAATTAAATGGAGTCTTACTCTTGGAGTGTGCAGTGCATGAGAAGAGGAGAGAGGGAGGATAAGCTTTCTTCATGGTTCACTGCCTTTCGCTGATGTGTTCAAGGTCCATCCAAACCACCCTAGGGCACAAGTCGTGTGCACCAAAAGTGACAATCCAGAAAGTGAAAAGAAGACTTACGGAATGGTGAAGGTATTTTCAAATCAATATTCTAACAAGGTGTAGGATTCAGAATATATAAAGTACTCTTAAAACCCAACCAAAAAAGACAGATAACTGTCCTGGGTTCAATTTCCTATCCTATATTTAAAAAAAAAGGCAAATGACTTAAATTGACTTTTTCCCAAAGAAGACAATGAACAGTTAACAAGCACATGGAAAAATGTACACCATTACTAATCACTGGGGAGGTGCAAACCAAAATCAAAAGGACGCAAGCTTTGCACCTACTAGTATTGCCACTATCTGAGGTTGAGGGGAACGAAAACAAGTGTTGGCAATGAGGAGGAAGAATTGGGACCCTTGTATATCGCTGGTTCACTGAAATGGTACAGCCAGTGTCAAAAATTTGATGGCTCCTTCTGATTTAAACGTAATGGATAAATTATACTCCTAGGTATGTACCCTAAAGATCTGAACACAGGAGCTAAAACAAAAGCCGGTACGTGAATATTCACGGAAGCAGTACTCATACTACCAGAGAGCAGAGGCAGCCTAGATGTCATCTGCAAGTGACCGGGTAAACGGAATGTGACACACCCATGCAACAAGATGTTTTTCAGCCTGAAAGGAATGAAGTATTGATGCCTGCTACCTCACCCATGAACGACAAAGACACCAATAAAAGAAGCCAGAGAAAAGGGCCTATATATAATTTCACTTACATAAACTACCCAGAATATATAAATCTACAGAGTCCAAAAAAAAAAAAAGCAAATTGGTAGTTACCAAAGATTGGGAAATGGGGGGATTGTTTGATGGGTACAGGGTTTCCCATTGGGAAGATGCAGATAACTGGGAACTAGGTAAAGGTAATGGTTGCACAACATTATGAGTCTACTGAACACACTGAGATCTTTACTTCAAAATGGTCACTTTTAAGCTATATTAATTATATTTTAATAAAGCAAACCATCCAAAGACCAACACTGCAATGGTTTGAATATGGTTCATCCCTGGAAGTTATGCAAGAGATGACACTCCAGAGTCATAAGTTAATGGTATTATGAAGGAGAAAACTTTAACTATGTTTTTTAGAGATGCAACCTTTGGAAAGTGATTAGATTGAATTAGATTAGATTAGATTATATTAGATTAGATTACATCTTTGGGGAAGCCTCCATGACTGAATCCTGCTGGCTTTATAAGGACAGCAAAAGAGACACACAGGCAGGGAGACACAGTCCAGGGGTGACCTCTCCACAGCATTTCCACAATGCTTAGATCTTGGACCTCCAGAGCCCTGAAAAAAATAAACCTCTTTTCTTTATAAAGTAGCTTGCCTCCAATATTTTGCCATAGTAATGAAAAGCTAATAGAAACATGTACTGTGCTCTGGGATGAAGGACATACTCTTCAGTCTGGTATCGAAGAATCTCATGGATAATAATATTTATGAAAATGATAATGAACAACATCTGTTGAGTGCTATGCACAATGTTATTTCCTAAGGACTTGGCTTCGTTAGTTCACTTAACCTCCACAACAGTAAGAGACTGGAACTATTACTTTCCTATGTTACAGAGAAGGAAATTGAGGCACAGCTTGGTCCTATAACCAAGCACATGACACAGCCTCTACTCTGTGCCCAGGCAGGTGCCATGGGGTGGGGTGCTGGGAATGGTGATAAGGCCAGCAATACCCCACAGGGCACGGAGTTCCTGCAGAGGTTTCCAATCTAGACTTTTTCCTCTTCCATATTAATTGTTTCTCTTGATTAAATATGAATCCTGCGTTCTGTGTAGGATTGTGTTAAATTACATGGTGAGCATGTATTGCAAATTGCACTCATTATTAGAAGTTACATGGCGACATTTATACTAATTAAGTTGGGCTTGTTTCTTCAGCTCTAATTTTAAAACACTGGCAGAGTTCCAGAGCCCTCTGTCTGCGTGTGAGCTGCCACAACTAGGTGGAGCAAAATGTACTTTTCATTTTTTAGGTCTTCCAGATTACTTTACCATGAAACACTGGTTATTAATACTATGGTATGCTGCTTACTTTTTCCCTTTTCCTGTTTTCACACTGTTATCACGATGAATCGAACAGAGTTTTAAAATAAGAGTTACAGAGCATACTTTTAGAAATTACAGTGTTCTTTTACATTATATCAGAAAAGCTTTACAAACTGTTTTCCCAAAGCAATAAAAAAATGATTGCCACTCAGCATAATTAAACCATAAAGGAAGAAGTACCATGAACCCTACTCAAAGCCGTGTACTGTGGCCCTGTTCACGCCTAGACGTACTGCTGAACGTTATGCCAAGTTTACGGAGGAAGGTACAGCACCATGCTACAGAGGTCAGGTTACCACCAAGGTCTCAGCAAGGAAGTGCCAAGCCAAGACCTCAACTTGAGGTTCAGCCCAAAACCCATTCCCCTTTTCAATACGTTAAAGTAGGTAACACACTTGGACATAGAGAGACAAAAGTCATCACACATACCATAGGAGAGCCAAGTGCTTACAAAGGGAGTTCCTGTTATGTCATTCATCCATTCATCTTCATCCATTCAGAAATCACCGCTTGAGGACTCGTCCTGGGCCACGCTGAATACCGGGAGCTGGGCCCATGAGGAGCCCACACAGGCACTTCTGCTTGCTGCATGCAAGGTTCTGATGTGGCTGCCTTTCCTGCCAACCCCTCCTCTACACCTGTTTTCCATGGCTAGGGTCCCTGGGATTAGAGAGTGATTCTTGCTGGTGATTTTCTCCTCCAGAGTGTTGGTCATTTACAGGGCGCCCTTGGCACCTCTCGTACAGGAGGTCACCTATATACAGGTTCCCTAGAAACATCTCCTTCTCGCCCATGTCCTCTGGATGGACTTGCTGACCTCAGGTCCCCACAGCCCTGAGAGGTCTTCACAAAAATAAACAATTGGGCGCAGTTCAGGCTGAGCTGCACATTCCGCTGTTGTGACAGCTTGGATCTTCCCACCACAGGCACATCCGCTCTGGATTTCAGTGTGGGGACAGCTGACACTGTGGTTGCCCGGAGGTCCTAGGTCCTCCCCCAGGATAAATGGCAATGGAACCTCCGAGGCAGCAGCTGGGCTCTGAGGGCACTGCAGCTGGCAGCAGAACTGCAAAGCTCAGATGAGAGGAAAGGCTGCTGTCACTCCTGTTTCAGCAGAAGGGACAAGACACTTAATTACTGGGGATAGGAAAGTACGAAAACACGACCTCTGCAACATGAAGAACCCTGTCATACTTGCAAAGTCTGGCTCCTGATTCCAGATGAACATCAGGCTTCTTGTGTTTGCCTAATACACGGTGGCTGATTTTCCTCACACTATCAGCTCCCCAGACAATTTCAGGGCCCCCTGGAAGGTCCTCTGCCAGGGCATGGGTTGCATAGTCATTAGTTTGCCCCCTTAAGGGGGACATTTCATGAGGAGGTGAGGACCTAAGCAGGTATGGACACAGGGCTAGGAGGCCTCCTGTAAAAAACAAGTAGAAGGCAGCGCACAGCACCAAGGAAAAGCCCCCAAAGAAGGGATTCGGGGAGTAGAAGGATCCAGTGCATGAACTGGCATAACATGCCATGCAAAGAAAGTTCTGGCACTCTAATGGGGCCCACATTTTACTATGAGCTTGTCTCCAGCACACTGACAGGCAAGTCCCTCTGCATGGAAGCAAATTTAAAACCAAATGCTTCGTAAGAAGTTCAGACTTCCATAACGATATCCCTACTGTTTTCTGTGTACTACTCCACACACAGTAAAGACACACACACACACACACACACATGCAATTTCGCTTTAACAGAGAAACTGGGATAGAATATCAGTTGATCAGAAAGGAATAGAAACCCTTTATTATTGCAAGTAGACAGGACTGGCTGCTTCCCCCAGCCTCTGCTAACATACAATCATTGAATATTTTCTTAGGGAGAACAAAATAAAGTAAATATTAAAACTAACTGTAGGTTCCACACAGATGTTTCACACGGAGGCTCATCATCAGGGGGACTGACCATGGTCCCAAGGAAAGCTGTGGCTGTGGGACTGTGGCTTCCTGTCACAGGGCACCATCACCTTTGTAGACATGAGGTATCTGACTATGTGACATACATGGGCTCTGGTAGAACTCCTACAGTACCATGGTGACAGCTCGTCCTTTGAGTGAAGTGCCAGAGCTCCTAAGGCCTTCTCCACTTCGCAGGAGAATGATCAGGGATTGGAGATGAACTTATTTCAATGAACCACCACACAGAATGAAGCCTGATATTCTCAGCAGGAAGCCTGCGCGCATCATAAGTGTCAGAAACAATTCACAGGTGAGCTGTATCTTAGCTTACCCACATAGTAGATTAGCAATTTAAAACCCACTGAGCATTTAGCAAATACACAGTCTCTGTGAGAACGTTTGCTATTCATTCAATGGGATACAGTCTTAAGCCACTAGTAGGATGCTTTAAAAAGAGACAGAAAAGAAAAGCAATGCAGCTAGAAAAAAATCTCTTCCTCTAATTTTGGCCTGACATTTCCACTGGTTAATCAGTTTCATGTCAAGTATTTCTTGAAATACTTTTAATATTTTTATATTCATTGAAAGACGCATGTCTAAAATTTTAATCACGTTCTCTTTCTTAAGGTAGTTCTAGTTCTTAAGTGCAAGAGAAATTACTTACATGTTAAACAGCAATTTAATGATGTGAAAAGACACAAACTGGTCTGAATCATTCGTAGAAAGCTGCTAACCTGTCACCTATACGAGTGTTATACTTTACAAACTAGTAGCATAAACTCATGCACAAATTTGACAGGAAATAGACTTCTGACTTCCCTAAATTATCACTGAGAGGCAACACTATCACAATAAAAGCTGTTGAAAATGCATTTTTCTCACAATCTAAAGCGGCAGCAGAAGGAATATTCTGGAAATCCCCGTACTGTGCGTCCACGGTTACTTACACAGCAGCCCCCAGGTCATCAACTCTCTCAAGCCCATGTCTGCAGCCCTGGAGTCTCACTGGTTGATGATTCGAATATTTCCAAGCAGACTACTGATGTGGAAGGCAATGCATTATTTACGTGGGTATTCCCTTTGTAATTTTCCTTCTGAGCCTTGGGGCTGCCAGCACTCACACTATGTCACCAGAAACCAGTGCAAAAATCCAGCAGAGAAAAATTTACAGGAGACATTGCTCATCTCTCATTGAAATAAATACTTAAAAATGAATGTATAATTCACAGTAGCGTAGTGATTTTTTTGGTAAGCTTAAGTCAGCAAGAAAGGCACAAATTCCTATCTAGTTGTACTTGGCAATGCCGGTTGAGTAAGCAGAAGCCTTGTGTGCATCGGGCTTAGAAAGAAACAGTCAGCTAGAGCACCCTGCTGCCTGGACAAGTTGGATTCACAGCCCCCGGGGAGGAAGAAAGGACAATGAGCAGCCTCAGTCATGGTTTTCCCTCGTGGCCGAGATTTAGCTTTCAAATAAAAGTCACTGCTGATGATACGTTTTCAAAGGATGCTTTCAAAGCAAGACTAATTGAACTACAACACAAAGTGAAATAAACGTGAAGGAAAAAGGTTCCTGAGCATTTGTATTAGTGTCTTTCTTCCAATATGGCCCAGAGTTTTTAATTGTAGTAAGTGCATTTAACATGAAAGACACACTTTTAATAAATGGCTACAGTGTACACTGTAGAGAATTGTTCGCTGTGGGTATGATGCTGTATGGCTGGGCTCCTTCTAGCACGACTGAAACTTCATACCTGTCAACTAGCAACTCTCCATCTGCCCTCCTTTGGCTTAAAAAAAAAATTCTATTTCAGGCAAGATGCTGCCTCAAAACGATAATTTCTACTCTCAAACTTATCTCTTTTTTTCTTCTACAGCACTTCCTAAAATAAAAAGGGAAATGTGGTCTTTAGTTTTTATTTCTCTTCCATTATCTGGAAATCAGAAGCTTCCAATGTCACCTCATCTAACGAAGTCCTTCTCGTGGTGATGAGTGTTTTTTAAGTAGCTGATCTCAGATTCTATAGGAAAAACCATATCCCTGGGAATTTGGCAACTTCATGAAGTGTGCTTCCTTGTGATGAGGCTACACATGGGGGAAGGAGGGACGTGTGCAGAGTTCCAACACAATTTCAAGTTGTTCAGAAGGGACAGGGTCATACACGCACTGAAGCAGCACATTGTGCCAGGAGAATGATTTGCTGTTATGTCTTTTCTTTGAAAGACTATTATAATTCCTATGAGCAACCTACGCACTTACTTTAACTTTATCCCAAGAAGCTGATTTTAGACACATTTTATTGAGTGCATTTCATGAGCCAAGGACTGTATTAGATACTTATATATTCCATTTCATTTAGCTCACTCTTATTTCTGCCTCCAATAAAGAAAGAAATCTAGATAGAAATGGACAGGCTCAAAAACATGGCAACACAAGTCAACAAAGATCCTAGAAATACATTCTACATGGCAGGGACAGGGGCCAGGCTTCCTATAGTAAAAACATGGAGGGAACACTCTGCCACGTCACCATCAGCTTCTCCAGTCACTGTCGTGCATTCCTCGGAGGCCAAGATTATCACATTAGTTGTCTGTAAATTCATTTGTTTTCTGAAAATTCCCCTTCCCATTCATTTTCTGTGGGTAAAGATTTCCTGAAACAATCATTGAAAAGCATCTTCACTGCAAACAACCAATGCTACTGACTGCAACTGGATTTGAGATCTCTGTTATTCCCGAAGGGGGCCATTATTTCCACTGGTTGCCATGGTGATGTTGCAGTATTGCTGCTGTGTGTTCGATTGCTTCCCATTGCAATCTCACATTGGACAATGAAATCAAGCCATTTGCTTAACATGGTACAGGTTTTTTGGAAGCCAAACATCTAGCTATACAAGATATAGTTAATCAAACTCTTAGCTTATCCCACAGTGGTGGTAAACTAAGACAGATGAAAGTATCTGGGCATGCTAGTGTAAATATGATGGATGAAGCAGGATTTTGAAAAGGAAGGAGCATCTTAAAATACATTAATTTTCCTCATTAAGCAACTTAATGAGAGTTCTTACTATGTCAGTAACTTGAGAAATGATTTTTGAAAGCAGAAGTAATATAATTAAAATGAGAAACTACCTTTTTTTGTTGTTGGAAGTTCACATTAATTGATCTTTGTCATATTCACTCTTGACCTGACTGGTGCATCTATCTTGTTTTTTGTTTACAGCTAGTACACACACACACACACACACACACTCACACACACTGACACACACACGCCAAATATACATTCTTGTATTAATTCCTTAGGTCTATAATCTGTGAACTCTACCTTAGAAAATATGAATATTACAGATTCAATTTTTCAGTCTCCAACACCCTAATTTCCTGAGGGATGGGCTACTCTAGCGCTGAGCCGGACTTGAATTCAAGCATGCTGGAATCTTGAAGTTACAGTTCATAAAACCAGCTTGTGGGAGGGATATTGACTCCCTACCCCTGCAGCAACAGGACAGGAGCAGCTGCTTTGAGAATGGCAGATAAGAGCCTTCCTTTGGAGCACCTGGGCTTCCTGACTCTATGTTCACAGAACACAGTTTATCTGGGTGTTTAGACTATTAGGCTGCTGCCCTGGCCTCTTTTTGTAAATGCTCTTAAGAATTGACTTCAACCCCTACAAGGAGTGTTAATCAAAAGAGGAGCAATAACCTGGATTCAGAAGCTTCTAGTTGGAAAAGCAGGTAATTTCTGACCTTCAAGGAAAATATTAAATCTAAGTTTGTCACAAATTAATTACATTAACTGAGTTTGAGTTATTTTGGCTGTGCACTCTGATCTTTCTCCCCTCCTATTTCTTTAGTTTTTGCTTGTGTCCCTTCCCCTCTCCCTTGTTCCTCTCTTCTTTCTTTCTTTCTTTCTTTCTTCTTTCTTTCTTTCTTTCTTTCTTTCTTTCTCTTTCTTTCTTTCTTTCTTTCACCATTGCACAATTAAGATTAGCCTGGCTGAGGCTGAAAAGTTTGCTTGTTTTAGAAAAGCAAAAGAAAACGCTTTCCACATAGGAAAGAATGCTGTGGGGGCCTCAGAAACTGAGGCTCCTAGGATAAATGTGCACACTTTTTATACAACACCCACTTCAAAAACAGACAAGGGTTGTGACATTTACAGTAACTCACAGCAGGCTGAACCTGCCGGCTCCACATTCGTGACAGCATAGCCTGCATCTGGCATGCGAGCCATTGCCCATCTCTGCTTCCTTCCTCACTGGAAAGAAGCTTTTCATGAGCTCCACTCCTCCACACAACGAGGCCTAGCACTGAAGCTGGCAGCCAGGAGGTGTCCTGGGGGGGGCAGTTATTGACTTGTATCCCCTATTTGCAGCGCCATCGTTAGGAAAACTAGGGGAGCCCCAGACACACATGTTTTGAAAGGCATTCTCTACTAGACTGGATTGCTAGAAATGAGCAGTCTGAGTTTACTTTAACCCAGTAGTTAGTGTGATGCTAGAAAAACGGAATCCCCTGGTGGCAGCATGAAGCAAGCCCCTGCCCACATCTACTCTTGATTGTTTTCTACTGTAGAAGTAATGATTTCAAACAACGCAGGTGTTGAGAGCTTCCATTTAACGTCCGGTTGTCTGAATGGGTGTCTCTAGCCCTTGAAACTGCCTCTGGTGAAACAGGTAAAGTTACATGTTGCCAAGCAACGAAAGCTTCCAACCCTGCGTGTCCTTTGAGAAGCTCACTCCCCTCCAAATAATTAGACATCATTCACTGCTCCACGTCCACACTGGGAATAACCCTGGAGACTTGACGTCATCCTGAAATGAAACATGAATTAGCTGACTCCTGGCAGTAAGATGTCCCTGATACAAAATTTCCCAGAGAAACAAGACTCTCTCACCAAGACTGGTATACTACAAAGGAGCAAGGTGGGGCAGATGCCTGCGGAACTCACCCCGAGAAAGCTCCCTGGTTAATGCGAAGGTTCACTGTATAAAAAGAGGTCAAATCCATTTGGTTCAAGGTGGCTTGCGATATTTTTTTCAGTGTGTGTGGGGGGGGCTTTCGTATAAACATGAGCAGAATGCTAAGTGAGGCAAGAATGATTAGATTTGTGACCTGACAATTTTCCTTCGAGGCTCATCAAATTCACCATAACTGTAGGCAGTGCTTACTTTTGCCATCCTGTTACCTCTTCCAGAAGAATTAATCAAATTTTGCAGTATCACTGGAAAGTGGGTTTCACATAGGTGTTTAGAACAGTCTGTTGCACAGTGTTGTCAATAAAATCACGGAAGACCTTGGATACTGTCCAGTTTTAAGCCCGATATCAGAGTGGACAGTCAGTGGTACTTGGTCATTCTGCGGTGTTATTTTAGATTTATAGGCCAAGAGGCAGGCCTTGGGGACCAGCCTAAAACCTTCAGATAGAGGCCTTATGAGACAACTGCTTCGCTTGCTGTCAGGCATCCTGGGAAGGGTGGAGGTAGTATTTGAGCTTGGTCTCTTGCTTGCCCAAGTTCTGATATACCTGCACTCTGGACCCTTTCTTCCAGACAGTGAGTAACTGTGGATGGCACTTGGCTTCAGAGGGGACAGAAATTGTTCCATCCAGGTCAGATGTTAACAGCAGAGACTTAAAACTGCAGGGCCCCATGTTCAAGTGTGGTGCATAACAATGCACACTAGCAGTGTGACCTTGAGCACAGCACTGGATGGACAGTGAGGGGCTCTCATCACCATCTTCCTAGCTTCCGGTACTGTTTGTCATACCCTCTAAGTCCTGGGGAGAGACCAGAAACTGAGATGACTGAAGAAAGTACCAAAAGGATAGGTGAGAAAGACCTCAGTGTAAAAAATAAATAGTGTTAGACTAAACCGACCCAGTGTCATGGTGTGGGAACTTGGAATTAACACTCAGTTCTTTGTTATCTATGTAATGATTAAACCTCCTGAATTTCAAGTTGGTAAGTTTTGGGGATTCTTCTGTCTCTCACAATAGAGAGAATTACATTCAGAAGCCAAGGCTCCCCACAGCACGTTTCTTCCTTCAGCATCTGAGCACCATTATTCCCAGCAATGCCCAATGCTCACTTGCCCAGAAGCTTGGGTTTCCTTGATTGTGGTTTGTGTACTGGTAATATCTCAGCAGCTTGTACCTGGAAAGGCTATTCCAGTGGGAATATTACAGGCTTCCTCCTAGCCTGCCATGGCTTCTGGATAAGTTTAGAAAGAAGGAAAGCATACCCTAGAGAAATGGATGAGAAAAACCAAGAAAACCAGGCGGCCTGGACCATCTGGAACTTGGGCAGCCTCCCCACCACTAACCAGGGGGTGGTTTGTCTCAGAAGCATGCTTGTTTCTTTCTGGATTCCTCATCTGTATGCTCAGAAAAAAAACTGGGAGACATGCTTTGGATTCCCCTCCCTGAAAACAAAAGTGTGCAGACCTGTCATATACAGAGCTATCCTGCCTCTCGGGATAGAAGGACTCTTCATCAGCTGCTATTCCTCTGCGCTGAGGGAAGAAGGCACCGCAGCGTGGTTGCTGAGGGTGAGTTCATTCTTGTTGGTGTATAAAACCCACAGCTGACTCTGTGTACATCTTAGAAAATCACTTTAAGTGACCGATTTATAAACACATCAGAACACAGAAGTCCAGTGCTAGGAGATGGCTTTGATCAATAAGTGCATCCACTTAATTCTTAGATATCTTCAGGGGGGGAAGCAAAGAGACATGCCACATGTCATTGGATACCCAAATTGAACCAAAATGTGCAGCCTTGGCCTGGGGTGTGTTTGGGGCTGGGGGGCCGGGGGGAGGCACGCAGATGCAAAACAAAGCTCTTCCTTGAGTTTGGGCAGAGTGACCTGGAAACACAAACATGCCCATTCAACCCCTTCCTGCATGGCTGCAAAATACAGCAAAGTAAACTTGGCCACATCCCTGAAAGAATTCACTGACACAAGCCTGATGTTAGATAAAATCCCTGAAAACTAACCGAGAAATACTTATTTACTCCTCTTCCTCCAAAAAACAAAATAAGTCTTAATTGTAAAATTCACTATTACTCTTGTACCATCACCTACATCGGTAGAAGACAAAGGGGCAAGATCTCTGTGCAGAATATCTGCATTCTAATGGGGATGGGAATGATAAACATGGCAGTCCAGACAGAGGTCTATATGTCCATGAAAATATCAGGACAGTAAGACAGGGTGGCAGGAAGTAGCTGGGGCTGGCAATGGGTAATGGGCATTAGGTGTGGTGGGCAGGGAAGACCTTTCCAGAAATTGATAAGGTAACCATGGAGAATTAGAACTCTGACTATAAATAAAGTTAGGTTCCTGTGGAAAAGAGGGCCTTCCTGCAGCTCGCCATGGGTGAACACATCAGCCTGGAGCCCCTTTCGGTGCCCAGGGCTGACTTTAGTACTGCATCTAGCCGCCACCACTGCCAGTAACACGCATCGCTTGAGGCTTAATGCTCCGAACCACTGGCTTGAAATTCCTCATACTACTTTTAACTTTGAACTTGCATTTTGCCAATAAAAATGAGGCAGTGGTGCATGTACCAATGACTTGGAGCCTCGACTCACACCTGGTCTGCTTTCTGCCATAGCCCCAGGACACATTCACAAGTGGCAACTCCACTGGCCCCTGCGCACCCACACAGTGCCTGGGGTGCAGGCACAGGAAGGTGGAGGATTGGATGTGTTCTTCCCACCCACAGAATTTAAGGCCAAAGAGCATGCCGGTGCCTGAGGGAGTGTGACATTAAAGAGGATGTAAAATAAAACAAAATAAAAACTACTATGACAGGTCTTGAGGGAAAGCACAAAAGAAAAGCAAAAGCCTTTCTAATTTTTTTGATCAAGTGACCCTGCAGTTTATGCAGTCGGCCCTGTTAGTGCTAAGTGCCGCCTGGGGTGCTCCTGGGACTGCAAACTCCCCCATGCCAATCCCGTTATCCAGTCACTTACTCATATGTTCCTTAGATCCGATAGGTGCTGGGAAAGCCCTGGAGATGTAAACACAATGAGTTATTTTGCAAGTTCTTTTGTTTTCCTTTGGCAGCTGAGATTCCTACCCCAGGTCACAGACAGGCATGGAATCCAATCAGCTGTTCTGTATCCCTCTGCAATGATCCGGTCAAGCAGTTGCAAGTTATGTGTTCTGCATTGCAGAAATTATGGATAAAGGAGGGAAGTATTTTCTTTTCTTTCTTTCTTTCCTTTCTTTCTTTCTTTCTTTCTTTCTTTCTTTCTTTCTTCCTTCCTTCCTTCCTTCCTTCCTTCCTTCCTTCCTTCCCTCCCTCTGTCTCACTCTTCTTGCTTGCTTGCTTGTTTCCCACTCAGCACTGGGAATTAAACCCAGGGTCTTCCACTATGCTCCATCCTCAGCCCTTTAAATTTTATTTTATTCTGAGCTGGTCTCACAGAATTGGTGCATTGCCCAAGCCAGGCCTCAAACTTACGAGTGTCCTAACTCAGCCTTCCAGAGAAAAGTAAGCATTTCCTACAGCTGCTCTGTTATCAGCAGGCCTTTCAGTGAGTTTGACTTCTTGTATCTCAACATTAGTATTTCATTCTCTTTTAGCCACGTCCTTGAAAAAAATCATTTACTATGGATGTAAGAGCCTCAGAGGACCCATGCCTGGATCACTAACATTTCTTGGCAATGGTTGTCTATCTTTCACAGAATCTGAATTAAAAATTTCAGAGTCCTCTAGATTCTGTGACTAACAGCATTTCAAGTTTTTCCAAATTTCCTAGAACACTACTATATGTAAGAGCAGATACTGTAATAAAATGTGTTATAGCCCAGCTGAAATAAAGCAATAATCTTTACGATCAGAAAGGGGCCAGGCATGGTAGTGTATGTCCATAATCCCAGCACTTGGGAGGCTGAGGCAGGAGGATCATTGTGAGCTCAAGACCAGCCTGGGCTACAAAGTGAGCTCAAGATCAGCCTGAACTGTATAGTGAGACCCTGTCTCAAAAGGCAGAACAAAACAACCCTCACAAAGATCAGGAAGGAGTCATCAACATGTTTTGACAAACACCATTTTTACAAATGCCTAGATGTGGTACTTGGTTTTCTGACCAGAAACTTGGACTTCTGATGCAATATTTGGGCTTCAGACATGGTGCCCAGGTTCCTGGAGAAGGTATTTTGAGCTGCTGACGTGGTATTTGGCTGTCTGGTGGCACAGCACTGGGGTCTCTGATGAGGGCTCATCAGCACAGCCAGCAGTGGAGGTTGCTGCTTCCAGGCTTGCTGCCTGGCTACCAGAGCTCCCAGGTATTTCCTGAGTTTCCCTCGCCTGGGACAGTTGGTGAGAGCCAGCCCCGTGCAAGGTGTATCCTCGGCACAGATAAGCAGCAACAGCAAGCCCTGAGCCCAGAACTGACAAGAGCAGACTGTTTTGGAGCTGGCATGTGGCTCAGGGGGAGACACTTGCCTACATGCACTGGGACCTGGGTTCCATCTCCAGCTTCAAGAAAAAACAAATCAAAAAGCAGATGCTCTCAAGAGAAAAAGCAGCACCTAGCTGCCGTCCTTCGTACTTTTAGTGTCCTCACTTCCAGCTTAGTCTACGTTTAGAGCAATTAATTTCATGCTAGAACTTTTCTATTTCCTCTGGGGCCCTACTTGGATGGACAGAATCCCATCCTTGCAGTGGAGGAGGTTCCACTGCTCCTCAGGCAGCTGAGGAGGCTGATGCCCTAGAAGCTGGTGACTTGCTGACAGCTACGCAGTGAGCTAGCACAGAATTCTTTGCTCCTGCACTCCACAGCCTGGCCTCTGCTCCTTCAGCTCTCATTTCACCACTCCTGCCTCCATAAACAGTCCACCTACCCTCCAGCCTTCCTTTTTGGTTTCTCTTATGATTTGTACCTTTCCTGCAGCCTCTGGACTCTTTTCGATGATTTTGTTTATAATCTTCACGGACCAGAAGGGGCTGCGAGACCTCAGCTACCAAGACAAAGGCCACTTGGAGTAAAGGAGATCATCTCCTCTTTAGAGAGTATTGCCATCACTCGGCCTCCACTTCCTAGGAGCCTTGTGGCAGGTTAAATGCCACCTCGTAAGGGATATGACTCTGTCCCTTTGTTTCCAATGGTGAGTGCCACATTACTCAGTTTATATCAAAAATAATGTTTTAAAGGAAACATGACTTAATTCTCAGCTCAACAGGAGGAAAACACACAGCCACGGGCAGTGAATCACTCATTAAAAATTAAATCAATCCGCCCACAACAGGAAACAGTATAACAGAATGTCAGTGCTGGCTTCAAATTGGAAAGAAGCCAAAAATAAGTTCGGAAAATCGTGATTCTTCTAAATGTGATCTTGCTCCAATAGTGCACATTTGGGACCTCTAACTTTATCCCAGCAACGTACATACACTTTCCAGTCTGACTCCTACTGAGAACTCCCCAAGAGGGGGCAGGGCAGTCCTGGGGATGTCCAAGATTTCCAAACAGACTAATTGCCCTTCAAGTGAGCCACACCTGCAAGTAAAATAAACCATCACGTGGCTCCTGCCCCAGAACTCTTTGCCAGACTGAATCTCAGAACAGCGAGCAAACTACTTCCTTTGTTTTGTTAACGAATGTTTCTGTTTGAGGTCTAAAATCAAAACTCCTGAATCCACAGCATTTACTTCCTGCAAACAAGGGACACTATGGAAGGAAAATGAGTGTTTTTCAAGTACATTTTTCCATTGATAAAACTCACTTCTGAAAGTCCCCGCTCCTTTTGGGAAGCAGTGAGACAGCAAATGCAGATGAGGGGGGAGGGAAAGAAAAAACGGCAAAGGACAGCTGATTGTCAAGCAAAGATTATCAGGTATGCACAACCTTAGCGAGGAAGGGAGAGGGCGTCAGCAGGCGTGGTGGATACTCGCAGCTTTATGGGGATTTCTGTCACCAACTCCAGATCCAGATAAGCACCAGCATACGTCATAGAACTTTGTGTTTTAAAGACCTTTAAAAATTCACACCCAGCCCTTTATTTTTAGACAAAGAAGGAGTGACTCAGAATGAGGAATTGACAAGTCTAAGTCATTCAGCTTTCTAGAGTCAGAATATTCCTATCTAAGCCTTTTCAAAGCTCCGTGTAAAACACATTTATACTGGCTTTGAATGTTAGCCTTCCATTCCATGTATCCTTAAATCAGAACTAGCATCCACTATTTCATCTCTCAAGACCTTGCACAGTTGCGAGCCCGAGGGAACCCGAGAAATGCTGGGAGAGGGGACGGACAAACCACTGGCTATGAGGGAAGGAAACTGGTAAGCATGTGGAAGGGAGTTAGAAAAGTGAACTTGGTCAGCAGATAACATGTGGAAACAGTTGGGAACCCTGGCCAAGATCAAAGCAAAAAATCATGAAGTCGTTCCAAAATATAATTATCTACTGGAAGCTATTCGAGAATCCACAGGATATGTGCTTCTACATTAGTACTCTATTGCTTTCATAACTGTGAGATAGTATTTTTCATAATAATTTTTTTGTTTTATTTTGTTTTGGCAAGTTTGAGCTTAACCTTTGGTGATGGTTACAGGAGATGACTGGTGGTCATCTTTGAAAGGAACAGGGTTCGAGTTGGAAGGAATACTTGGAAAGTGTTAGAAGGTTTGTTGATGATTGCATTTAATGAATTTCAGACAACTCTCCAAAATGGATCTGCTATCAGAGATGGTGTACATTTTATGTCCAAGTGTTTTATATATATATATATATATATATATATATATATAACTATATAACTATGTAACTATATATATCTAATCATATACTTACACATATATACATGTATGTATATATTTTAAGATTATCTCCCCATCCTGTCAGTTTGTTTCTCCAGCCTGCCTATGTCTTTGTTTTCTCATTTGCCAAGTGGCGGTGACCAGGCACACTTAGATTATTATCTCTAGGTTTTTATGACATGGAAAATGAGAACATGAATTTGAGCACACTTTGAAAACTACATGCTTTATCATACATGCAATCATTTCCTGGAAAAACAGGAAAGGATTAAAAACAAGTCCTGATTTTTCCAATAATCTCTACCGATAACTTTTTAAAAAATTAATCTCTCAGCAGCAACAAAGTAACTTTAATCCACACACACACACACATACACACACACACTTACTTTGAATATTCAATCTAAGCCATTTCTTATAACAGATCCATCCTGGTAGAGTTGTTTGGAGTCATTTTAAATACCATCAATATATTTTTAAAAAGTCGTTGAAATTCAATCAATCCTCATCAGAAATAACACAGATCCAATTTTTGTTATTTACTTATGCATATTTCTATTTAACAAGGAGAAAAGCTATTTAGAGAATATTATGTGATACCTTTTTGTTCAGCAATTCCATAGAGGTCCTTATGCTCCTAACATTTCAAATACTTTATACTAAACTGCTTCATAGTAAGAAGTTTTAAAAAGTCACTTCAGAGGCCAGAATGTAGCTCAGTGGCACAGTGCCTGCCTGGCAAGTATACGGTTGTGAGTTTGATCCCAGTACAAAAAAAAAAGCGCTTCAGACTGGCAGAGTTGAGTAGACAGCATTTAATGTCCTGTTGCTCTATGTCCCCATTTACTTGTGATGCCTCTCGGTGGATGGGCCTGCTGCTGAGGGTGAGTTCCCAGCTCAGGGAGACTGGTCTCTGTCCTGGCATTTGGCACTTGACCTTGTTCCTGATGCAGTGGCCCAGTGGGTCTGAACCATCATCCTATAACTCACATACCCCACAGGACCTATAAAAGTCTTGTCTTCTTTCCTCCAACGTGAATGATGCCACCCCTCAGGCAGTTGGTGCCGGTCTGCAGCTGCCAAGGCCATCTGTCTCCACAAAGTGAGTGCCACAGACAGGAAAGCTTACCCAGCATGGCAGCCTGGCCTCCTGCAGTAAGACAAGTTCCTTGTAGACCTGCTCGCTATCCTGCTCCGGGGACCTCGCACTTTATCAATATGTCACTTTTCATCAAAATTCCACTTTCCAAATCCAGGTATAAAGGAAAATCAAGAGGGTGGCTTTGCGTATTAAAGTAGGAAATATCCAGCTCATAATGGGTGGATTTTCATGAGTCACTCAGCTACCTGGAGGCCTCCACAATAGTTAGGAGTTGTTTTTCTAGAAAGGTCAATTTCACCTTTGATTCCTGGCCATCAGACAACCCTGGAGGCCCAAACAGACATCCTCTCTGCCATCCCCAGTGCACTACTGGCTGAGCTGTGCTGGATTAGAAATGGCTTCCTGAAACATAAACCCAGATTTCCTGCACAGACTCAGATAAAGTTAACTAAGGCACTTGCCAAATTTTCATTTAATGAAGGCTTCTGGATAATACTCTTTGATCTAATTTTCCATGTCTTATAGTTCCATCCCTTATAGCTTAATGCAATGGAATTGCATTAAAATATAAGCAAGCACAATATAAATCCAAAGTGACAAGAAAAGCTCCCCCTGTAAATCCCCCTTTACCTCTTGTTCTACTGGGATGATGCCGGGGAGACATCCTGGCCTTGGAGAATCCATGTTTCCCTGTTGGCTGTAAAAGGATTTCCAGAAGAATCTGAGCTCTGAACTGGGTCTGGTGTAAGCCCAGGGAGGAGACGCACATTTATATGGGAAAGTCGTGTTCCTGTTTTTCCTGAGTTCCTGAGTTTCCTCTATGTGGAAATGATGACTAATTAGTATGCTCTATGACAAAGGATTACCTCCTAGATTCTCCTTAGGCACTTCTTGGAAGATCTCCAAGTCTTTGGTGGGGGCTGGGACAATGGAAACTATTGAGGGATTAATCTATGGGCACTCTGATCTCACCTGTCACCAGTTTCCGATTGCAGACTGCAGGGGGAGAGACTTCTCATTACCCAGAGAAGCACTGTGGTAAGGGAGGATGCCCACAGATTCCACGGGCACGAACAGAAATTCCAAGTGCAGATAAGGGAGGGAATCAGGAAACACATTCCCTAGAACATTTTCATCAGCTTTCCCATAGCTTTCCAAAGGCAAGCACAGGAGGTAGTTTCTGTTCTGCCAGATGAAACCAGTCACTCCAGCTGCTACAGCCAGAAAGCCAGCTCAGGGCACTTTCCTACCCTATTAGAATATTGACTGGCCCCAGGAACTTCATTACAAAAAAATACAGGTGTTTTGTTTTGTTTTGTTTTGTTTGTCATATTGCCCATTCATACCAACACTAAAAAAGGAAAATGACTTGGTAGAGAAAACTCACATGTGCAGGAAGAGGCACAAATTTTTAAAGAACAGCCAACCAGTGAATGACTATTTTAAAATTAAAATTCTTTGTTACTTAATATGAGCACTTTAATTTAGTTGTCTTTTATTCCTTTGGTATTTCCATGAACCAAAGTGAAATAGTCAAGTTATAGCATCATTTAATTTTACTTAATAGTGGATACCCTGAGGTGTAAAAATATAAGACTTTAAAGAGTCTGGAGAAAATATTTAAGCCTTAATTATGTGTCATCCATAAATTCTTAATTCTTAAATTCCATTGCATGAAATTCTAAGCCATGGAAACTCACTGACTTGCAAGTATTCTTCAGTTGAAAGAACTTTGGTCACCTTTGGTTACTGACATGGACTACAGTATTACTCCCACAAGTCTATTGTTAAATACAGAAAGAAAAAGGAAACCTAGGAAAAGGTGGCTCTGCTAAAAGAACTCTTTGAAATCCAATTCAACAGGAAAACAATTGACTCCTTTTTTTTGAAAGCCAAATATTAACATAGAGGGATTTTTTAATGAAAGGTCAGGGATTATTGCTAGTAAAAGGATTATTGCTGCTACAGTATTAACGCATGCACTGCAACCCTGTTAAATGCTTTTATTAAGTTGGAAACAGTTGCCTTAATTCCATAATGATGTTAATAGTAAGAACAGCAGTGATGAAAATAGCTGGTATTTATTAAATGCTTACCTTGAGGTATCTCACTTACATTCGCAATTATCCTAAGAAGAGGTGGGGAGAGGGCAAAAAGGGGCTCCTTTGGGTTAAAGTGTCCATTCCGCAAGGGTCTACTGGACTCTTCTACAGCCAGGTTATTGGATGTGGATGCTGGTTTGTGATAGTCTCCAGCCTCAGAAATTTACCTACCCTGCCTAAGGTGTATTTATTTCTAACTGATGCCAAAGCAAGTTTTTAATCCCACAAGTTAGAAGTAAACCCCACAAGTTATCAGTTGAAATCCTGAAGCTCTGGACCAAGTCTCAAATGTTCAGCAACGAAAATGCAACTAGCTAAAAGGTCAGCCTGATAATCTGTCCTGGTAGCCAGCAGGCAGATTACAAATGAAAACAGTGGATAAGACAACATAGATACGAGGTCTGTGCTTCAAATGTCAAAAAAAAATTTCTGAAATCCGAAGCCCTTTTAACCCAGGAACTCAATAGTTTCCCAAGGAGAACTGAAATGGAGGCGACGGATGGGGTTCAGAGGAGCTATTTTGGCTCTCGTATATTCATAGTGCAAACGGAGGTACAAGCCGTCAGCTCCTGGACAAAAAGCTCATCTCTCCTGGTCAGGTACTGACTTCTGAATCTCTTACTGGGTTTGAGACTGTGATGGGGAGACTAGAAAAGCCCAGCACACACCTGTCACAGGATCGTTCAGGTGGAGAACTGCTGACTGACTGACTGACTGACTGGCAGAAGGTCAATTGGCCAAGAGGCCAGGAAATCCTAGGATGGGCAGAAGACAAGGTGACTGGAAGAGCCAGTATTGAATGTTGAGTTAAGGGGTGCAGAGGGCACATGCTTGAAACAAACAAGAGCCCATCTCCCATATTTCAGAAGGAGGTTAATTTGTGGGATCTGATTTTACTTTATTATATTCCTCATTTTATTCCAACATGGTAGCTTGGACCTACTTCTTTTGAATGACATCATATTTAATTTGCATTTCAGCCAATAGGAACAAGTCAACACTTCTGCTTCAGAGGCAATAAAAATTTAGACTTTTTACAATTAATTCTCTAACCCAAAAATATTATTTCTGTAATAATCCTCCTCTTTAATCTCACCACTGACATTTACCCAAGTAGCTATTCAGAATATGTGACTTTCAGCAGAGAATACGACTAGCAAATTCAGTTCGGTAGGTAGTAAATGGAGTCTTCCTTCCTCTTAATCTTGACAAACTGTTGATTACATTTCACATTCCTTATGGCAAAACAGACACACAATCCCAGTGCATTCCATCACACCAGGAACAACCATAAATACGCGCACCCAGATGGAATAGGGGTGTTAAGAGTCCCTGTCTAACAGAAAGTGCCAACCAGGGCAAAAGAACTGATCTAATGACCTTAAAATAATTCTGAAACACAAATAAAATGTTTCAAACAAGGTCATACAATTAGGGAGTAAAACTTAGTTGCCAGGATCATGGTGCTAAAGGCAGAGGACAGGTAGAGTGTTTCATGTGCCACCCGCACACGTGCTGAAGCCACTTCAGAAACTCCCAGATTTCCTTCCCTGGATTTCTCTAAGAAACTTCAAGCATTAAGTTGATTCAGAAGATCACAAGGCAGTTATGGTATTTAAAGTTCTCTTTTTCTAAGGATATCAAAACTGTGAAATTTCATTGTTGCTTGGACTCCAAAAGGCATTCAATATGCGACATCGACTGGTTTTTACCAAGAATGCAATCCAGGAAAGCTCCTTTTCAATAGTTTCTTTTCCTTAGCCAATCAATTTAAGAAGCAATTACCATCCGTGCAATTACCTGTCACCATGCACCCTAATAGGCACCAAATGTGTGCCACTGAGATAAGGCAAGACCCTTTTAAAAGTAGCAACAAATCAGAGAATGGAAAACGTAGCAATTGTGTTCTCAATAATATGTTTCAGGATACTGAGTAGCTGAGCCAAATTTTAGAAAAAATGTAACAAAAAGGTGATACGAGCCTGCTCGGGCAGGTTGAGGTATAAAATCCAAATGTCATCCGCTGACCACATGGCCTTTTTTTCTTGAGAAGATAAGCCTTTTCTAACAATGACATTCCACATGCATTTTTTTATAGCCAGTTTAATATACCGCAGAAAAAAATTTTAAAAGTTTTGTACTCACCAAGGAAAAACAAGGGCTATAGTCTGAAAAGGAAAAAAAGAAAAAAAATGTTAGTTCTTTTGGTTGGCAGGTATTAGTTGTTGATTGCTGCAACTTCTTTATCAACAGCATTAGTTGCTTATGCTCCTTTTGCTTCATTGTTCAGAATCTTCTGGGGAAAATTTTATTTTGATGGTAACTTTTTCTTGCTGTGATGGTCAGCTTTCAACCCTGCCGTGATCTCTAGCTGTCAGTTGGTGGTGCAGTGTGACCACTGGCCTAGCCCTGAAGTGCTTCAGTGTCCATCCCCCAAGACTCTCCAGCACTCTGCTGCTCTTAACACAGAATGCGCCATTTTCTTGCCCCGGAAACAGTCCCCTCAGCTCATCCTCCTTGGAGATGGTCTTTGAAACCTGTCTGGGACAAGTCTCCTGTCCCCAACTTCCCCAGTGTCATCAGTAGCCAGCCTGCCCATTAATTTAGTGTCCTTTTACTTAAACAGTCTTGTTAAGATATAATTTACACACCATGAAATCCACCTGTTTTAATGTGTAGAACTCAGTGGTTTTCAATATATTCACAAAGCTCATAATCATCACTATAATCTTACATTGTAAACTTTTCATTATCTAAAAAGAAATCCCATACCTATAAACTCATTAGTGCCTGAGTCTCACCCACTTCTTATCCCCTGGAAACTACTAATCTACTTTCTGTTTCTGTGGATTTCTTTATTCTGGACATTTGATACAAATGAGTTCATATAATATATGTGGTTTTTTACAACAGGTTTCTTTCACTAAGCGTAAAGTTCTCTCTTTTTTTTTTTTTTTTTTTTGAGCATAATGTTCTTGAGCCCATCCACACTGTGGAATGTACTAGTACTGTATGGACAAATAATATTTTATTACACATTTTGTTTATCCATTTCTCAGTGGATATACTTAGCTCTCAAGTCCTTGTGAGTGGGCATTATGGCAGGCTCATATTAGGCTTATTAGGCTGCCATTTAACAGTGGGCAGAGATGATGTTCAGTTGTGATTTCACATTTATAATGTTGAAAGGGTGGAACCATGTTTCGATTGTCACTATTTTAAAATAGGTAATGTAGTACATGATGTTTTCTGCCAAAAGAGACTACATGTTCTCTTGGTCCTGGCAAAGCTATTTTAAACTAAATACAATAAAGATTTGCAGTCCAAAATTATAATAGGTTGCTATAAACCATTATATTGGAATAAATTAAAATAGTTAACTCTTGAAATAAGTTCAAAGCCAAAGAATCAAAAGAAACAGTTCTAGTGACTAAGAGATTTTTAAATCTACTTGGATAAATCAATAGCTAACATTGTTTATAATGGTGGATATTGAATGCTTCTCCTCCAGTACTGGGAAGAAAGCACAGATGTCCACTCCCACTACTCATATTTAATGTTGTAGTAGAAATCTTAACCAATGCAATATGGCAAGAAAAAGAAATAAAATATGTAGGATTTAGAAAGGAGAAAAAAAATAAAACTTTGGTGTTCAAATGACGTCGTAGTCCATACAGATAATCCACAGAATCCATAAAAAGTTACTAAGATCACAGAATGCAAATTTGATGTATAAAAACTCAGTGGTATTTATATATACTGACAATAAGCCACTGTAAACACAATTTTAAATGTCAGGGCATCTGCTAGGGAAGCTATACAAGACAGCAGAGGGATAACCTGCTGAGTAACATATAAATTCAGAAGCTTTCCAGAGTGCTATGGAGTCCTATATAACATAGAGCACAAGAACAGAGCAGAGCAGAGAAGTACTGAGTGTTAGGCAGCAAGTGGTAACTGATGATTACAGGGGATAGGCAAACTACTTTTGTAGAGAATAACTTATTACAAGAGGTGAACCCTGTCATTCCTTGAAAAGCCAAGGAAGATGCCAAAAAGAATGACTTGTGATGATTGTCTGGAGTCAAGAAAGGGGAGAAACTCAGAATGGATCTTGCCTCCACTATTTTAGAAGAACAGATAGAAATGCTCAAAACTAAATCCTAATGCAGTGCAGACTCATGCTCATGTAAAATAAAACCCAGAGGCTTGCAGAAGCTTCTGGGACAGGGCTCTAGGTGGAGGTGGCGGACTTGAGTCAAACCAGACTAAAACTACAGGGAAAAAACCCTATCTATTGTGTAATCTTATCAATGGTTAGATAAATAAGTGAATAAGCAATTGATGAAATTCCAATCAAATATACTAGTAATTTCAAAATAATTTTTTAAACAACATGAATCACTAAACAATGACTATTACAAATACCTTCTATTTTACTGTTTTGTGGTTCATAAATGATTGTATGAAACTGTGACTATCGAATTTCTCTAAGTATAGAATGACAGCTAAAACTAAGCAACTAGACGTCCTCTAAAGTAAACCTCTACTAACTGAACATTTATTTTAGCCCAGGGTCCTGATATAGACAGTCACTGTAATATTGAACAAAGCACTGAAAAGCTGCGACAGAAGCACATGAAAAAAATGGAGTTGGGGTGAGGGGGTCATGGGGGGAGCTCTGAGAATCTGGGTCAGTGAAGAGTTTGCACAACAACCTACCACAATCTAGACACTTCCTGTCCTTATCTTGAAGGGCAGCATCCTCCAAATAGGGGAAGCAGAGTCGATGTTAGATTACTGGACCTGTCAGGTTCCTGGTGGGCTACGTGTGATGTCTCACCCATATTTCACATCCATCCCAGGAGGCCAGGAGAGCCACTTTAAAGATGGAGATACTGAGGCTTGGTGAGCCCTTTTGCAGAGTTATAGAGCCAGGCAGCAGAGAAGCAGGGATGCTCACCCAGCCCATTTTTGGCTGGACCTCTGGGGAAAGCATCCTGCATTATAATTCACTTTTATTTGCTCGTGTTTTGTTTTGCTTTAGCTGTATCTCTGTCCCTCAGTTGGCCTCCTCGCTAACTCCTAGTGTCTGGAACACTGTATACAGCAATGAGAGCCTCAGAAAGGCATTTGGTTAAGGACATAATGACACTGGATCATTCATTCCTTAAAAATCCCTTCTAGTTCTAGGGAGAGCACCACTGTGTTCTATGCTCTAGGGGTATATGGAAAAATATACTGCCCATATCTTTCCAGTGGAGAAAGAGAGAGTTTGAGAATGGCATGGCCTACAGAGGCCTGGCCCAACCTGGCCATAGAATTGGAGCTTAGGCTGGTGGGTGCCCATAGCACAAAGCCACACCATTCTGTTTCCAGGGAGCAGAGCAGGGAGGATGCCCAGCACCCCCTTGGTGACAACACTGGAACAGGAGAAACCCTGAGGAAGGTGGGGAGGGCAGGCAAGTTAAGCCTAAAGGGTCGGCACTCCTAAAGGAAGTGCCTGGTGGCTGGGCTTTGTCCTCACTGTTCACAAGATAAGGGAAGGTCAACCCAGCAAAGTTACTGTGCGTCCAAACTTCACAAAGAAGAAAATAAAACTATAGCATTCAGCTGGCACCATTCATTTTAAGAGAAAAAACTAACACCATTTCTCAGATGGACAAACATGGCCAAGGTTTCCAAATTCAGACAAAAATAAAATGTCTTTTGTACACACCCGTGGCCTAACACACTGTCAGCATTTGAGTGGGCAGTGACTATGCTGCTTATCAACAAGCTTCTCCTCTGAGTGGACAGTAACGTTTATAAATCTTTGTGTGCACATTTGCACTTTATTTTGAGAGGTTTGCATACACATTTCAACATGTACAATGGAACTAAAAAGTGAACCTTTTATGATGGATTAAATGTTTATAAGCGAGCACATACAAAACTCTATTTCATGCAATTAACTGCTGGGGTTTGGTCTCAAAGAAATTTTATTGTGAATGATCAGACCCTTGGGTCAAGTTCTATGATCCTGGCTGCATTCTCTGGGGCTCTGATTTTCCCCAAAGACACTGGGCTATCCTGATTAAGAAGTGAGAGAATGGGTAGCAAGTCATTTCCTCTCACTTAGGGTAACCCTCAAGCACAATGACTAGAACCAGAAATTTACAGGGATAATCGAGCAGGGTAATTACTAAACACAGGAACATGACAGAGACCCAGTAACATGACCACACGCAATGGGAATGGATGGGGCCCTGACAATGGCACTCCATTTGTCTCTGTAGATTGTCAGACAACTTCACTTTACTTCCAGAAGGGTTTTCAAATGATCAGGGCAAGTGCATGATGCTTCTGAATCATCTAGGCTTCAGATTCGCACTGATATCGTACTCTGCCAAGTTTCACAGTTTCCTTGTTTACCTTCCAGGCATCAGCAAAGCTGTTAATTTCTGTATTTTCTGATGCATGAATGTCTGGAAGGAAGCTACTGATGCTGGGGGAGGGAAACCTCCTTAAAATGAATGAATTTGGTAAAATCTAATTAGGCCTACCCCACAGCTTCGAGCCACATTGAGAAGGAGGTGAAATCTATAAAGTGACGTTGGTAATGCTGGGAGGAAAAAATACCCATTTTTTCCACCATTCATCTTGTCAACCCAAGACAGGCAAGCAAGACTCCTAAATATTTGGCAACTTTTAGCAATTATTCATGGGCAGCTGCTCAGTAAAGATCCACGTGCACCCTGCCTACTCCTTAGCACAACTCTCCCCCCTCTCCAAGTACACACAGGCTCTTCTCTAATTACTCCCCAGCAGGGGTACCCTCTTTGGATAAGAAAACTATGCAAATTAGGAAACCAGAGAAATCCTTTTTTTACAAGTACAAATGTCTGTTGGTTTCTATAGCGCCATGCTTGTCATCTGTCTCTGGCATTACCATTAATGTGGAATTCAGGAGCTCAGCAGTTCAAATCCGTTCCCCTCCAAGGTGTAGGGCATTGTCCCAGCCCCAGAGGAGAGGGCACACATACCCTCCCAGATTGGGAGAGTCCCTGTTGTGCTTTTTAAAAAGTCTTCACCCCATGAGCAGCTTCTTTGCAGGGCTCCCGGTATTGAAGGTGAGCCATGATGCGAACATACACATTAAGAAAAGAAACATTATCGTGATGACAGATACTCCGCGCCAGATGTGCTATGGCGACCATTGACTCCTTTCAATACTTGCAAGAAGAATCTGACTCTAGACCCAATTTTCAGATGAGAAAACCATGGTCCAGAGAGGTAGTGTAATTTATCACAGAGTCCCACCATGGCACAATACAGTTGACTCCCAGAACCTGCCCACAGGTTCTACTGGATTCCTGCTCTTTTAGAAGATGGAAATAGTTGCACTCAGTCCTTAAGCCACAAAGGGACTTCCTGCCTGAGACACAGAAAAGAAATGAGACCAGACCATGCCATCTTCCCTCTGACAGTCACCAGCTGGTGTGATCCCTCTGACAGCTGATGTATTGCTCTCTCTCTCCCTCACTGCTTCAGGGGTACCCTGGAGTTACTTCAACAAGCATGTGCTTGGAGCCCTCTGGATTTCCTATCAGAGCTGGGGGCCTAAGTAGAGGCCACAGTAATCCCCTCCCTCACAGGAAACCATGTCTCACCATCACGTGCTGCACCATGACCACTGGGCCCTGCCAGATTTACCCACAGCTGCCATGTGCTTGATATCTTTCCCCAGCCTTCTGGGCCTCCCTGTCTCATCCCTCCAGACACTGCTGTCTTTTACCACCTCTTTAGTCTATCAGTGGTTCGTTTCTCCAACAGCATCTTCATAACAATTCCACACCGTGGAGGGTGGGAGGCATTCTAGGTGTGTACATATAAGAGAAAGCATAGTATGTGTAGAGTTTGGCCAATTTCTGAGGTTTCAATTTCCAGAATTGACTGGGGATCTTGGCAAATATCCTGCAAGATAAAGGGGGCTGCAGTAATCTGAATTCTGGCTTTGACCTTGAAATAAGTCACTTCACCTTTTGCATCTGTTTGTTCATCTTTGAACAGGGATAATAATATTTACTCAATTGAATTAATAAAGGAGATTAGGATCCAACAACAAACTCAGTGCATGGCCAATACTCAATAAGACACAGATATGGATCTGGAATTTGAGTAGGCGGGGCCTGGGATGCTGAACAGTCATTCGGGTTTGGGATGAAGCCATGAGAGGGCTGCAGAAGTCAGCAAGTTGGACATGTGTCCCATCTGCTCCCCAGAAGGAAGGTCACCTTGGAGACTACAGAGGGCAAGAAAGTACACAGGCAAGCTGGGTATGGACTGTGGATCACCAACCACTAAGGAAACCATACCTGGGGCCCAGTGAGGGGTGGAGAGGTCTCTCCAGGGCAGGGGCAGTAGGGATAGAGTTGAGTGAGGAAAGAGCTAGTCCTCAGGCCTTGGAGTCACAGGAAGGGGATTTGAGAACATGCAAATCAAAGGTGATGTCAGGTCTCTGCAGAAGGTTAGCTGTTCCCTGAGGCAGGTTCCAGTCTCACAGCCATAGGGAAATGGCTCATATAGCATTCCTCACAGACATACAATGATGAGGCTAAGAGACTCAGAAAATACATTGAAATCTTAAGGAGAAAACCAAACTGAAACGTGTTTTTTTTTTTTTTCCAAGCATGATAGCCAGAGCAGTTTGTTAGCTGTTTTTAAAAAGATTTTGAAAATTAAAAAATGGGTAAGTGAAATATTTGTCCATCAACTAGTTATTTTGCCTAAGTACCCTCAAATGTTTTGATTTAATAATCTCCCCAGGTGGCTGATCCAAGCCATTTAAGTAATTTCATTAACACAAATCCCTATAAAATGTACAGAGGAGAGTCCGTATTTGAAGCAAATATGACAGAAAGAGAGAGGGAAGGAAAAAAAAAAGGGAGAATGCCATGGGTATCAACTGTATCATCTTAAAGAAGAAAAGTTGAATCTCCATTTAAAATAGAATAAAAGGTAAGCTTTGGGGGAATTCATAAATCTTTGAGCTACTAACAAATCTGTCTTCAGGCTTGACGGGCATTGCTGAGGACAAGCACCTATTTTTCCCCACCACTGAAAAAGTTCTGTGAACTCGTAATGAATCCCTCCTCCACAGAAAAGAACACTGCGGCATTCATTTGATAACAAAAACAGCATTATAGCAAAAATATGCAGTGCTCCATTCTGGAACAATATACTACAACAAAAGTGTAATGTTTGACTGCATTATGTTTTGTCTACCTAGGTCAGTTTTCCTCTTCCACTGCTGGGCAATGCACCCATACAGCTCAAAGAAAATGATTTTCTTTCTTTACAATTCAACGAATCATCTCAAAATGCATTTGCTTGAGCTACAGAGCCCGTACGGTTGGAATGGTTCCAGACCTTGGCAGAAAATAGAGATGCTAGAGGCCAGGTGGAAGGGAGCTCATGTGCGTCCTCACATACCTGCGGGGTCTCCGGACCCTTATGTGCCTCCTGCATAGCCACTGGTCTTTCTTTAATCCAGTCTGAGGGAGAGAGAAAGAGCCAGTGTGTGCTTTTGAGCCAGAGCTCTGCCTACTGACACTTTGGTGGTCTCCACTCATGAGGTCACTGATAACGTCCCTCATAGTTTTGCTGTGATGATCGAATGAGACAGTGTTGTGTGGATGAACCTGGAAACAGAAAGTGAGGCCCAGCTATGAGCAGAGAGCCCACTGTTTATACCTAGAAGAGGTTGTGGGTGAGGCCACATGCCCAGAGGTCAGTGCAGCAGCCCTTTGGTACTTAAAATCACGTGATTTGAGAACAAAACCAGGTAGGATACTCCATGTGTGAGACCCTACTTAATCCTCGCGATACCCTGAAGTGATGCGCATGAGAACACACAGTAAGCCGTTGAACTAGAAACTGTCTCCACCTGAACCTGACTCCAAACTCCATGATCAGTGACAAGCCTCAAACTTTAGGAAAACTCTGGCCTTTAGTGCCAGAGTAACTTCCTGTGTAACAAGTTGTGTTCAGAGAAGCAGTCTCCATGGTCAGTGTCAGGACCCAGCAGACTAGAGGAAGGTCAATGGCCATGAGGCCCCTTTACTATAATAATCTCATGGTCAAACAACATATGTCCCTAGGCAGCTGACATTTTATCCGATGCACTACCACTAAGCTCATTGAAATACCAACTTCCCATCCAATGCCAAGCTCATCTAAGATTCAAAAGCAAATCCAAGCAAAGGTCTCCGACAGATTCATTGAAAATTAGGCTGGATCTCCAAAAAGTAAAAGTTCTACATGCTGAATTTGGGGAAACTGCATGAAGTTCAGGGCTGTGCTGGAAGCTGCACTCCAGCACACCTCACTGTGTGCCTCTGGCCACCAACAGGAACTCCTGGCCTGCCTGAGTGAGCAACTCATGTCCTCTCTGGGATCTTCAGCCAATGGAGAGTTGAGAGTGTCATGGCTCTAACAAACCTCCTTCCACTTAAGCTAAACTGCAAAGCTGGTGCTCCTGAGAGTTTCTCCAGGAACTACATTGAGACGCACAGCACCCCTCCCCAGCATCAACAGCTTTCCAAGTCTCAGTTATTGGTAGTCAGTTACGGCCCAAAGATATTAAATAGAAAGTTTCAGAAATAAGCAAGTCATAAGTTTTAAACATCTCACCGTTCTGAGTAAAGTGATAAACTCTCTTGCTGTCTTTCCAGAGACTTGACTCATCCCTTTGTGCACTGTATCCACACAATTTAGAATACCCACCCAGTGGTCACTTAGCAGCAACCAAGTGGTTAGCGTATTGACTGTCACAGTATCCCTGTGCTTGTGCTCAAATAACCATTATTTTAATTAATAATGGTCCCAAAGCTTATAGAGCTATAGACAATTTTGCTACAACATATTGTTAGGATTGTTCTATTTTATTATTAGTCATCATTGCAATCTCTTACTATGCTTAATTTATAAAAAAAATTATAGTTAAGTAGAAATAGGGAAAATCATACTATGTGTAGGATTAGCACTATTCAAAGTTTTAGAAATTCATTTGGGATCTTGGAATGTATCTCCCAAGCTTCAGGGTGACAGCTAAGCAAGCATTCAGTGTAGGACTGGATGGGGGCATATCTGACCTTCCTTACTCAAGTGCTCTTTCCATCAATGAACTGAGATACTTTGAAACCACAAAAACAGCGGCTGGTCTACCCTGCACCATGCATCAAAGACCAGGCAGGTATCATCTCACTGACCATTCACTGCAGAGTGGAGAGCTGAGAAGAGCCCTCCCCACCTTACAGAAAAGGGAACTGAAACAGATAACACGGCGACATCTCTAAAGTGTGTATCAAACCTTATCCTAACCTAAGCCTATTACATAAGAACTATGTTCCAACAGTTTCTTGATGCTTTATCTTGGTTTGGCATTTCTGTGCTCCTGAGGTACCTTAGTGGGATGTTTCAATGAACCATTAGTCTAGATGTGACAGCCCTGTTCCGAGTGTCCCACTAGTATGGTGTGAACACTTGAGAAATGAAGTTTACATTCATGTAAGGCTTGTCTTAATATTTCAGTTCAGTACGACTCACAGGCAGGACCTCAGTGTGTGACATAAGACACACAGACCTTCTCTGTTGTTGTAAACAGTGACACCAACAAGGTTCTTTCACAGATGTGGGACAGGTTAATGACCCCAGCTGATCCTGCTACATCAATTAATTCTAATGACATGGAAATGACTACTGGCCCTAGATAAACTTCACCTAGAGGATGGTTTATTTTAAAAATGATTACTAATTCAAAACCTTTATAATAAATAATTCTGATGACATGAACAGAAATATCATTCACTTAAAATTTTCAGTAATGGGTAAAATATAAGGTTATTTGTGTGTGTGTGTGTGTGTGAATTCAGTCATAATGAGAACTTGAACATCTACTAACAAACTTACCCCACTGTAGGAGTAACAAAAGTATAGTCAAAACATTCAAATGTCAGAGTTTGGAAGAATAAATAAAGTTTTGTTGGAAAGTTCATAGGTGTCATGCCACCTCATGTCAAGGCTGACCAGCAGATATTTATCAGATGCCTGCTATGTTTGAGGCATGTGACTACATAAAGGCTTATGGCCATACAAATTATGTGCATCAGATGAGTTGTGCGTGGTGGTGAGGGGAAAGTCAGTCCCTGGGGACAGACAGTGAGGAAGAAGAGACCACGCGTGCAGTTGTGGCTGGGCAGAGTGCAGCAGGAGGAGATGCAGGCTTAGAGATCTACTTTCAACTAACTCTGCAAATACAGACCTGGCACCTGCAAAACATGACGACAGTGATAAGACTCCTCCCTGCTTTCTCAGCTTGGCCTCTCCCAGCTGGGCTTCTGCATGTGTGTGGGGAAAACCACCTGATTACACAGTGTGTATGCATGCGTGTGTGTGTGTGTGTGTGTGTGTGTGTGTGTGTGTGTGTGTGTGAAATTCCTCTACGAAATGGCTAAGAACTCAAAAGTTCAATATCTTGAACATTTGAATTGAGTTATGAATTCTGGAATTCCCGGGCAGGGAGACAGGAGACACTGCTGTCTTCCTACTGCTGGCTTCCCTAAAAGGGTCTTGGCTCCTGGTCATCCTTGCCACACGCCCTTGCAACAAAACCTTCACACTCATGAACCAGCAGTGCTGTCTACCGAGCACCCAAGACCCGAGTCAACACTCATCAGATCCACAGTTTCCCAGTCTCATCTGTCCTTTACAGATGCCAATGACAAGAATGCGCACCGCACTAGTCTCCTTTATCCCCACCGGTGACCTTGTGAAGATGTTATAGTGTCTTTGTGCCACCTGCACTCACCAAGGCCCTTCCACAAGCAGAGTGGACAGGATATTCCTTCTGGTTAGCAGATATGTCCTTTCCATTTACATCATTATTTTAAGACGTCCACTACAAAGAGGCTACATGGTGGAAAAAATGGAGAAGTAGAATTCTATCCTAACTTCAAGGCTACCTTCCTAACCAAGTATTCCAGTAATAAATCTCTGATTAGTATATTTTTAATTAAAGGATTGACTCATGGATGCTGTGGGTTGCAAAAGGAGATTTCTTCACCTTTGGCAGGGTAATCACTGCTGCAAACCCTATCAGCTTACAAAATAAAGTTGTCTGGAACATAGCACCGGAAAAGTGTTTGTGTTTCCTGAAAAACTGGGAACATTCTTTGAATCAGAATAGAACAATACAAACCATTCTGCTTCATTTTTACCTTGTCAGCCAGGAAGCTCAGGACTGAACGTGGGCACAAGTGCAGTCTCTTCTTATCTTTAGGGAAAGGGATCCAGAACTTACTGTCTAAGTGTGCAATGCGAACTATTTAATGTTCTCAACCATTCAGTTATTTTTATTACAACCTCACGGGTTAGAAAGTCAGAGGTGAAAGAAAACAAGAGCTCAGTCATGCAGCTGGCAAGTGATGAAGGCAGCATCCAACCCCAAACCCATCCTGACAACATTTGCTCCGCCCATAAAGTGCAACAAACCCTTCTCGGTGAGGCAGAGAGGCAAAAACAATCGGTTCAAAATAGCCTGCAGGATGTAATGGGGGTGGGGGAATCTTCCTGCCCTGCTGCCTGTCCAGGGGCTCCCCAGAAGGGAGAATAGGGGAACATTTAGTTGGGTAGATGTTGCGCCTGAAGGCAGCTATCTGCTTTGATGGCTGTCCCTTCCTACATGTCAGGGCTGATGTAATGGCCATCACGTGATTTCTGAATGCCACCTTCTACTTCCCCTAACCCTCAGAGGGACTTCTGCTCTCCTTTGCCCTAATTTACTTAGTCAACCCCAGGGCATAAATGACTGGGACATCCAGAAAACTTTCTAACAATCTAGGAACCAAATCACCTCTGCTGAATTAATAGATGTGGCAAATGTAAAATGACAGCCTTCTGAAGCAGTGATGTCATCCTGAGCACACAATGCATTGTGAGCTGGTCATCATGTCAATTCTACCCTTTGAAGATTGTGACAACTCTGTGAGCCACGTATGGAAACACACAGACACACATAGACATGGATACAAACACACACAGACATGGGCACACATAGCACACACATACACACGCACAATTTGGGATGCATCAAAGCCCAATCATTTAGAGTTACTGAAAAACTGTTATGCTTTG
Organism: Dolichotis patagonum; assembly: GCA_004027295.1. Classification (NCBI taxonomy): domain Eukaryota; kingdom Metazoa; phylum Chordata; class Mammalia; order Rodentia; family Caviidae; genus Dolichotis; species Dolichotis patagonum. The sequence continues at coordinate 76,772 of PVJX010000794.1, forward strand.
CACATAGCAGCTGTTCAGGAAACATATGAGATACCATGGTGCCATCTAAGAGTCCATTTATATAAAGTCTTAAGGGCCAGGGATTTAGCTCAGTGGCTTAAGCACCTGCCTGGCAAGCGCAAGGTCGTGAGTTCGATCCCTGGTACCAAAAAATAAATAAATAAATAAAAAATAAAAAATATAAAGTCTTAAACCAGGCATGGTATTAACAGTGGGGACAATGGTCAGCCCTGGAAAGGAAGGGAGAGGTTCTGGAAGATAGCAACAAAGGCTTAAGGAGGGGGTACTCGGTGAAAATTCAGTTCTGCTTACTTTTAATTTATGCATATTGGTCTATAAACACACTGGGGTCTAATAAAATTTACAAAAAATTAATTAGAGCTATAAGTTTGGATTGTAAGTGTTCACTTTTTTGCTTTGCATCCATAAGCAAGCAAATTAACTAAATTGTTTAATTTGTCTAAAAACTCAGTTTTAAAATATGGTCACCTGAGAGACTGCTCATGTCATCTGCTCCTGCCAGTCTTCCTGCTGGGCGACAGATGACCATGAACATCAAGGAACTGAACAGGTCAAAGAGGACAGTATTGCTGCTGATTTTGTTCTTGAAGCCTGTTTGTCTGGCACCAAAAGCCTGGTTTCTTACAGAACAAGCCTTTTCACCTTTAGGTATAAACTATATCTGAAAATGGGTCTGTGATTTTTTAACCATGTTCTTTTTCTTTTCTTTTCTTTTTTTAAAGGGACTAGGAGTACTAACTTTTCGTATCTTTTTAAGGTGTGGGTCATACAGGCAACCTTGAGACTTCCATTGCAGGAAAGGATTCTCCCAAAGCCATAATGGGGTCTATCGTCAAAGAATATGAATTTGGGTCCAACAGAAAGAGCCTGGGAAGATGATGATACCTTTTCTGAGCCACAAGATTTCCAAAATGAGGGTTAGCTCACTTTGACCTCGGGATGGTGTGACCAGCTTGCCCTGCCTGGTCTAAGTCCACCTTAGTGTTAGCGCTAATAATCCTCTGTCCTGGTCAAATCCCTAGTCTCTGATTGGTAGGGTGGCAGGTCACCTTAGGGTTCAGTGGAACATGCAGGGCCATGTCTACAAGGCACTTTCTCTGCTAGCTGCCACCTGCTATGGGCTCTGCTAATCCCAATTTTTATCTTTTCTTTAAAAAGTGTTTATTTTGGCTGTAATACTGTTCAATATCTGAGAAGCTTCCTGTAAGTTCCAGCTTTCCTTAGGCCTCTTGACCCACTTTAAAAGATAAATGATGGGTAACTGATAGCAATGCCTAACAGACGTGTGTCCAGAGGGCTCCACATACCTGCTGGGGAGTAGACACTGACTTCTGAGACAGAGAGTCCTCAAGGCAAAAAACCCGCCAGCCCAAGATGTGCTGTCTGACCTCTTTGAATGTTTATGTTCTTGAGAGTGAAATAAGGATAAAGTGCCTGTCCTCTTTGAGGGATACTGGTGACTACCTAGCGGTCCACTCTTGCCACACTATGGTCATTTGCTTGTACAGTGAGGACAGGAGCCATGAGGATGCTCAGATGGGGACACCTGCAGACCTCTGTGGGGACCAGAGGCTTACAGAGGCATCTGTGGTGCCCTGTAGGAACTTGGCACTAACAGAGCACCAGTGTGGCAAAGGCTAGGATGATGCAGGATCTAAGTGCCCCATGGTGACCCAAATAGCAATGTCCTTGGTGTCTGGAGTCCTACTACATGACAGGATAAGAGACTGGCAGGATCTACAAGGCTTCAAAGATCTGATGCTGAGTAGCTGGAACTGAGAAGGCTCAAGGGCACGGCCTTACACACTGAGTGTCCTGGCAGGCATCCCTATAATTAGTACAAATGAAGTCAGTTTTAGCTTCTAATGTGTGGCTATTAAAATACATGTATATTTATGCTCCAATAGAAACTGTAAGTGGAAGTGAAAATTAAATAATTTATGTGGTTATATTTTGTATAACTACAAAAGGAATACAAAGTGAAATCATTACTTTAAACATGTCAGATTAGGAGCTGCCTTTTTTTCTTCTCCTGTAGATACTTGGGAAAGAACCAAAGGAACATGGCTAACAACAGAGAAAACTCTAACTCCTGGTGGAGCGGATGTATGTGATCCATGCCTTTTCCCCCCACATTTCCATGGGGATGTAAATCAGTTTAAGTACTGAAAATAGCCAAACAAAAGGGAAAGATGGAGCTCTGTTAGTTACCATGGGAATTACTAATTGAAGCACTTCTTTTGTCGTTTAAAGATCCTTGCCACTCTTGTGACATTTAGAATGACAACATGAAGAGAACTGGTATCTATTTCCTGCTACTTGGTAATTACGAAAATATCATTAGGGAAGTTCAAATTAAAGATGCTTTTTAAAAAGCAAAGCCCACTTGCTACAGTGGTGACAGTCTCATTCAGGAAATTCACCTTGAACAGAACTCTAGAGGTCAAAGGCAGACTCTGCAAATGGTTATGAGAAATGGGGAAAGGTACTTAAGCCCAAACACTCACGTGACATTTGAGTGGGAGAATGAAAAAAGGGCTGCGTGGATGTTCCTGTCACTCAGAGACGGTAGTTCCCCTGTGGTCCAGAGATCTTTCCAGCAGAACGCCTGGATCCAGAGCTACGGATGGCCTGTGTTCTAAAGGCTACACAGCAAACTGCAAGTGCTCACAAAGGATGGAACTTGATGGTATTTGCTGGTGAATAGAACTTTTAAAAAATTTGATAGAATTTGTATCCTAAAGGAAAATTGCCAAGTGCTACCACAAGGCATTTGAGTAAGAAGGATCTATCGCAATCTAACAGGAATTCCCTTTGCGTGTAATCTGGATTGCCGAGGCAGCAGTGAGCTTCATTAAGAAGAAAGAAAATCTTTGCCTTAATATTAAGAATTGTCCAGAGTTAGGTGAGTGTTGAAAACTGTGGAACTAAAACTTCTTTAATTAGAAGAAGGGCTTAGAAACATCATCTATGAACACACAGTCCTGGAAGTCTGAATTTAGTTAAGGAAAAGGATTCTCTGCCGGTAACAGACTGCAGTTACACGGGGTTCAACTTCAAACACACTCGCTCAGCTGTGCAGGGAGTAGTCTCCGCAGGAAAGAGGCTGGAAACACCAGAAGGAAGATTTTAAAATCAGGGACCAGCATTTACCCTGACATTTGCTTTAAGGCTTAAAAGTAGAACCTGAAGAGATGATGCATAGCTTCCCTTCCATGAGGGAGGAGGAGCCCAGTGCTCGGTCCCAGGCAACTTGAAGATGGGCTGGGCTGCAGCACACTGCCTCGCCCAGGGCAGACTCTCTCCCCTGGGCAGTTTCTGCCAGGACCAGGGTTTTCCAGGCAGCAGGAAAGAGTTGTGTTGCCAGGAGGACTGCTGAACCACTGCCTCAGACTACTAGACACCATTCTTGGCAGGTGGCATCTGCATCTCTCTGCCTACACAAACACATACAAACAAGTTCTGCCACTCCAGGCGAGTCAGAGAGAAGACAGATCCACCTGCAGTGATTCCACCTCTCCAGGACTGGAGACACTTTCCCTGCCCACTGTAGATTTGTGAACTCCACTCTACCATCCAAAGTAACACAGAGTCCTCTTACTTATTGAGGACAAAGTACATTTATTTTAAAAGCTTTCTGTGCACTTTGTATGTGCCGGGCTCTGAAGATACCAGAATGGGTCAGTTCAGAAGTTGATCAATCACTAGTTCACATTAATAAATGACAATTACACATAGTTCTTTGAGATGGTGCAACTTGGTCTGGACCAGCAGTCTGAGAAGGCTTCCTATAGGAGGTGACTTTGGCTGAAGGAGGATTGGTAGAACATCTTAGACATTTCTGCTGTCCTCTGTGCATGTGTGTGCGTGTGTGCATGTGTGAAGGATAGGCCCACTGCAGTCACCTTGGGTTATGTCTGTTTCTCCCAGCTGTCTTCCCAGGGGACTGCAAGTCATCTGCTTGTCCACATGCCTCATGGAGCCCATCTGTGGCCTCACTGTCCTCCTCAGACTCCTACTCAGATGCGCTTCTGTCTCACAGCCTCAACCAGTATTTATCAGCCTAGGGCTGCAAATCAAGCTTTCTATCTCCACATAAGAATCTGAGGTCAACCCATCTTGGTACCTCCAAGCCCCTCTCTTTCCCAGACCCTAGTTCTCATTGATGGCAAGGTCTTTGCTACATAAATGGGCATCACCGAAGTCCAGGAACTCTCCCCATTGGCAGTATTGACATTGTAGACCAAATAATCCTTCGTGGAGGTGAGGAAAACTGCCCTGGGTATTGTAGAAATCTTAGCGACATCCCTGGCATCGCCCCACTAACTGCCAGCAATACTGACACCCTTTCTAGTCATGCTAACTACATGCATCTCCAGACATTGCCAAGGTCTTTAGGGCAAGAGGGCAAAATGAGTTCCAGCTGAGAACCACTGGTTTAGATTGCTGCAACTCTGACCACATGTGGCCTCCATGGCTGTCTCCTAAGACTGTCGGGTAGAAATGCCAGTGCAGAACTAGGAGGAGGCCTGGCCCTGCCCTGAAGACTGTATGCCCAGGAGGATACCCTCCATCAGCCCCATTCTAGTTACAATAAAGGTGGCCTCTGCCTCACCGGGGCTGGTCTGTCCAGTGGAGCAGATGTGCAGTGTCACTGTTTTATAGTTAAGCCACCAGGAACATGTGACTTCACTTTTTGGGCCTGTGCATTCAACAGTACCATGAGTTACCAGGAGGAAGTCATGTGGCCTGGCATGCTGCCCACAAGGCATTCTGTCTGATGTCAGATGCAGGCCTGCCTCTCCATCGTGGCCAGGTGTGTGGCGAGGGGGACAGAATTCAACACCCTCTTCTCAACTATGCACTGGCCACCCAGTTCTCCCCTCAACCCTCAGAAACCCACACATTTACTATATTTCCCTGTTGTCACCCACAGATTTAAAAGAAAACATAAATACTTATTGTTCAATGAAATTAAAACAACCCAATAAAACACAGGATAAAGTTGAAAATCTCTCCCACCCTGAAAACCAGTATCTCCTTAGTGGTTATTTTATGCCAGACATCCTTCAAAGCACATTTCATGTCTTCTGTCACTCATCTGTCCATTCACTCACGTCTGCCAAGTACCCAAGAATGCCTGGTCCTACTAGAGGGAGTTAGACAACTTATGAACTTCTCAGTGCTTATAGCCTCAAAGGAGATGGAAATAAATAACTTAGGTTACAGATTAATAGGGATTGAATATTCTGTACCCCAAACCTTGGGTATAGAAATGCTTCAGTTCTCATATTTTTTCAGATTTTGAAATGTTTGCATATATATAATGAGATATATAACTAGGTGTATAACCCAACATGAAATTCATTTTTGTTTCATATACGCATAATCACATAGCCCAAAGGAAATTTTATATAGTATTTTAGTGCACATGCATTTTGATTATGACCTGTTACATAAGGTCAGCTGTGGAATTTTCCACTTGTGGCATCATGCTACTATTCTGAGATTTTGAATTTTGGAACGTTTATCATTTTGAATTTTTATTTATTTATTTAGTTTTTTTTTAATGGCACATGCATGTTCAAGGTACATCATGAATATATTCATTGTGAGTAGTTGGCACATGTATATGACACAACTTGTTTTTTTTAGGGATGCTTAATCTGTGTATGACCACCTTGGATAGTGACAGTTAAGGACAGACACAAGGCTGCAGAGGAGGAGTCACATAGCTGCAGAGCATAGCGAGTCCCAGAGCCCACAACTCCCCCTCTGGCCCTCCGTCAAGCCTGCTGCAGGTGAGGCATGGGTAGGACAGAGCAGTCCAAGATAAGGAAGTCTCTGCCGTTGTGCAATGCAGCATCAGTTCATTCTCAAGTTCAAGGCCACCCCAGTAGCCTCCTGGGAGTGCCTTGTTCCCTGACTGACCACAGTCTTGCTGCCCAGTCACAGAAGGAAAGGCATCTGCAGAGAGAAATGCCAGCTGCAGGCCTTTCCTGACACTCCCCCTTCCAGCCACCCCTCCTCCACATCCTCTAAAGATTCATTTTCAATTCTCCACGCTGGGTGCCTTCCAAACAGCTCCTCAACAAGTCTCACGCTGTTCTCATCTCACCTCTGCCAGCCCTGCTCCCAAAAGGAGACGCTGTCACCAACAATGATATGAAATAATCAGACTGCAGCTGGGGGATTTTGCTGAATGTCTAATCGTTTTCATTTGTGAGGGCTGAAATAAGCACTTCTATGCCCCTGGAGAGGACCACATGCATGCTGGACACGTGGGGACGAGCAAGCCCCTTGTAAACCCACAGCTCCACCCTGGGAAGCCATCCTTGGCATGGTTTGAATGCCCACTGACAGACATGAGGCAGGGCTGGGGGAGCCATTTGTTTCTGGACAAGACAAAGCCTCACAGTTTTGGATAAATGGAGCTAAGCACTCATATATTAAAGTAAGATCCAGGTGATGGCAAATTTATTAAGCTACAAGGTCCAAAGATGACTGGGACGCATTCTCAAGATTGCCCAAAAATGGAGGGTAGGGGATTCAGGAGGTCAGGGAGCAGATAAAGAGGCTGACAGGAGCAAGACCAGAAGAGCTGAGTCTGATGAGAAGAACAAAATCCATGAGCCCACAGTAGAGAAGTCATCAGAGATTCCAAGGTAGAATGAGTTAGCCAAGTGCCTTTCAAAGGCCAAACAAGACATCTTGGGCTGTGAGTAAGCAGAGGCAGCCGCCCTTCTGTTGTTGTGCGTCATCAGCCTTCACCTACTGGGTGCCCACAGCATGGAAGCACATAGAGATGCTGGTGATAGCAGGCAGGAAAACCTGCATCATCTTCCAACTTCCATATGGGATACCACATCGGACTGTTCAGCAACAGTACCTAAGTCCCCAGGTACTGGCAAGACAGTCCAAATTGAAGGAACTCACCTCCTTCTCGACCTGTGTTGGCCATTCTTTGTTTGTGTTGTTCTTCTGCCACTTTCCATTTTCTATTGTAATCCTCTGTACCATCCTAGTTCCCCAAGAGGATTCTTCACAAGGACAAGCACTAACTTTATAACTTTACATTCCCTGTAGCAGCAAAGAGAATCTCAATAAATCTCCCTTTGAATGAATTAATAATAAATAAAAGCACTGCCATCAGTGGTCAATCAAGCATTGTGTTAGAAGCTTCAGAGCATTACCTCATGTACCCTCAGAAGCAGCCTAAAAGTTTGGTGTTACTATTTACACTTACAAGCGAGGAACTGAGAACTAAAGAGATACCCTGCTGGCAAGTGGCTGAGCAGGGATCACAGGGTGGCAGGTCGGAAGGCATTGCTGTGCCCTAACCCATAACAGAAAGTGCTACAGGCCATTTGAAAACTGTACTGCTTTGGTCACAGCATCTTCTCTGCAACAGACTTACATTTCTAATTTGCTTGGAAATAGTTTTCTTTGTAAATTCAGGACTGTTATCTTCTGTTACAAAATATAAGTGATAGGAGAGATTTGGAGGAATGTAGTTGTACTTTAAAATCAAAAGAGAAGTAATATAAGGAAAAGCACAAGAAGGAGTAAGGAAGGCACACCTTGTCATTCTGAGTTTGGTTTATTCCTGGTAAACAGGTCCTGAAGGGAGCTGGAGCAACTAAACAAATGAATCCGAATGAAGCGTTTTAGGGTACACTTGCACTTTTTCTTCACTCCCTTCAAGCCCCAACCTGTAGTTAACCTGTACTTCTGAAGCAAGGCAGGAGGAGGAGAAAGAGAGATTTGAATAGAATTGTACTGATGAAAGGAAAGTAGTCTATTGATCAATAACCTTCTAAAACAGAAAGTACAAAGTACAAGCAAGTTAATAGTGAATTAGACCAAATATTTAAAGAAAAAAATAAACCAATCCTTAACAATCTCTTCCAGCAGATACAAGAAGGATGCTAGCTTATATGTCACTAAGATGTTACCCAAAAAAACCCACAGGCTAATATCTTTCATGATTATAGATACAAAATCCTGAACAAAATGTTAATAAGTTAAACCCAGTAATATGCAAAAATAATTATGCAGCATAGCCAAGTAGATTTTATTCCTGTGTGGATTTTAGCCCCAAAGAGGAAAAATCGTGATTACGTGCACAAACACAGAAAAAGTATCTGACAAAAAATCCAAAACTGATAATGGTGAAAAATCTCAACAAACTAGGACTAGAGAGGAACTTCCACAAACTGCTAAGAACTTTTACCAAAACCCTATGCCTACTGGATTATGAAAATAGATGCTTCCCCACTAAGATCAGTAACAATGCAAGAATATCCTTCTCACTACTGCTTTTCAACATTGTTCCGGAAGTCCTCATTAATGCAATGATACCAAAAAAGAAAATAAAAGGTGCACAGGTTAGGAAGAAAAAATAAAACTGCTTTTGTTCACAGATGACATGATCATCTATGCAGAAAATCTGGAAAGATTCACCAAAAAAAAAATTATCCTGAAACATAAGCTATGATTATAAAGTTGCAGAATGAAAGTCAATATTTAAAAGTCAATAATTTTTGTATATATCAGAAATAATCGTGTAAAATTTGAAATTAAAAATACAATATTATTTACATTAGCACCTCCCAAAATGGAATACCAATATATAAATCTAATGCATTATGTACAAAATCTATATGAAAAGTATGAAAATAGAAATCAAGAATTAAATAAATGAAGACACAGTCCATATCCATGGAAAGGAAAATTTAGTACTGTCAGCAGGTCAGGTCTTTTATACACATTCAATGCAGTTGCCGTCAAAATACCCAGATTCTAAAATGGAGATCAATAAAGTGATTCTAGATTTTATAAAGACATACAAAAGGTCTAGAATAGCCACATTATTGAAAAAGAAAATCATAATCAGAGAAATGCTTCTATCCAACTTTAAGACTTTTTATAAAGCTATAGTAATTGAGACAGAATGGTATTTGTGAACGAGTAGTTATATAGCTTAATGGAACAGGATGGAAAACCAAGAAATAGACCCACCCAGGTCAGAAGAGATACAAACACAGCACAACGTCATGTAGTCTTTTAAGCAGGTAGTGCTAGGACAACTGGAATATCCACAAAGGAGTGACTCTAGACACAGACATTATGCCCATCACAAAAATTTAACATAAGTGGATCACAGAGCTAAATGTAAAAATGCAAAATTATAAAACCCTAGAAGATAACATAAGAGAAAATCGAGATCACCTTGAGTGTGACAATAACCTTTTAGATAAAACAGCAAAGATACAACTGATAAAAGAAATAATTGATAAACTGGACTTCATTAGAATTATTAAATTCTGCTCTGCAAAAGACTTGTCAAGACAGTGGGAAAATAAGACTGAGAGAAAATATTTACAAAGGGCATATCTCATGAAGGACTATTAAAAATGCACAAAGAACTACTAAATCTCAAAAACTAAGAAAATGAACAACTTGATTTAAGAAGCGAAAAAGACTTTAACCGATACCTCAGAAAAGGAGATATGCACAATGGAAAATAAGTATATTGAAGCATTCTCATTATCTGCCCTTAGAGAATTGCAGATTAAAATGACAATGAAATACCACTATATACTAGTTAAAATGGCAAAATTGAAAAACTGACAGCACCAAAGGCTACAGAATGTGGAGGAACAGTAACTTTCATTCATTGCTATAAGTGAACAATGACACAGCCACTCTGGGAGAAAATTTGTTTGTTTCTTAAAAAACTAAACATGCTGTATCATATGATCCAGCAATCCTGTTTCTTGGTAAAACAATAATGTATATCCACACAAGAACCTACAAATGCATATATACAGTAGCTTGATTCATAATTGTTAAAATTTGGAAGCAACTAAGATGGCCTTAAGTAGGAGAATGAATAAATAAATTGAAGTACATTGAGACAATAGAATATTATTTAGCACTAAAAAATGTATTAAGTCATGGAAGGCCATTAATAAAATTTACATGCATATTATTAAGCAAAAGAAGCCAATCTGAAAAGGCAACGTACTATATGATCCCAACTATATGACATTATGAAAAAGGTAAAACTATGAAGAGAGTAAAAAAATGTCAAAGGTTTCCCTGCAGGGTTCAGGGGGAAGGAGATGGAATTTAACTATTTTGTAAGGTATAGTGGATATATGTCATATATTTGTTCGAATTTATAGTATCTACAACACCGACAATGTGCTCTACTGTAAATTATGGGCTCTAGGTGAATGATGCTTTGATATGGCTCCATAATAATAAATGTGCCACTCTCATGCAGAATATTTACAGTGTGTGAGACTGGTGTGTGTGTGTGTGTGTGTGTGTGTATGTGTGTGTAGGGGGAATGAGTATTTGGAGACTTCTGTTTTCCACTCAGTTTTTCTGTGAATTTAAAATTGCTTTAACAAAGCCTACTTAAAAAGGAGGAAAACTATGGGATGTGCATCTCTGAACTCTAGCTCTGTGTAGGTCTTCTGCGTCTAGGGTCACCCTTCTCAATCTGCCTTCCAGGGGCCCAACAGAGTATCTTAACACATCTGATTTACCTCCAGGGTTCAAAATCTTCAGTTCTCCATGACATGGGACCTCCTTCCCAATGTGGCCCTCATCTTCCTGATTAGCTTTCCCTACATCTTCCATCTTATTCACTTAGATTCTGCTTCACTCAGTCCTCTGTATTTCAGAGACACTCAGTTTTGCCAATCATATAGGCCCAGGCCACTTTTTGCTTGTACACTGAACTTTAAAAGTCAAGAATTTTTCTTGTGAATATGTGCTCCAGGCCACATATCTTCTATAAAAGAGCATGTAATCATTATGTACTGCATATGTGTACTAATAAAAATAATTTTTTTTTTAAAAAGAGCATGTCTGGCATCCCACAGATCCCTTGGGTAGTTATGGGGTGTTCCAGGAAAGGAGATCCCTTTTAAGATGAGCAGGATGACCAGACACCAAAAAAAAAAAAAACGCATTGAAATGTGCTATGAAAATTTGTCCAAAGGCAAGGTAAATGACAGAGCATTCGAGGATTTAAGCATTGCTAGATAAATAAATAAAATGTAAGCCCAAAGGATTCACTTGTGTTCTTTAAAAAGAGAAACAGACTTCTAACACAAAGCACAGGGGAAAATGAGCCTCCGGATATGAAAATACTTGAGCATAATTTCCTAACAGTTGAAGAAAGTAGTACAGGGGGAAGTTTCTGGAAAGAGGAACTTTTGAACATAGCTGAGCTTGTCCAACTTTAAAAGCAAATACCTTTGATAACTTAGACTTACTGTGCCTTAAAATCTAAGCTTATTTAACTTTTCAAAATAAAAAGAAAACTTTTTATTAATTAATTTTTTATTAGTACAGGTTTGCAGTGCATAACGATTACGTTCATCCAGGAGAGCTGGTACATGTACATGACACATCTTAATTTTTAAAACTCTTCTCTTCCCCTTCCTTGCTCCGCTTCTATCTTTTGTTAAGTGAAATAAATCAGATGCACAAGCTGACATTTCACATGGTTTCTCTTATATGTGAAATCCAAAATAAAAAGACAGATAATAGGAGACAGGGAGATAGAACCTTTATAAAATAAAAAGGAGAAAACAAAACTTCTCTGATCCATAAATAAACATGATTAAAATGTTTACTGTAAAAATATTTGGACAATGCAAAAATAATACATAGAAAAAGGAAAACAGCTAACATTGTAGTGTTGTCCTATGGTACAAGTCAGTGTCGTATGATCAGCATGTAGCAGGCAACTGAGTTAGTCAGAAATATTATAGGCAGTGAGATAGGGCTAGGTCCTCAATAGAGCCAGTACAGACGTCTGGTAACTGCAGGGAAGCTGACACCTCCTGCTGTGGGCCAGGCCTCAAGACAAAAGACCATACAAATGCACCCATATCCTGAGGATTGATACCCTAAATAGTTCCCATCCCCCAACAAAGTCCAGCTTCAAGAATGCCCGCCGCTTGCTACGTGACTTGCTTTCCTATTTGTCCCTAATGTAATCAATTTTTCCTGAACTATTGATCTTAGTGGCTAACTATAGTTATGTCCCACCTTATGCCCATCTGCTTTGTGAGTTCCCAGTCTTCCCCTACTTTGAACCCATGGTTTTACTCTATAAAAGTTCCTGGAAAAGACAGAGCCCTGGGCAACCCACTCGGGACCCCCTTCTGTCTCTCTAGACAGGAGCTTTCTCTCAATAAATATATTCTACTCTTCACCTCTGTTGTTCCTAATATTCATTCTTCGATTTTAGAGAACACAAACTCGGACATAGTAGGTCGGGAGTTTTATTCTCCTATATCATTTGGAGGTCTTCCACCAAGATCACTGGACAGAGGTGAGAGTTTCTTTTTTGTTTCATAGACTCTGGGCTGGGACTCGCTTAGGTAACAAATTTTTATGCTTCAAATTTTGCTTTGTCTTTGCCAGTTGTTTATAACTCATTGTGATAATTGCTTACTATTTGCCCATCGTTTTTCATTGTTTTGTCTCATATAGCCTTATTAAAATATTGTAAATCTAAGTTAAAACATGTGAAATTTACAAAGTTATATTTCTTTAATGGTATATTATTATGATTTTGTTTTTGTACAAGTTAAATTTAAATTGGTTGCTAAAATATGCAGTATTTTAAAACTCACAGTTTCTACAATCTTCATTTTCTTCTTCTACCTCCTTCTCTTTTTCACGCTTGCTCTGCACAATCCTTGCAATGACTTTCAGTATGTCTTCGCACACCTTCACCTCTGTGCATATAACCGTAGATGAAGAAGTATGCACAGGTACAGGCTTCAGGGAGGTGACAATATACTCATGTCTCTGGCTCTTTTCACTTCTCAAGGCATCACAAAAATGCCACCCTGTCAGCCCTTAGAGGTCTGATAAACACTTTCAAGGGGCTGCATATTGTTCCATTTCAAGAACGCAGAAACAATCTTCTTGCAACCCTTCCCCACTGAAAGCTATTTTTATTTAATTTTTTTGCCATAATACACATCCTTGTATACACGTCTTTACTTGTGGTTCCTGAAAAGGGAGCAGAGAGTTCTCTTTCTTTTCAGGATCTTGGGCAGGTTCCACCACATAGTAGGTGGACAGTATTAGTCAAATAGTTTATGCACAAATGACCATTTGTTCTTCATGTATGTTGATGCATGTCTTTGCTTCATATTTAGGCCCAGTGGCAGTCTCAAATTAAATTAATGAGTTGCATGATTAAATTAAAGAAGTACATACATTTCTGTTCAACCACTCAAGAATTTCAATGCACATTATGCTTGTTTCCTTTGACATAAGTAGGAAATCATTCAGGGGAGGTATGATACAGTTATACTGCTGTATTTGTCCTATGGACAATTTTCTCAATAGAAAGCACAATGTTCATATATCTTTGAAGTCACTTTGAAGCAGGAGAGAAGTGTCAGAAAGAGTTTATGCTGAGTTTTCTCAGAAGGAGTAGAGTTTGTGGAAGCTTTCTGAGAGGAGATCTGACAGCAGGAGTCCACCAAGAACAGCTCAGCTCTCCTCTCGCATTTTGAAGGTTAACTGTGACTCCCGTATGTTGTCTCAGTTCCAGATCTGTTAAGGGGAGCCGATGTGGAGCGGCACTGTGAAGTGAAAAGCGCCCTCTTGTTCACGCAGCAGGCTGAGTTGTCTGCATAACTCTCTTTCACATGTCATTGTTGAAGGAGCCGCATCCCCTTTCTGACTCTGAAGGGAAGACCCTGAAGAAAGAAGCCACACTTGCATTCCTCCCACCTGTCAGAGAACTCAGCAGATGCTTCTCTGATCCCCCAGCATCTGATGTTGCTTCTTCAGCCACCTCACTGCACCCTGGCACTTTCCTCCGACCTGGATTCTTGGCCCACTTTCCTCTGAAGGTGCGCAGTGCAGCCACACATTGATGCATCTTCAAAGCCTGCAGGTGGCTTTGTAGGGATTCCCTGAAGTTGTGCAAAGCCAGAGGCGGAACATCCTGAAAGGATGGTCAATGGCCATCTCTACCAGGAGAGACCCCAACAATGGTCTTTCTGTGAAGGGGACACTCATGATGGAGGATAAAGCAGAGAATGTATTTCTGTGCCTGTTTACCTCAGAGTAAGGGAAAGAAATCCATCACTAAGGGAGAAACCAAATGGCTTTCAGCCCTTAGCCTTGGAGCCTCCAGAAAATCGAAGTCTCTCAGGCCAAACATCTCTGTTGTGGACCTCTCTAACTAACGAGGGACAAATGCCCTACTTCAGGGATGCATCATAATAGGGAGGCTTTGGTTGATGCCACACGGTTCCTATGGATGACGGCAACATACACTCCACATCAGCTTTCTTTAAAACACAGTATTCACTGTTTGTGACATTTGTCTGAAGGAAGAAGCCTCTGCAAATAAGTTCCCAGAACAGTGAGAGCAACCCAGGTGCCCATGGCAAGGAGCCCAAGGTCTGGCTGGCATGGTGCCATGGGCCTGAGGCCAGATATGGAAGCCTTTTCCCCTCTGCCAGTTTACCCATGAAAGCTTCTCCTCACTGACCTGCTGGTTCCTCGCACCACTCCCTTTTGCCTTCCTATGTGTGTGTTGCAAGAGCAGCACAGTCGAGGGAGAAGGTCCTTACAAGAGGATCTAATCTATGCTTCCTATTTACTTGTTAGTCCAACAGCTGTGGATACGAACCACATACCTGGCACCACACAAAATTCTGGGGATGCAGCAAATAATGAGGAAGTATGGGCACCTGCCCTGGGATTCAGGGAAAGACACAGGCTTGCAGACAGGTCAGCGATGATTGTGCTAATCCTGTCTTCACACTCTTCCATTATCTTGATGGAGTGAATCACTGGCTCCTCAGCCGCCCACTGCAATGGAGATCATCCCAGAAGTCTCTGTCCTTCACTAACACATCTAAGTCGTAGCCACTGATTTCTGAAATACGCATTTTTCTAAAATTTTGAGGCGACTATCCATTTTCTCCACTCCACTCCACTCCACTCCACTCCACTGGCACTCACCTGATCCTAGGTCATCATTATCACTCACTATAACAACCTCTCAGCTAGTCTCTTGGTTCTAGTCTGCACCTCTTACTAGCCTGTTAGCCATATGAACCATAGAGAGATTTCAAACATACAGCTCTACTTGTCAGTCCCTGCTTAAACTGTTAAATGACTTCCTACATTATATTTGAATTCCTTACAGGGCCTTCATGATCCGATCTTTTCTATCCTCCATCATGGGTAGATCAATCACGTATGTACCTACTCTTTCATCCTTTCACCTACCTCTTCCTTCCTTCCTGCCTGCCGGCCTGCCTTCCACACATATAATCATCTTCCTAGCATCCAGTCATCTCTCCACCTATTCATCTGTCCCTCGGCTTACTCATCCAGTTTACCAAATACCTCCCTGTTGTAGTTTGGTTTGGAAATGTTCCCCCCAAACTCTCATGCATTTACAGCCAGGGCTTTTGTTGGATCGTGGGGATGCTATTCTCATTAGCAGATACATCCACTGGTAAGTTCAGCAGTTGAGTGTGCTGGTTGGGAAGAGAGACCTGACCAGAAGAGGCTGGTCACGGGGACTGGAAGCTAGAAGGGTTTTATCTCCCTCCTCTGCTTCTCTTTTCTCTCTTTGCTCCTGGCTTCCATGACATGAGAGGCTTTCCTCTTCCCAGGCCCTTCTGCCATGCCAGTTCTGCCCTGAAGCCAGGTGACCAGGGGCTGTAATTGTGAGCTAAAATAAACCTCTCCTCCTTTAAGTTGTGGGTATTTTGTCCCAGCAACAAGAAAGTGACTAGGATACCCCAGAGTCACTGATCTGGCTCTGACTGTCAGGCTTCACTGTGATACTGCACCATGCTCTAAATTCCCAGCCTCATTTTGTACCCCAGTTCTGGTCCCTGTATCCTCATTGGGCATCCTTCTGCTTGGTAATTTACCCTGGACTTCAGCCCTTTCAGCATCAGGACCCCAGTTGGCTGTTGCCCTCCACCCTAGGCAGAGGTCCAAGTTGTTGCACTGGTTTACATACTTCCCCGGCAGGAGCAGCTTTAGCTGCACTTAGAGCACACTGTCCTCAGATCCTCAATTTGTCAAGATGATCTGTTCTTCTTATTAGACTCTCCAGCACCAATAACCATGAGAAATACGTCTTCCCTCTATCTAAAATCTGTAGCCAGGTCAGCACACCTATAACACACACACACACACACACACACACACACACACACACACTCACACACCCCACCCAACTCTGCCCACCCTGTTAGGTGAGCTCAGCTCTGAGCATGATCACTGTAACTACTTCTCTAGCTTTGGGGGAACACGTCTCACTCGCTCTGCTTGAGAAAAGAAACTATGAGGATGAGAAGCCCGAAATGGAGACTCAAGGGACAAAATACCCCTGGAAAGTAGAATGCTCCTTAACTGTAGAATGAGAATGGTTCCATTCTCTCCAATTCCATTTTCCTGGGAGAATGAAATCAGAGGTACCTGACTGCTCAAGAAGTCTCTGGCTCAGTCTAGACAGCAGGACTTCCTGGGAACTGGGACGTTGGTGCATGAGACCTTACAATGCCTGCCCCATTGTCCTCCTGTGGGAGGAGACTTCACTGAGCTTCCTCTAGACTGGACTCTGACTGGCCAGGAGGTCTGAGCAGCCTCAGCCCATCATCTCCTCCCACGTGGGAAGAGCCAGGAAAGTTCCAGCATGCATTAAAAATTGTAGGAATCAATATAACCACAAAGTATCCCCAAAGCCCTTAGACTAGCAGCAAATGGCCGCTAAGAAAGGATAAGCAAGTTATTCAACACACTGGTCACAAAGAGCAAAAGATCTCCTCCAGTCAAACACCTTTGTAGATTCCTTCCAGAGAGTGAAGGAAAAATTTAAATCATCTTGGCATAGTCCAGAATTTTAGAGATCAACTTACACCTATCTAGGACCTAGAAAAATACAAATTTGTGGAAAGTTTTGCTCTGAACAACATGTGCAGAAAGAATTTCCTTAAATGCCCTCTGCAGAATTTAAAGAGTCCTTTTGTTTTCATTAGGACAGGATGTGCTAATCCTGGAAGAGTCAGGAAGAGAAGGATGGAGTCGTGAAAAAATGGTTGAGGTTTCTGTTCAGTCACAAAGTCGCTAGGGTATCCCAGCCCATGTGGTACAAATTGCTTCTGTGGAACAGAGAAGGAAATGCCGTCACACGATCCAACACAGATGATGCTGGCAAACACAATGCTAAAGGAAATAAAGCAATCTCAAAGATGTCACAGCCCTGAGATCATAGATGTGGCCCAAATTTTACTCCTGCATGATTTTTCCAAAAATTGTAATAACATACAAGCCACATAAAATTTGCCATTTAACCCTTTTTCTTCTTCCTTTCTTTTCTTTTCCTTTCTTTTTTTTTTAAACTGGGGATCAAACTTAGGAACTTGTGCTTGCCAGGCAGTCACTGTGCCCCAATCCCTTACCCCTTTTTCAACTTAGTGGCATTAAGAACATTCACACTGGCAACCACCACCAGCATCCACCTCTAGCAGGTCCTCATCTTCTAAGCGGAAGCTCTATCCCCAGCACACACAAACTCTTCCTTCTCCTTCCAGCCTGTCACTCACCATCCCACTTTCTGTCTCTGAACCTGACTGGTCTGTAGAGCGCTCCTATGAGGGGAATCACACTGCATTTGTCCTTGTGTGACTGGCTTATTTCCTGTAGCATCTTATCTTCCAAGTGCATCCATGCTGAACCATATGACTGCATTTCCTTCCTTTTGATGGTTGCATAGTATTCAGATACACTGCAGTGTGTTTACCTACCCATTGTGGACAATCTGTGTGACTTGATTTTTTGTTTTAGCTATAAAATCAAAGGTCTACAAAGTCGTGGGTTTGTTAGTTGATTTGCTTTTTCATTAAGAATTTCATACGATTTAAAGAAAAGTTGTTTTTGAAAAAATGTATTTTAGGTTGATGCATAAAACCAAAATCCCTGACTTCCTCATTTCCTTAATAGTCTTCTATCTTGGTGATGTTTACAAATTTCAAATGCTAGCAGATGGAGCATGATTCCATGGTTCCCTTTGCTTAAAATATCTTCCTGGACTTTGTGGTTCTCTTTTCATCTCTCTGCATGCTCATTACTTCTGATCTCCAGCTTTCAAGCATGGCAAGGAAGCTCTAAACACTCTTGACTGAACTTCAGGAGACTTGGTCTGCATATCGAGTCATGCTGACCTACTTTTTTCATGTGACATGTTTAGAAAGGCATTTAGTACATGAGGAGCTGAAGCAGGAAGGTGGTAAGTTTGATGCCAGCCTGGAAGAAGGCTGGGACATGGTTTAGTGGTACACTGACTGCCTAAAATGCATGAGGCCCTGGGTTCAATCCCCAGTATTGAAGAAAAAACAGCCAGTCAGCTTTGCAGGTATATCAACATTTTGCCTGTTTTCTTTTCCTCTCCCCTACTGGTAACAGTCCTGGAGGCTCTCATCTGATCAGTGTGTGTCCATCTTTCAGCCTGTGGCTCAGTACTTGGCCTGCAGAGTGGGTGGACCACTTGGCGCTTACCTGTTCACTACTCTGCCAACCACATGGTCTGAACCAGGGCTCCAGGGCCTGTAGCAATAAACCAGGATGACAGGCCCCTTAAGGACTTGGCTCATGTGGTTTTAGCAAGATGAAAGAGGTTGAGTTGTTTACAGAAAGTGCAGAGAAATGGATATCTGGAAATAAAGAAATAACCAAGACTTCCTTAACTCGTAGTTATCTGGATGGACAACTAGGTGTCAGCCACGAAATAGAGTCTATTTAGCTCACATGGCATAAAAATTTTTGAAATTCCATCGCTTATATTGTTTAAATTGTAGCATGTCAAGCCAAAACTCTAGATGCTTCCTGTATCTTGAAAGTCAGAAAGTGTGCCTCTGGGGGGGATACTTTTGAGCTGCCATCCCATGGCCTAGCTCTCCTGCCCATGGCCAGTACCTCCTGGCATTTGCATTTGAGATCCCCAGGGTCCTGTGGGTGGGTACTGAGTGGACCTTAAGTAAACAGATATTGTTCCCAGTGTTGCTGACTGACAACTGTTCGGGGACCCTGGGATGGAGAAGGAGCAGACAGGGAGAGGGCTCTAGTCAGAAGGTAAGTTTAACCTGAATCTCTGGATTTTAACTTTTGAGGAAAGAGCTGTCTTTCAGTGATGCTAATTTTGACCTCAGATGCTACAAAGCCTCTTCCTTCCCCGAGAAGGAAAGATGAGCCTTGCTGTTTTCCATCCTGCCTGCCCACCAGTTCTTCATTCTCCAGTGCAGGGAGACCTTTGCCAGCATGGTGCCTCCCACCCAGAGCCACTCCTCTCTGCAGGGGAAACCCTCCCTTGTTTCCCACAAGCACTTCCTGGACTGCCTCAGCGCTGGCAGCTGTCAAGCACCAAGGGTGCAAGAGAGAAGGCACAGGTTGGTTGGTAAGAGATTCACAGTCTTTTGGAATTAGGGGTGACAACAGCATGTGAAGAGCGCTGAGACATAAAGCTGCCCTGTGCAATATTCATCCTGTCTTCTGACACCAGTATGCCCAGCTGGGCCTCAGCTGTGGCTCAATGCCTAGCAGAGAGCCTGGCATGTTATGCCAGGGAAAGCAACAACACTGGTCAAAGACAGGAATGTGCTCGTTACACAGAACAGTAGGCATCCCAGCCTGTGAGGGAGAGAGGAAATCACCAAAGACTTCCCAGAGGAAGGCATGAGGCAGGAAGTTCAGGAACAAAGATTTGCCGGAGGGGTGGAGGGGAGTGGTTGCAGTACATCAGCAGTGCTGTGAGTCTGGAGGTGATGGGATGAGTGGTGGATGTCAAAGGATGGCAGGGGCCTGGTACAGACCTTGTTTGATGGACTATGCAGAATGAGTTCTTCCATGAGGCTGGCAACAGCATCCAGGTTATTTAAGCAAGGAAATGTCAAAGTTAGCAAAGAGTTCTTAGAACGATGATTATAAAAGATGAATGAACAAGATGAATGGGAACCATGGCTCTGCTGGGCTTTCACCTTTTTCCATCTGTCTCTGTCTCCCTCCCCTGTCTCCACTGGCATCCTTTGGCCACACCTGCTTACCCTATTCCCACCAGCCTCCTCTCTTAAGGGGTTCCATCTCTTCCCTTTGTTCATCTAGGCTTGGCTGCGTTTAAGGGTCACTGGCCTTGAAGTCCTCCCTGGCAGCCTTGGCCAACCCTGGCTGTGTGGATACATCTCCTTTGTCTGCCCTTTCAGTTTTATTCATCAGAACTGCCTCCCCAGCAGTAGTAGAATGCCAATGAGGGTCACATACATATTATCTAAGTACCTGAATCCCCCTGCAATACAGATATAGATGTAGTGATCTTTATGCAAACAATCCTTGAAAGACATGTGCTAGAATTTTAAAATCCTGTGTTTGAGCCTCTGTTCTGAAGCAACTAGTTCTCAAATGTGAGATTTCTGTTAGAAAAACTATATACAACATGCATCTTCCAAAGTCAAAACCTAACAAATACTAGATGTTAGCTATGAAATAGAAAGTTTTTAAAATAAAAAATGTTGCAAAATAAAGGGTTCAATGATGAATTTTTAATTGATGGAATGATTCTCTTTTATTTGTAAAGGCAAAAGTTCTAAGACCACATTTTACTGCCAAAGCTATAATATAAACCATAAACAAATGGTGTCACTTGTGGAAACATCTGGAAAAGCATCTCACTGGAATGCTATGCTATTTAAATATAATGAATGATGAGGATTAGTTCATAGCCTTTATCAAAAAGGCATTCACAGAACTTGTTCAAAGGGAGGGGAAATTTTTCTCTGTAGCTGCCAGCTTTTGCATGTGAGGTTCCTCAAACTCCTTGAGGAAGATCTGATAACAGAATACCGAACTTGCTCCAACATAGAGCACCCAGGGATTTTCAAGGTCCCAGCAGGGTCAGCAAGAAAAAAAAATGAGACTTCCAACCATATTTGCTCCAATGAAGGTGACTAGCCAAGTTCTCATTTAACAATTCCAAATAGTTACAATAGCAATAATACAAATTTCATAAATTTACATATCTCCTACGTATATTGAAAAAAAGAATCCATGAAGAAGTAACATCAATGTGTTATGACTTCATACCACAAAAAAACAACATCAATTCTAAAAATATTTTTATTGGAGAAAATATACACTCTTTAAAATGTCTGTTTGACCAATAATTACATTCACAATGGATCAGTGCTTCAGGATTAGGAACTAAGTGTTCCTGCTAGACGGCAATCCCCCACCTTTATTAAGGGGCGTCCCTAGCGGCTCATTCTCAGCCATTATCTCTGTGAATGATCTTTTTATTTTTTGTCAGTTTCTTTTACAGTTGAGAAGCTGGGTCCCCAAAACATAGGCAGCTTACCACACAGTCAAGTCTTGGCAGGACTCAAAAGTGGCCAGGTGTCCTGACAACCTTTAAAGGAACATTGCATCTGGACATGCTCCTGGACATGCCATGCTGAAATGCAAGAGAATAAGAACTTTTCCTTTTCTCTTTAAAAATATAAAAAGGTATTACCTGCCTGAACATTATTCTCATAATTCATTCATGTGTGTAGGTGAGAAATCATAGAATTTATACACACAGACACACACACAAGAGTAGTAACTTATTTTTAAAAAGCATAAACAAGGAAGTGTCCCCTTTTTCCTTATAGGGATATTGATTCTATATGGATCAGAAATGTCCCTGGGGCGTCTGCTTCTTCATCTGCAAAATGTCTCCTCGGCTTGGGTAATTGCCTGAACTTCTCAGCTTGGAAAATTCAGGAGTCTTATTATAGATTCCACTCATGTTTTAATTTAGGCAACTGTACAATTGTGAATCACTTGATTTTCAACCATTGCAATAGAAGTGCACTGTACAAGATGCTGGAGATGAATACAAATCAAATGATTCATAAGGAGGTATCTTTCTTTTTCTTCTGCGGCGGGCAATGCAGATTTGTCAAAAGCCATTATCTTGTGAATCAACACAAGATACATATTTAGGACTTTGATCCCATTAATAAAAACTGTGCAGCCAGTACACTGGCATTAGTATTTTCACTTTTGTAGTTTGCTTATCGTCCAAGGATTTTCAAGAATGAACAGATCTGAGGTAGGTCTGCAGAAAGGTAGAACTGTCCGCTGATCAAGGGTAGCGATTCAGGTATTGACTCTCAGATCTTGGTACCCACTGTGCTTCTTAGGTCACCTCACAGTACCAAAAGATTAATGACATCTTTTGAAGAAGAACAGTAACAAACACTTGGTCATCATTAAACTAAATTGAAATTAGAAATCCTCAACTACTTAACAGCTAAAATATCTGCCAGGCGAATGGTTCTAAACATTGCATGAGTCAGAACAAGTGGTTAGGGAGCAGGTGGAGGCAAGATCCACACGGTCAGGGTTTCGGTCAACTCTTCAGCAGGATCAGGAACATTAGACTGATTCTGAACACTGCTTGTTCCCAGAGCCTCTCTGTAAAATACGGCAACATATCCCTCATAGAATTACTGCAAGTGTGAAATCAGGAGGTGATGGATGTACATCTTCACAGATTCTAGAGAAATTCTCAAGCAGGAGAGTCTAGGATGCCACCACCCATCTACCTAGGTCTGAAGACCCAGAGGAACAAGGTACTATGCCCAGGCTCTGGAGACTTAGAGTCAGAAAGATAAGGACCAATGAGCCAAGCAAACTCAGACATACAAACTAGTCACTATTAATTAAATACTATAAACTTCTAATGCACAGCTCAAATTATTTCAAGCTTCAAACTATGTTTTTATTTAAAAGACAACCTCTTAATTCAAACCTATTTTTGAAACAGTCTTGGCTGTTGGGATCACCTCTACTGTGCTGTACAGAATGAAATTGCTAGCTTTTGTTTCTGTATATAATATTTAGTACAAGGTTGAAGAATGACATCAACCCCTAGGATATCTTAAAAGTAGAAGGTAATCTTCAAATATGAGTAAGAAACACAACATGTATCAGAGTCAAGTAAAAGTGAAGGGTTGGGCTGCAGTTGAGGGAGCTGCAGCAGAGTTTACCCCACATAGAATGTTCTGTATAAAAAGCCAGTGCCTCTCAAAGCTGTGAACCTGAGTGTTGGGGTCTAATACTGGCTACATACCTATAAGGAGTGTCCCAGGTAGGTTGAGGGCAGCCTTGATGTCAGACATGGAATGTGTTTGTGTTCGCCTCAGAGTGAGTCAGTCAGTCCTTCTAGAAGCTTCTATCTTAGCAAAGGCCCTGTGTGGGGGCTCTAAATGTCTGAGAGACTCACACTGGGCCAAGTCCTGGCGGGAGAATGCAATGTTCAGCAACACCCTGGCAGGGAGCTAACAGCTGTCCAAACTCTGAAGATCAGACCAGAGAAAGAGCCCAAGGTGAGAGAGGGTCCTGCCAGGGCGGCCAGTGCTCCTCAGGAAAAGCACTAGCAGCAAAGGATGTGGCAGCAGGGCCCAGATGCCAGATCAGGCTGGATGGACAGAGTTACTGGCTCTGTGGGGACACAGTGCGTGTCCACTGCTGGGCTGCAGAAGGATGATGAGAAGACCAGGAACCTCTCTCCTTCTGGAGACTGCCATAAAAGTCTGGGAGATGTGTTGGCCCTAAAGTGATGTGACACTCTCATCAGCCCAGAGCTGGAGATGTCCCCAGAACTGATTTTTGTCAGAAGAGCTCTGCCTCTCTCCTGACCCAGCTCCATCCTGCTGGGTAGCCACACGTCACCTTTGGATCATGAGAGCAAAGAACCACAGGGGCCCAGCCGGTATGGGGAGAGGGAGGAGCCCATGGCTCTGGTGCCCAGAAGGGGATGCAGGGGAAGGACACACTGTCAGTCACACATCCCTCTGCCAGCCTCGCCATGGAAACTAAAGGAGTGAGGGACAGGGACAGATGGAAGCACAGGCTGATGGAGTGTTTGCAAATGCCCGAGGTATGTAGAGGCAGGGACGGAAGATGGAGATGGGCAGGAATTTCTCTTTGAAAATGGGATGCTCGTGGGGAAGCCCTTTGCCAGCAGCCCTCTCCTCATAAAGCTGAAAAAGGAGCCTCAAAAAGGTCATTGGCCCTCAGACTAGATCTGCTATGGACACTTCACTTTAGAGGCTGGAATTTAAGGAAGGCCACTACCTCATGGCTAGACGGCTAGCTCCTCCTTCTCAGCCAGTTCTCATACACTGTGATGTACAGAACCTTCCAGGCACAGAGCAGAAAAGGTACCACCCCTTTTCTCCTGTGCCCAAGACCTCAGTGGAGCTGGGCCAGAGGGATGGAGATATATCTATTCCCTCCCCAGGGAAAAGCTGGGACAGAGGTTGGGAGACCTGGCTTCTGTGCAAGTCAGGATTCTGAGTTCCAATCTCTTGTCAATCCCTGAGTTTCTCAGCCAGGCCTGAGCTAGGGAGGTGACCTTAGGTCCGATGTGCAAAGCTCCATGATTCCAAAGATGGGACTGAGTGTTGGAGAAGAACAAGGCATTCTGAGAGTCTCAAACCATCACAAAGCTTTCCACAAAGAAACTTGGGTTTTTCAATTTGCAGATGTGGTCAAGTTCAATTTGAGGACAGCATCTTGTTTCTAAAAGGGTATGTTTCAAGGGCATGTCCCAAATGGCAGGGAGTGTGACTCTCTCTCAAAGGAAATAAATATTTTAACACATTAAAGGACAAGAATATCATCCTCATACAACAACATTCACACTCAGACTCCCCATGGTGAAGCAATAAAATGCACATCGTGTCAATGTGGCTAGCCCTTGACACCCTAAGCGAACTCATTCTCAGAGCCAGGGGGAAAAGGAAGTGTGTCTTCATCCTTTCTGCTATGGCTTTCAAGACTGTCCTCTGCAAAGGACATTTCAGAAACTTAGAACCTGTATCTACTCCAGTGGACCCAGAAGTTTTTAGTACAACTGGAAAAAAGAAAGCTTAGAGAGTTACAATAACTAGGAGTGTGAATGTGTGTGTGAGAAAGAGAGGGAGAGTGTTGAGGTGCCGAGTTTGGGTGTGTAATCTGTGAGTGTCTAGAAATTCATGAAGAATTTTCTTAGACACTCTTTAAAGCTTAGAGTCAAGATGATCATTGCCATGACGGGAGCCTTGAAAATCTCAAGGAACCATATGAGACTTGCTCAAAACAGGCCAGCCTAGAAATCTGGGGAGGCTGGAGAGGGGAAATCAACCCAGACCATCTAACTCCAGTTTTCAAGTTTACTACTCTGCACACACATGAGAGAAATTCACCTATCCCAACTAAGAGGTCACCCCTCAGCAATGGCAGGAAAATAATGAGGCATGTTTTAAGATTACTTTTTCTGTTAAATGCTATGGAAACTCAGATACATTCTTGATAGTATAATTAAATAGCTTTTTAATATTAAATTGTTATTATATTTGCAAGGAAAGTCCTAGAAAACAAAATATTGTATATATTGGAGCACATTTTATTGTACATCAGAATTCTCAGAATTTAATTTGGCACATGGTGTAAACAGTTCTACATTTCTACCCAGAATGTGTGGCATGCTGCAGTGTTTTCAGGAAAAAGAAAATCACCCTAATTTATGTAAAGAGTATTCCTAAAGATATGCATAATGCAGTCCATGAGGTTTAAACACCAAATGTGTAAATACCACGGAATTATCACAGCACATATTGTCTCTGAAAGGGAAACAAATTCCTTTGCTGCAGTCACACAGGAGAACCTCCAATTTTGTCATTGTGTCATTTATGTGTGTGAGGAGGGGAGGTAAAATTCTAAAAATGTCCCCCAGCTTTCCTACCTCTTGGTTTTTTATACATCAAACACTAATCTAGGTACTGTTGTGAAGAGATTTTTCATAAAGAATTAAGCTCCCTAATAAGATGAATACAAATTAGGGAAATTATCCTGGATTATCCATGAGGACCTGACAAGGTCACATGAGCTTTTAAAAGCAGATGAGGAGCAGATGAGCCAGAGAAAGGAGGCAGAAGGAAAGTCAGGGAGACAGGAAGCAGGAGAGGAACCCTCCCATAGCTGGCTTTGAGATGAAGTGGGGGCACCAGTCAGGGAATGGGGACAGCCTGTTGACATGAGGCTGACCCTGCTGGAAGGTGGCACCAAAAGAGGGACCTCAATCCCATAACCTCATGGAACTGAATGCTGCCCACTGAGTTTGGAAATGGACTCCTCCCAGAATCTCTAGAAAAGAGCACAATCCTGGGTCACACTGACTTTTTCCTGTGAATCCTAAGCAGAGAACTAGGCCAGACATGTCTATCTGGGTTTCTAATACACCAAAACTGTAGGGTAAGAAACAGATATTATCATGAAACATTAAGTGTGTGGCAGGTACTGTAGCTACAGTAATCTGTCAAGGAGTGAGTGGGAAGATGGCCTGAGCACACACGTGTGCAAACAAAAAACCTCTGTTCACCCTCTTATCTTCCCTACCTGTGGCTGAAACAGAGTGAAAATGCAATAAAAAAAACCCTGAAACTCAGGGCCAGGGATTTAGCTCAGTGGCGTAAGCACCTGGCGAGTGCATGGTCATGAGTTTGATCGCTGGTACCAAACAAACAAAAAAAAACAACCTGAAACTCCCAAGACACCTGCATGAGAAGGACAAGGCTTAAACTTGACACAGTGCTCCTTTACAACTGTTTTGTCATTTTGCCTGCGTGTCTTCATTTTCCCAGTGATACCATTCGCACCTGAAGGGTAAAATTTTCTCTTTATATGCATTGTATACCCAAAGCTTAAGCACTTAATGTACATTTGCATGTTTGGCCACATTACGCCAAATATAAAATGTAGGACACCTTCTTATTATGACTCTCTTTCTAAAGTGATGATTAACTTAGTAATTTTCAATATGTACATTGCACTTAATTTGGTTTTCCAAATTTGTCCTTTTTTTGATGGGGAGGAAAAGAAATAGGGAGAGGCTTCAAAATAAAAATAACACAGAATAAATTTCTATATCTTACATTCAGTAATAGGACTGAAAAATAAAATTACTATGTTGATTATGAAGAAGCTTCATGGCCCCTAAAAATGCTAACCACTGAAGATGATGTAAAAATTTGTCTCATAGGTTCATTTATGACCAAGTCAAAACTTAGTTGGCTACTTAAAATGGTTTGCTTATTTAAAAGAGATACTTAAAAAAATCTCAAATAGATAAAAAGTGTATTTCTTGGAAATAAGTTTGCACAGGGAAAGTATGATTAAAAAAATAGAGATCCAGACAGAAAAATATGTCAAGTCCAATGTGTCACAACGATAAGCAATGATAAAACACAAGTTCATACTTTTGATCTGTGTGAGGAAAATCTCCTAATTCAAAATGGAGAATAGGATTAGTTTTCTGGAATGCATTGCTTCACATTCTTCTAACAATAATTAAAGAATTCCAGAACCAAAGAAGGGTGAAGAATTTTCTAAGTCAAAGTGGAAGAAGCTTTTATCACTCATTGATAAGAAGGGAGGAAATCAGCACACTTGGGAGAAGCCTTGAAGTTCCTTTATACATACGCAAGTGGGTACATTCTAACCCAGGCAAGTGACTGCCGGGCAAACTGTGTGGTAGTCTTCAAGCAAAGAAAATAGGCCATAAGAAAATGCAAAAAAAATGAAAAAAAAAAAAGATTTTTTTTTAAAAAAACTACTATATTTTACAGAGTTGTTAGTCTTCCTGGTGCTATTTATTCCTTTCGCTATGTAATACTTCCTGTCAGAGTAATGCTCTTAATGGCAAAAAATAAAACATGTAGCATTAAGGACCCAGTTATTGAAACAGGCAAAAGATTTTTCTGAAGGAGATAAACAGTTGTCAAAGGAGCATAGTAGTTTTTAGGGAAATACAAATGAAAACTGCAATGAAATACCACAATTCACCTATAAGTATGACAAAAACTAAAAAAGAAGAAGAAGAAAAAAAAAACATTGACAGTAGCAAACTTGGAAAAGATATTGAGCAACTAGAACCCTCCTAGATTTTTGGCCAGAAATCAAATGGCATACCTACATTGGGAAATAGTTTGGACATTTCTTATAAAACTAAACACACCTTTAACCTGCATTCCAACAATCCCATGTTTACCTGTCCGTGTGAAATGAAAACCTCTATTTATACAAAAATCCATATGTACATGTTGTAACTATTTCATTCATTGAGTGCCCCAAAATAGAAATGATCCAGATGGGGGATGGATAAGCAAATTGTGGTACATTGATATCACAGAATACTACTCACTGTAAAATGGAATGAACTACTGATACACATAACAAGAATGATTCTTAAATCCTTGGGCTAAACGAAAGAAATCAAACTCAAAAGACCATATAGGATATGTTTCTTCACTTATATGACATTATAGAAATAGCAAAATTATATGAATGGTGAACTGATGAGTGGTTGCCAACAGTAGGATTAGATGGTCTGACTGTAAGGTTGCACCCAGAGAAAATTTTTAAAGTGATAAAACTTGCATGTGTTGCCAGGGTGGTGACTCATGTCTGTAATCCCAGCCCTTGGGAGATGGGGCAAGAGGGCCACTGTGAGTTCGAGACCAGCCAGGGCTACACGGTGAGACCCTGTCTGAAAAAAAAAAAAATTGAATATGTTGATTGGGTAGTGGAGACACAACTCAATACATTTTTTAAAAATCCATAGACTTATACACTAAAAATTTTTTTAAAATAAATTCTAAAAAAAAATGTAAGACACAATGTACACAATTGCAAAAGGAACCAATATATAGAAATTAAGGTGCAAATTTTCCCCAAAATGAATTCACAAGAACTTTTGAGATACCCTGGGCTGGAATTTAGTCCTGCAGAGTACAAATCTTCAGCAGGTGATGGGGAAGAGTCTCTCGGTCTACACAATTCTGAGGTGTGGGTGTTCCTTTTGTGCCTTTCCAGGGGACACCTACAGCTGTCTGCAGCTCTCATTTGCCCACACTTGGCAGAGGCAAGGGGCAGATCTTCCAAGAAAAATCCTGGGAATGTCTCACTAGATTAGAAGGTACTCAAGGGCAGAGGACAAACATTTTCAAATCTTTGTATCTCCATTTAGAGTTTTAATAAACACCTGTATTTGTTTTAAAAAGGAAAGAAATATCTTCTGATCGCTCAAAAAGCAATTTTTATCTAATTACCATGCAACTCATAGTTCAAATGATTGTTTGTTGCATAAATATTAATGATTATGTAATAATTTAAATATATAAAAGGATTTATAAAGTTACTATTCACACAGCATATATCATGGAAGAAATTAACCTGAATTCAAGACAGTTGAAAGAGGAGACATAGCACAGTGGTAGAACATATATGAGGCCCTGGATTCAATCCACTGAACCATAAAAAAGTGAACATTTTAGAAATCATGATATTTGGTAGATTAGGCTACACTGAACCAAATCAGGTAAGCAAACATGAATGCAAAGCACCTCCTAATTTTATTTTCCTTCTCTCAAATAAAGTGGCTTAATGTTGTAATTTGAAACATATACCAATCTATGGTTTAATTTTGCTTTTAAGATTAAGTAGCACATGCATAATTTAAAAGTGACTAGAATCAGCAAGTAGTATTGCTGGGCTTATAATTAATGTGGTTTGGACAACCCCAAGCAAATTGAATACATAAATCTATTCACAACAGTCTCTTTATTTAACAGACATGTCATTTTACATAGCTATGTGGCTTATTTTTTATTTCCAATATGAAAGCTGATTCACCATGGTTTTAACCTCTGACATTCTTTTGCAATGTTTTTAGTTATAAAAATTGTGCTGAGCAAAATGCAATATACAACTGAGTGCTACAATTTTTAAATGTGACATCATCAATACAGCCCTAATCAACTATACATTATGCTTTCTAAAATGTTCTTTCTTACGGTTCTGGAGATTGAATTCAGGGGCTCATGTGTGCTCCAGCACTGCACTGTATCTCCTCTTTTATTTTATTTTTAGGCAAGATGCATATTCCAAATTCACACCTCTAAGTCCGAATCTGTAATAAGACCCTTGCTCTTCACTCAGTCCCCACTGTAGCTGGCGTTAAGATCACGGATAGGTACCTTGGTCAAATCCAGCACACTACATCTGTCACACAGCCAGCAGAAATGATTCTCAGTTGGCAGAGAAAAACCAATAAAGACACAAGAAAGAGGAAATGGGTTTTGATACTGGAAACCTTCTAGCAAAAAGGAAGGACAGATCAATATAAGGCAATGATCATGTGTACATTTAAAAACAGTTAAAGGATTGCTGTATCCGCATTTAGCTTTCTACTATTTCCTTCCTGCTCAGAAATTCCAATCTCTAAAGAAACAAACACACAAAACCTTTGGATAGCAAAGGAGATGTCCTGAAAGAGGGAGCAGGCCAGGAAACAAGGGCACAGAAAACAAACAGCTACATTAACGTAAAGCAAAGACTTACCAGAGGATTCCTTGCTCAATTAAAGGAACCTCAAGGTACGTTCAGATGTTGGATGAGGCATATGGTACAAATAAATGAAAAACAACCAACATGGGTGTTGGAAGGTTTGTGAATCACACAAATTAAGCTTTTTGGAAGTTTTTCTTGCCTATAAATTGGAAGGCTACCACTGATGTAATTTGTGAATCTTGAGATGAAAAAAAGCAAGCTGGGATTATTGGATCTAGAAAATCAATATACTCTCTAACAGATTTTGAAGGATGCATACAGTTCATTAGAAAAAAAATGATGGTGGTTTCTATGTTTGTAGCTAAATACAATATAAAATGTGGGGAAAAGCAATTTAAAAGAGATAAATCCATAAAGCTTTAAATCATCACTCACAACAATAATAAATAATAAATAATCTACTGAAATGCACTAAGTAGGAATTATTATTCTCTCTTAAAAGTAAAATCCATTCAGGAAAGTGATTCACTTCATGCTTCATCTTGAAACCAGAATCATTTAAGTGTTCCGATACACATGACTAAATCAAGGGCTGGGGATATAGCTCAGCGGTACAGTACCGGCTTGACAAGTGTGAGGTCCTGAGTTTGATTCCCACTATTTCAAAACAAATGAAAACAAATGACTAAATCAGTCCACTTGAAATGTTCTTCTCTTCAGCTATATCTTTTATTGATGACATGACCATCTACTAGTCACCATCTGGACTTACAACAAGTACCACAAAACACATTGCCTAGGGTCCCAGGCCCACCCCGTAGTACCTCTCTATTACAACTGACACCAATGTGCCGATGCCCTGAACTGGGAAGGGAGCAGACCTGGCCTAGCTTCTCAGCTCTGCCACCCTCTGGTAACATGGCCCTGAAAAATTCGTACTTCTTGGAGTATCAGTTTTGCTAAATATAAAATGGGCTCATCTCTCACGTTTATTAAATTTAAAATTGAGTCACACCCAGGGAGCCCACTGTTCCCTCCTGGTTCCCTCCTGGACTTCTGCAGGAAGCCCTATGAAGTGTATGATTCTAGTATTTGTAGCAAGTGTTTTGAATAACACAGTTCTACAAATACAAGTCAGGACTTCATCTAGTATCCGCCAGTGTCATCCTTGGGTTCCAGTGCTAGAAGAAAAGGTAGCCAAATTACATTTGTTGAGGAATATGCCAGGTGTCCAACATGCTACGTCCCTAAAGCAGTGTGAGAACCTAACCACAGGTACAGGCCACTCCATTATTATTGCTGGTCATGGTTACACCATGAGCTAATAGAGACCTGTTCCCCTGCTCCTGATTATGCCAGCATCTTCCATCTTCGCTACTGCGCCCTGTCTAGATCTTTATCTGCTGTGCCCCAGGACTTTCTAGATACACACAGCCCACGGCTAGACCTCGTAGGGAAGAGTCTGAGTCTCTCAGCAACGCACACCACACTCATCCGTGTTAGCATGTCAGCCTCCTCTCCTTCCACCCTGATATCCAAGAAGGTAAAAGCCACTCTGGGAAACATAACAAAATATGGCTGCTATGGTTTGAGAGTTTGGCACGGAAGGAAAAAAATACTTCATGCTGAAACTGAATTTCCAAATGCGACCTGCCATGTACAAGTAAAAGCAACCACTTCTTCGCTCATTTAAATGTTCCCGATCCTTGTTCTTAAATAGGCTCATGTTAAAATAACCGTGCAAGTAACAGAATAAAATAAACTTACGCTCTTTAAATTATTTTTAACAACTTGTACTTTTTTCCAGAAGACAGTCATTTACTGTAGAGAAAGAAAAGTGAGAACAGTTTATTGTTTATTCACTCAGCACGAGATACTGCAAGGAGTTGTCTACAAATTTATAATATTTCCCCATTCTCAGCAAAAGAGGAAGCCTAAATATTAGCTATTTTCCCTTGAGAAAATGCAATATGTACAACCCTGATCCTTTTTTTTAAAAAGCCAGTTAAGATGTGTTCGTTCTCTAAAGGAATTAGCTCCTTTGCAAAAGAGTTAGCCTCGGCTTCTAAACGGTACGAAGTCTAGCCCATATGTGTAAGGCATGATCCAAGTTAACATCATTTTTTAGAAATATGTTAACAGTCTAATACTGGCTATATTTGCATCCAAAAATAGTACTTGAGCTCAGTAAAAAGCAGAAAGAGTGGACTTCTGCATTTTGTGGGCTGTCCCCAGCAGTCTGAACCATCTTCCTATATTTAGACACTGTTTATATAGACAGCAGTGGCCGGAAGTGCTCCACCTCCCAAAGCAAGTCCCTCTCTGTCCACCTGTACCCGCCCTGCACTTGCAAGGCCGACCTGCCACACAGGTGACACAGATTCCAACAATAACTCATACCTAAGACTTGGACACTTGGACACACAAGTCCAGAGGTGATTTGGAAATAGTCGGAGAGGCCAAACCTGCAAAGGTCTACTGGCCTCAGAGGCAGTAGACCACAGCCCACATCCTCACCAGAAGCTTCCTGTGGCCTGGCCTTGACTAAGACTCAGGCGTCTGGCTTCTTAGGCTTCTGCTCCATTTATAAGCCTTGGTCTCCAGGCTTACCGTTGATTCTAAGAACTCTCAGGAGTCTTGTGTCAAGTTACTGTCTTCATTAAGTTAACCAAAGTGACACTGAATAGTACGTGATCATGATTCACAATGAATATGGGCTACTAAAAGAATGAAGATTCTTCGTTGATACCTATTCTTTGGAAAGGGTCAATCATCCTTGCCTTTATAAATAGGGCTAACACATGCAACCATCAGAATATCACAAAAATGACAGAATGTGACTGCCAAGCTAAGTCCTAAGGGCATGGTGGCTTCCTCCTTGCTTTCTCTTGACCCCTGTCTCTGGCAGAAGACAGCGTTCAGGTCTTCAGGACAAGTCTTATGGACGAATCCCCAGAGCAAGACACTGTGCTTTGTGCCCATAGCTGATATCAACTCGTCAGCCACAAAAGCAGAACTTCCAGCCCTAGCTAAGCCTTCAGGAGTGCTGGTTTCAGACAGAAGAGGTGGGACAAAATTGCCAGTCTTGTTCTAGAGCTCAGGAAACTGAAGACTGTGTTAAAGATTGCTCCGGCATAGTTCACATGAACAGCCTCTTCAGACCTGGGTATGCTTATTTCCTGGTATCCTAAGGGTCCTTCCAACTGCGTCTCCTAAAACACAGATGGTACTGGTATCCAAGGGTTTCTTACTTTGCTTATTCATGACAGTGGCTACTTTCCAGTAAGCTTGGCCACCATGTTTAATGCCCCAAAACTTACACATTTTAGAATTACACATTATCAAGAGCTTTCAGAAAGGATAAAAGCGCAAAGTGATGTGAGCCTGTGCCCATTTATCCACATTCTGCAACGCAATGGACCTTATTGGACATTCACCCAGATTATCATAATTATTTGTGCCGGATTTTATTCTTGGGCCATCAACTATTCCATGAGCACACTGAGGGACAGTGGACAAAGGGGAGCATTCTGACTGCCCCTGGCCATAAAAAAGTCCTCCAACCATCCCACAGATGCTTGATCTTGTGTATTAAAATCATCTTGCCCACAGCCCTCCAGATGAAAACAGCTATGCCCATGACTCTATAATTTGTCCCCATTAAAGCACAAAATCTATAAAAACATCTGACAGTTCGTTCTCACATGTTTCTTTAATTTCAGACACCTACTTTCCCAGAGACGTCTCCTGCCTCACGCCATGGTTAATTTTATTTTCATGCATCTTGACACGGTATTTAAGCCTCCACTCAAATGCGCCTTGTACTTGTCATGGATATTTGCCAGCCTAAGCTTTCTGCAAGGACATCCCCCTCTGGAGCCAGGCCACACGCTACACCATTAGCACCATCTCTGCTAGGGACTCAGCTTCCACTGCCAAGAATCAAGCAGTGGGAAATGAACACAAGGGACGAGGGCCCCCTTCTAAATGTTAACCCCAAATTCCAGACTCATCTGAGGATCGGATAAAGAAACTCAGATGTAAAATGCGTGTGATTGGACCCGCCTTGAAAAAGAAACGTTGGAGTCTCCACACTGAAACATCTTGATAAAATTTTTCTCAAAGCAAAACTCTCCATGGAGCCCTTGAAACCATTTCAAGATGATTTTCAAATCAAGAGCAGTGGGCATAGCATTCCATCATCGGGCTTCTTCCAGACTTGCAGCTTTCTGCAGTGAATACATTTGGTTCCTGGGGGCTGAGTCATGGTGTCCCTGATAGGCCCTGGCACTATATCCACTAGGGTGGCGCCCAAGTCCTCTTCACATGTTAAGGCCACCTTGTTGAGCTTGGGCAACAACAGGGAGAAAACACCAAACATCTTTTGGACTTGTTTTGCTATTACTCACTGCAAAGGAATGGCATGTCATCCATGTGCCAGTTCAAGTGCCCGCTCTCGAGGGCCCTGCTGGGGCAGGAGTGTGGGGGACGGGAAAGCTACCAGAGGTGGGGGAGGAGAGCACGCTGCCCATGGGGTTGGGTCTGAGCACTCACTTGCCAACCTCAGTGTCCTCAGCAGAGGGTTTGCTACCAGTGAGCTCATCTGGCCTGCGGTTCTGGAACAAAAAGGACAGTAGTGAACTCGGATGGAAAAAACTTGGATGCAGAGGCAGAAGAAAGGCAAAGGCTTGGAAGGGAGACATCTGGGGTACAAATATCCCCAGTAAAGCTTCTGCTGGTTCCTTGCTACCTGCCTGCCTTGACCTGAAATTCTGTCGCCTCTTCACATGACAGCTAGGAGCAGCATGGCAGGAATTCAGATCTGCTATAGGCACAGTTGAGCTCTTTAAAGAAAGCCAAAAGAAGTCTTATCATGTGTAATGCCTGTGGTTCTAAGGGGCAGTGTTGGGGAGACTGCTCAGCCAAAAGGCCTAAGTAGAAAATGGACCACTAAAGAATACACAGGGCTGCAATCACAGCTCCTTAAATGAAAAGTCTCTCAGACCCAGGTGGTGACCTCCATGGGGTCTCAGAGCAGGGCTGTGCCCCACAAGTCAGCTTCTTAAGGTCCATGGATTCTGGGGACAGTTAGACCCTGGAGCTGGATTCCAGATGCAGGATCCCACAGCAAAGGATGCAAGGCACCTATGGATTTTACCCACTGTTCTAATCCTAGCACAGAAGGTCTCACAGTTCTTATGTGAATGTGATGAAGTGCAGGAATGAATAGCAGTGTATAAGTGGGATGTGTGGCAGCTCCTGCAGCTGAGGGGCTGCTGCATCATCACTGCCGCTTGGCGTGAAATACCAACATCAGCAACCTGCTTATTCACTGCAGGACTTGTCTCACCTACTTGTCTTCCTTTAAAAAGCAATCTTGGATAAAGCTTCACTATGTCACTGTCACCGTCACTGTCATGGATTGGACTGTCTAACTGCTTTCCTTTAACAAATCCTTTAGCAGGGAGCAGAGCACGGTGGAGACTCCGGGTTTGCCAAGGATGTTGCCCTGAGTTCAGACACTCGTGATTGGGCCCCTCCCGAGTCACTCTCAGAGCCATGAAATCCACCGTCCAACAAGTGCAGTACGTCACACACAACACTGACCCTGCATAGTCAGTCACTGCACCTGACCTATTCCCCTGCCCACTCTGCTACCCTCCTTCAGGGAAGAAAGTCCTGAACTCATTCTTAGGCCCCTGCAAAAGCCATCAGAGTTCTCCACCCTGGCACACATTGGAATTCCCTAAGGAGCTCTGCACAGACTTCAGCTTGTGAGCTGAGCTGCAGAAATCAGAGCTAATCATGAGGAAAAGGCCCAAGAAGGGGTGTCTCTGAGCCATTGTAGTGGCTGTGATGTACATCTCCCTTCTCCTGGCCCTGGCTCTACGCCTCTATCCCAGCCCCTATCAGACCTCTCTCACCAGCACACTCCAAGAATCCCTCATCCTGCCAGCAGGTGTGACAACATTATACACCTTCACTGAACTGAGACCCCCAGGAGAGGAGCGGGTTTGCTCTGTTCTCAGATTTAGGGACCCTATGGTAGACCTCCTGCAATGGCACCTGCATGGCTACAGTAAGTCAGATATGGCTTAGTCCCTCTGTCCTGCCACCAAGTCTCCCTACCTACTAACCACAATGGACCAAAGGTGGATGCAGGGTCACATAGGTACACATGCCACAAGCTCTCTGGGAACCTGTGCACCAGTAGACAGGAAGGGAGATGGAGAAAAAAATGGGCCCTCTGTAGAAATTCAGCAGAGGTTAAGAGAAGCTCCACCTAAGGCAAGCCAGGGCCCACCTCTTCCCAGCCTGGCCAATTGCTTCCCAGCCCTAACTGATGTATTCTATCAGGATGCTACAGTTTGATCTAAAACGTCCCTCAAAAGGCTTATGTTCTCAGAGATAGAGGTTTTGAAGGGTGATTACATCATGAGGGTACTAACACTCAACAAGGGATTAATCCATTGATGAATTCATAACCGAATGTGCTATTAGGGAGTAAGGCCTAGTTGGAAGAGGTAAGTCATGGAAGATACGGATTGGAAGAGTGTATTTCAGTTCTTCCTCACCCTCTCTGCCTCCTGGCGGCCAGGAGGTAAGAGGCTTTCCTCTGCCTTTCCTTTATGCCGTGATATTTCTGTCTTGATAGATATTATCATAAACTGAAGCCCTGAGACACAACAAATCCTTTCTCCCTTAAGTTGTATCTTTGAGATATTTTGTTCCAACAACAAAAAAGCTGGTTAATACACAGGGTGACCGGATACCAATCACTTCCCATGTCCAGTACACTTTTTTACACCAGCTAAGTCTGCTATAATCAAGCAGTCAAGTAACTCCTAGCCAACATTCTAGCCATGAGCTCACAGCAGTCCCCTGGAGTGGCCACATTTTCTGCCTGGCTAAAAACCAACAAGGCACACTGACCCAAGTGGCTCCAACTTCTGACAGGCCAAGCTACTAAGGGAAACACATTCTCTTTAAGATATTTACCTATTCCTACTACACCGAAAATAAGAGAGAGAAAAAAAAAGCAAACACATGTAAAATATAACCACGATTGATGTCACTGATTTTTTTCCTAGCACAACTCATCAATTCAAGATGTACATTGCAATACAACAAATAATAAATCATTTGATTAAAAAATCATGCTGTGCCTATGACATGTATATATACACCACTGCTTTCTAAGATTCCTCCTTGAAGCAATTTGCCAGGCGGAAAACACACCCAAAGAACAGGCTGAGTGTCGCTTAGGCTGAGCAGACAAAAGATGGATCAGAGCAATGAGGCCATCACTTCTTACCTTCGGGTCCTGCTCAAGGTTGCAATGTGCTTCCACCTAAGCAGATGGATAACCTGGGCTTTCCTTTGCTGGACTCAGTTGAGAAGTCGCCATTTCCTCAGGCCCAACAACATAAACACTGCTTCAGTCTCTGGAGAGAAGGATGAGGGATCAGTCCACCAGGAGCAGCACTGAGCAAGAAAAAGATTCTCAACCCCTCTACTTCTGGGCTGCGGAGAGGAAGCAGGGGAGAGGGGTGGCCGGCAAGTCTTATTCTCATCTGCAGCTAGCACCTGGCTTCAATTCTAAATGAGGAAATCAAACTGGTACATTTCTCAAACACATCATATTTAAGGCGAAAGGTAAAATTTGACTTTGGTTGTTGATAAAATTTGCACAGAAAATGTTTCTCTCATTATGTTAAAACATGAAGAAAGTCATTCAGAAAACTAGAAATGCATAAAAGTGTGTGTGTGTGTGTGTGTGTGTGTGTGTGTGTATGAGTGCGCGCGCGGTGTTTGATGGTAATGCCTTTTGGAGTTGGTTCTTCAGTGTTGAATGAATTCAATTTCCTGAGCACAAGCACTCTGCCAAATCTGTGTGTCTGACTTAGGACCTGCCCTGCATGCATGGATGGGTTCCTGGGTAAAGCTTGATTGTAAAATGAAGACAGAAAATGAATTTTCAGTACAATTGGAGTTATTGCTATTGTTTCTAACCACCATGACTTTTCACGACATTTTATAGTCCTTGGAGGCCTCAGTTAACTTCCCTCCATCCTGAAGGGCAACAATTCTTACATTTCTCAATTGGGTCTATTTGTTGCCCTTTCAAAAAAATTGCTGTCTCATGCTTCTTGAGAAGCCATACCCACACTCCAGAAGGGCCAAGAGCTCTTCCTCCCAGGCTTTCCTTTCACTCTCAGTATAATCTTGTCTTTCCTCAGGTCTTACCAGAGTGACTACAGCAAGTGACTACCAAGAGTGACTACAACAAGTGACTACCAAGAGACAGCAAGCTCTCCTGGGCTTTGGCTTCATAGCACCTGTTCTTACAGACTTTCTCCAACATATGCTATCATCTCTTCAAGAACTTTCACATAAATTTCTCCATTGTCAGGGAACACTTAAAATATGGGCTCCCAATTAAGCTGAGGGCCTTCAACAAGAGGCATGGCTGCCAAAGAAAATGCAGGGTCACCTCCGGTTTGTCTCCATCACAGGCCAAAGGTCACAATGTGCAGAGCTCAGCTTTACGAGCCCAGCCCCAGCAGCTCTGCTCCCATGAACCTTCATCTCTGACGCAATATTAAATGGCCCATTCTGTATTATTTCATTAGAAGCACCGCCTAATACCCAAGAACGTATATTATAATTCAGCTTCGAATAATAATTTTAAAAAGATGAACAGTGAAACATAGACATAGCACTAGTTTCATGCCAAGACACTCTGCACTCTTTAGACAGAATCCTTCTCCAGGGAAAATCAGTTGTCTTCACTGTACAAGATCACTCAGCCTCCTCCTCAAGCACTTCACACTCAGCCCTCAAGCTGAGGTCATCACCACCCCTTAAGACATGCATCGGGTCACATTCGCTGATATCTTAGGACTCAGTGCTTACCTCGCCTTCTCACATGCATGCATGATGGATTGCCTACGAACTCCTCCTGCTGCGTTGGTGTCCCCTACCTACCTCCACTCTGGGCTATACCATCAGCAGGAGCCCTTTCTGAGCCTCCCAGCTGAGCATGTTACTGGGCTCTGCAGGGGTGGCCCAGGTGGGTGACATACCTGGAATCCATGGGCTTTATGAGCAGGGGAGAAGGTCTGGCAAGACCTGTAAAAACTGTGAACGCATTTTTCAACATAAGGAATCTCAAAGGGGCTGACGATTTTAAACAGGTTAGGAACTGTTGGTCCTTACCACACAGCCCAACTCCTAGACATTGTACCAGTTTTGGCAGAATCTCGAAGCTTTTCCATCTCTCTCATCTCATACTGTTTACCCCTGGGCTCCAGCTCTACTCAGACATCTGCTGTTCCCAGACAGGACACATTATTTCTCACTGCTGTACAAGCACATGGAAGCCCCTCTGTTAGGAAGAATTCTGACCCTGTTGGCTGCCAAGAAAACATTCTAAACCAAAACCTGCTCTATTCGATGAAGCCCTTCCAGAACTCAGTCCACAGGCCCATCCCACACGCTCTGCCCACCTCCATATCCAGTGTCATATTTGTCAGTCCTTGGTAGTGACAGGTTGTGGCCCCCTGTGGACACAGACCATCTATACAACAAACGTCTTGCTTTCTCTTTGTAACGCTGATGCTAAGCACAATGTGTGAATAAGTGCTCAATAAAGATATAAGATTCCCACTCTCCCTTCTAAATGATCTCAGAGACTCTCAAACACTACTCACAGTTGATGAAAACGAAGAAAAATCCTTTGAAGGAATATTGTTGGCCAGCTAAGAACACATCTAGCTTGGCTCAACACAGCACAAAATTATTAAATTTCTGGCCCTTGCACTTTTCTATTACATTGAGCCAAAATCAAGACTTTGCTTAAAGGAATTTAAATGGATAGACTGATAACATCTTCGATAGATGACTGAGCTTTAGCTAAGGCTTGCAGTGTTGGCAAGAAGTAATTTATTGAATAAATGATACACTTAATCAAATGCTGCACTGAGCTAAGGAAGAGAGAATGCTGAGTCAAATAGAGTGGAAAATTAAGGGCAAGGTTACCATTCCAGAGCATTCTCTGTCCGGCACTTAAATGTTTAGCTGTTTATGAAGGCTGTTTTCAAGGACAGGAAAAACTGTATACTGAAAGCCAAGTATTAATTGCAATGAATGATGTGACTAGTAATAATGCAAGTTTTGAGGTGACTTGATATAATGTGTTGGAGACAGACGTTTCTTTTTGATTAGTAAATTTCACAGTACAAATAAGATTGTGGAGTTTTATTTTTGCTTATTTAGGAAGCTAACATATTTTATTCTCTTTGGAAGAGGATTGGCACGCTTTCTATTCATTAAAACAAGAAGTACCCTAAGGCAACATTTTGTTGGTCCAGATTGAGTTACTGTAAATCCTTGACTGTAATAAAAGGACACAAACATTCCGATTTCATATTAATTCACACTGATTTACACGCTTGTACTTATGAAAGAGCTTCTGCTTCAGGGGCTTAAGGTGCCTGGGACCGAACTCTGTGTCTGATGTCCCAGGCCATGCCCTGGCCCTTATCTCCTGCCCACACACGCCCAGGACGCAGGCTCACGCTGTGCTGAAAGGGAATGGGCAACCTCCTGAGCTGCCAAGAGTGGGAAACAGAAGCCTGGCATCTGATTCTCTCCCTCTCTCTCCTTGCTGCTTGAAGAATGCAGAAAGTGCCCCAAAGAGAGCAAAGACTGGGAAAGAAAGTCACACAGCTGCAGAAGTCCTATGTCCTGAAACGGGCCTGTGAGCTGGGTTCATGGAGCACGGGATTCTCTAGAACAATTTACTTTGTATCTTGAAGAATGCTAGAGGCCATCTCATCTTATCTCAAAAACAACACAGCTATGATGGAAAAAGTGTACTGTGTAACAAGTGGACAGATTCAGAATTGGCTAACGGGAGGATCATTTCTAGGAGTGTTGTCCCGTGGGGAAAACTACTGGTGTAGTCAGGGCCCATCTGTTTCCTTATACCTTCCTCACCCTACAGATGTGGGTCACCCCATGACTCAAACATTAGCAGCCCACGAGGAGACAAAGTCCTTCCCACTGGAGGACTTTCACCTGTGTTGCATGCTATCAGCATAATTAAAAACTTTTTCCCACAACAGGAATGTCAGACAAATTGAAACAGGGGTGAGGGGAGGGGGAGGTGGAAGAGAGGTCCCAAAGCTGAACATCAAATTCTGCAGAGAAGAGTCTGCCTTTGGGCTGGCCTCTCTGTGCTGAGGAAGAAGGGTTACAGGGCTCCCCTTTCCCAGGCAGTGCTCTGAGGGTGCATCCCCCACACTCAACCCATGCTTGCGCTTGTGTTGTGGGCTGAGGTCAGGGCTGCCAAAGGGTCAGGGCCAAGGCTGCTGAGAGTAAGTAGCTCTGGAGAGCAGACAGATTAAAGCCTGAAAACACCAGGTCCTTCTGGGGAGAGTCAAAATAAACAGACGCAGTATAAAGGCCATCAAAAACCATACATTGTATTCAAGTGGCTATGTGATAAGGCACTCAAATCTCTTGGTTGAGAAGAAAAATGGAACTAATTTTCTCCCTAGTACAAGATCCAGTGACTAACGTACAGCTGGAAATATCCACATAGATTTAAGGACATGAATAACCAAAACTTATGCTTGCATTTATAGAAATGAAATGACTGCCTTGAGGACAAAGCAGTAATGGCCAAGGAGCTGATGCTCGTATCATTGCAAGCCTTTGGTTCGAGTCCTGTTGTCCTTTGGTAGGTGTAAGCCAAGTCTCTCGACATTCCCTCCACTCATCTTCACACCTCCCGTGTGACCATGTCATTTTCCCTTATAAAGACTGGAATTACACATACATAGGTACATTTCCTGTCTTTTCCATAGCCTCAGCATCTCAACCCGCAATGAGACCCTGGTCCTTCTGCTGTATTTCTTTGGATATGCCCCGAATTCCATACCCTGAACTACAGACTGCTCAGCTGCCTGTGGAAACCAGAAGTCCTATCCTCCTTGACTTCCTGCTTCTAGGTAGAGTGAAGTCATGACTCAGACAGCCCTTAACACTGCATCTCCTGCCTTGTTGACCAGCTCCCACACAACTGTATCACCTCCATCCATCCACCCATCCATCCACCCATCCACCCATCTTTTTCACACTTCAGTGTGCTCTGAGTCCCCGGTACCGTGTGACCAGCAGGCCATCCAGGAACTGCTGACTGCTGGTAGAGCTCATGCACCAAGCGTTGGTATTCCTTTACCAGCCTTTCTAGAGATAGGATTCAGTGTTGCTGATACCCAGACCCGAGACCCCAAAACACTGTCCTACATTCTTCACCCAGTAAGTCCTGGAATCAAAACACCTGTCCAAAGCACTTTAGGTTTTTAGCCTATAACCAAGGATCAAATTTTCCTTCAAAGCCTCCCTACTCTCAATGGAGTTTATATTTGCTCTGGAGAAAAATTTGCTTCCTTAAAACTTTTGTTACTTGATACAAAAGATAGCAATAGATGAGATCACATCTTTTCATTATTGCATTTGAGAGATATTTTAAAACAGATCCATCCTTTTAAAATCTTTTATTTGGTCCTTATTTCATTGGGAATCAATGTAAAAGAATATGTTTATTTGTTTTTTGAGAATATGTTGTTAAGAGTTTTTATTTCATAAGCTTCATCAATCCTTTTGAAGTATTTATATAGTTGAAAGAAAGACACAGGACCCACATTTCTGGTTGTGAGCCAGATGCAGTAAGAGTTCAAAGGCTGTGAACCACATCAAGACTCCCCAAGTGGAGCACCTGGATGGGGCGAACCTTGACAGGTGAGATTTGAGGAACAGAAACATAAAAGAAGAAAACAAAAGAAGAAAAGGAGGCAAGATTGGTAATCCCCAGACTAGCAGTCTCCCAGCTCATATCCAGCCACAGCCTCTGCCCCACCTGCATCTCTGCTAGATATGGTTGATCTAAAATCCTCACCATGTAGAATATTAGCCAGCATTCTGCTCTTGTAGACAAAAATGTAAGTGACAACAAAAAGGTAATCATGCAAAACATACTTGACACATCTGTGGTCAGTCCCTAAAATTAACGGCATGTTAAAAGTACCCACCAACCTGATAGCACTCTACCTAGAGCTGGTTTCCAGAAAGAGAGTAAAAAATGTTGCTAGGTTGAGAAATGGGAGGGAGGCCCTGCCTTGGGACCAGCTGCACAGAGCAGCTTTTCCTGGACCAGTGATTGACTGGGTCATAATACTGCAAGTGGGAGAGACTCAGAGATGACCCATAATAGCCTCTGTTTTTTTTTTTTTTTTTTGGATGGAAGAAATCTGGTTTTGAGGTTTTTAGGCACAGTTTATTAATTTCACAGCTTAATCCTCTGGTCTAGGGGCTGCTTTCTTACCATGGCGCCATACCCCATACTCTAGACCATGCTACTTCTTGGTGCTGGGTTTGGCTCACCTTTCCATTGCCTCACACTCTGCATGTTCTAATCAAACTGGGAGCCCAGGTTAATAGGCAAAGCAAGCTGTATTTCTGCCCTATGGATCACTAACTCCAGAGTCTATGGTGCAAGCTGAAGAATGAATTCATTCACGGAGCACAGGTGAGTGATAACACTATAGATCAAATACTTAATCATAAAATTCACATAATCATTCAGATTATCCTACAAAAACTAAAGTTACCTGCATGTCACATCATATTGATATGACCTCTCACATTGGATGGCACATAAAAGATAGAATTTGTGTGAATTTTGACTTTATTCATTTATACACTTTCTTAACATGTG
The DNA here is from genome assembly GCA_004027295.1 of Dolichotis patagonum. Taxonomy (NCBI): domain Eukaryota; kingdom Metazoa; phylum Chordata; class Mammalia; order Rodentia; family Caviidae; genus Dolichotis; species Dolichotis patagonum. The sequence continues at coordinate 121,032 of PVJX010000794.1, forward strand.
CACTGCACAGCATTGAGTGTTTGAGGAGAGTAAAAATCACAGTTTACTGGGTGCCAGCCATGTGCATATCAGTCTCCTTTTCAGTAGCCACCTAAGTAGACATAATCAATCCCATTTTAGAGAGAAAAAAAAATGCAGTGGTCTGAATTTTGGGTCACTTAGCCAAGCTCCTATTAGAGCTGGGATCTGAACCATGCCTGAACCCAAAGTCCAAGCTCTGAGACACACCCTTTGCTGACTACTGATACAGGAGATAAAACTATCTGAATGAGCCAACTGGAAATAGAGTCCACTAAGTGCTTTAGGATGGGCACAAATGTCCTTCTGTGCAACAGAAAGGAGAAGAGATTACTCTTGGGTAAATGGCCCAGGAAGTCTTGGTGGAGTCTGAAGCGTTTGAGTTGAGCCTTGAGGTACTGGAGTTCATATAACAAAGACAAAGAGGACGGAGGTGTACAGCACAAGGCTGGGCAGGCTCCACCTCCCAGGATCTTGGAAAGTAGTAGGAGATGGCTGAAAGATGATCTAGAACATACTTCTTTTTCTAGAAATAATAAAAATATTAAGAAGACCAATCTTTATCCTAATGGACACATTCATTCCTATTTCGGAGCACAACTTCCCTAAATGTAACTCAAACATGACAAATGAAAAAGACCTGTCAGATGAGGGAAAGGAGGTCAGCTTAGCCTGTGTTCCCTTAATGCTTCCAAACCTGTCTTCTTGAGAGGTCACCTGGGGCCTGTCCAGTCCAGCTGTGAGTTCAGCATCTCCCACAGAACAGATCCCATAATTCCTGGATGGACCACTATTAATCTCTCTGTGATTCAAGTTCAATCTATGCTACCAAAAATATGTGGCTGCCTCCCATCTGTACCTGTTACCCACTAAAAACGCAAGCTCACTGTTGGCACACGTGTCCCTGAGAACCTCTTATCACTTGTCAACCCACCCAACAGCAGTCAGCAAGAGTCCACTGGCAGGTACTTGGCTGGGCGCTAAATACAGTGTATTCATGAAAACTGCATCTCAGGCTATCTTTCCAAAGCAGAGCAGGGCTGGTATAATTAAATGGATGCAGAAAACACAAAGATCTATACTCACTTGGTGCCTCCAGATGGGCTCCAGGAAGCATCACAGGGCAGCAACTCCCTCACGGACATCCCACAACTGATTTGGCTGGGGATGGTGAGGGGGTATGTTATTAAACCTAGAACCATCCTGACTTACCTAACACCCGGGCCTTTTATAGAGACAAACTAGCTTCCAGCCCTGTCTACACATGTAAAGTGTGCTGGATGGGCTGGGGGGATCATGCATGTTCACAGACACTGTTTAACCCAAGGAACAAAGGTCCAGAGGTCACACTCAGGAGCAGGGCCATGTCAAGCTGGGGACTGCTCCACATCCTTCTCACTGACACATAGTCTCCACCTCATGGGCCTGCTCCGTGGCATCCCTAGTCTTTAATTTGCCACAGACCTAGAGCTTATGCTGGGAAGTCTGTCCCCAGCCCTGTACATGAACATCAAATGATGGTGATGGTCAGAGACTGCCTCAGGCACCATTTTATGTCTGCCTTTGCTTAGTACCCCAGTTTTGAATCCCCCGCAAACAGATTAAATAGACTTGCTCCTTATGGTTCAGAATAACTCATCCACCTTTATACAGACCCTCAAGCACCCCAGGTTAAGGAGCACTTGGGATCAAGGGCACAAGTGACTGGACAGAGACAATAATTTCTAGAGCACATGAGAATCTGTGCTGATTTTCCTTCAACTAACCATACGCTCATCCACCGTACAACACAAGCTCCGGGCCATTTTCCTGCCTCGTGTTTCCTGGATTGAAACCCCTGATAGAGTGGTCATAACTCAAGACAAATCAATAATGTAATTCTGCAGATATCATTTTCTAACGTTTCTAGAAAGATTTACCACTCCTGGAAGGAATTTAAGTCAGGACCTGCACCATCTCCATGAGCTTGGCTCTGCCTCTCAACACCCTGTGGGTTGCCCAGCCTTGCCCAGATGGTCCCAGGGAGCAGAAGGATTGGCCCCGCTGGCCCCTGGCTCTAGGAACTCTGTCCGTCAAGATACCTACACTGCAAATCCTGGCGGTCCTCCCTGGGCACCCTCAAGGGCCCCCAGCTTGTATCCTACTCTGTCCCCTGCGCAGGAAGACCCAGACCCACACCCTAGAGGGCAGTATCCCCGCAGCGCCCCCACAGGGACTGGAGTTGGCGCAACTGGAGTCACTTTCTGGAAAGGCTCCAGTATCAGCCCCTATGTGCGCAGCCCGGACACGCCGGCTGGCACTCCTCATCTCGACCTCGTTCACATACGTTGCCCTGTCACTGTTCCCTTTGCATGTAGCCACCTGCAGACACACAGGCTCTGCTCTTCTTGTCACCGAAAAGAAGAGCAAAACCTGCCTCTGTGGTCGCCAAGTTGGGCTGGGGACTCTGGGGGAGGGGACGCCCCGAGTGCTACTGACGGGATCGCGAGGTCCCTGGTGGCACCAGGTGCGCCGCTAAGGTGGCAGGGACCTGATTAGGACCTGGCACCCCAGCGCGGCCCGTCCCTCATGCAAGGCAGCGTCCCAGGCCTGCTCTGGCCACCCGGGGCGCAAGGCTATCGCAGGGATGCACGGCAACCCGACCGCACCGCGCTCCGCTCACCTCGGGGGCGCTGGTGCTGTCGCGCAGATCGCGCCGCCGCAGCTCCGCATCTCCCAGGCGGCCACCCGTCGCCCTCCTGGGCGTCCCGCGGTCCCCGCCTGGCGCGAAGGAACGTAGAGGGGACGCGCGCAGGCAGCGGGGTCCTGGCGCCGCCTGCGACGCCTCCTGCCTCCCGCCTCCCGCCGCCTCCTGCCCGCAGCCTAGCAGGAAATTTGTCCGGCCAGTCCCGCCGCCTACTCGGCTGTCGCTCGGGCTCCCCAGCTTGTGGCAGGGGCGGGGGCCCTGACTTCGAGGAGCGGGGGCGACGCCTGGTGCCCGGCAAGGGGAGCGCACCCAGGGCGCCCGCCCTTTCCTGGGCAGCGGCGCCGCCCATAGGGCAGGCATGACCTAGAGGGCCTAAAAGCACTCGCGCTCTCTGCAAGTCGCTTAGCCAGTCTGGTGCCCCAGAAGGGCCCACACGCTCTGTGCTGAGCTAGGTGCATGGGGAGTCTGCCATGGTGTGACGGATATTCATGCCAGCGGGAAAGGCAAGTCAAGGCTTTCCCTGTCCAGCTTGGCTCGGGGCACCAGGAAATGGACTGAGTGGGGAAATGCTTCAGGGCATGCAGCTGGTAAGGAAGAGCACAGGCACCAGCTGATACTCCTGTACTGGGAGAAATCAGTGGAGCTTTGAAATCTCCTGAGCCTAGCGCTCTCCTCTGTAAGAGGGCGAAAGGGTGCTCCTCGGGGCTGTAAGAGAGGACTTCAGTGTCAGCGAGGCAATTCCTGGCGAAGTTAAATATACAGGAAGAGATGCACAAGGAAGGGTCTGGGTCTGCTGTTCTGAAAACTTTCCTGGTAATTTCATTTCGAACACTTAGAGAGATTTCAGAGAGGAAGAAATTCAGATAGAGGGGCCCATCTGGGTTCAGAACCTTCGCGCTGTGTCCTGTGGTTGGACCAAGGCTCAGCTGTTATGCTGGATGCTGCGTTCCGTGGTGGAGGCCTTGTTCATTAGGCTTATGAATGACTACAGAATGGATGAATGAAAGAATGCGAAAGTGCCACTTAGGGATGCTATCCACCCCACCACGATACACACAGAAGATCTGCGACACGTGGGTCCTGTTGAGCACAGAGCTGCAGACCCGAAGACTGAAGATACCTACTGGCTGAGACCCTCAGTTGAGCTGCTCACAATGACTTTCCTTCTAGAGAGGCACAGAACAGTGAAGCCAGTGGGGAAAGTGAACTCAGCCTTCCTTCCTCCCCTGCCCTGCATGCACCTGCCCATGGGACCTGTACAGAGCTGTACACACCATTAGGTACCAAGAACTCAAAATGTTGCAGCTCTGGGGTCCTCTCTTCCAATCTCAGGCTTCTGAGCTCCTGGTGCCTCCTAGTATCTTCTGTCATCTCAGATGTAACTCTTGCTCTAACTCACAGTCATCCCTGTCCTGCTTCTAATCCATCTCCCAGTCTACTTGTTATCTAGTTTCTCACTGTTTTGGAAATGCACCCTTTCTCACTATCTTCACCTCTTCTACAACTCCAGTGGACAAACCTCTGCTTAACAGCCTCCATTCAGAACAATTCCCAAATGCCATGAGGCTCCACCTGACTCGCCAGCTGATCCCAAGCTCCTGCTCACCTGCTGCAGCCGCCCTTTCCTCTCAGTGCAGAGCCAAACTCCTCCTCTCATTGCTGCCTGCAGCGCTTTTCTCCTTTGCAGTCACCTGCCTTTGGAAGATATCCCTCCTCCTTTCTGCCACTCTCTTCCATTGTCTTCATCATGGTGTAAGATTATTTATGAGTTTATTAGCTCCTTTAGTGTTCGTTATCCCACTTCTCTTGCCCCCAGGGAGGAAGCTGTAGAACCCGAGGCTGCCTTAGTCTCTATCCTTGAGCTCTTAACCCATTCATAGACAGGAGGTTCTCAGTGAACACATGTGGGCTGGCAGAACAGAAGAGGATGGGCTCCGGCAGGCATCAACAGGCAGCCTTGTTCCCTGGGAATCCACTGTGTGTGGGGAGGGGGAGTCTGACCATGCCCTTAAGGCTTAGCCCAGGTTGGATGGAGCCAGATGGCCCCATGATGTCACCCAGCTCTGGATTTTCCTGCTGTTACAGCTGCAGAGGCAGACTATACACAAGAAGGCAGCAACTTCAAAGCCCTGGTAAGCAGTTTTGCTTGTTAACACTGCAGGGCAGAGACTGTGATCCAGCAAGAGAGAAACATGCCACCTTTGTCAGACATCTGCTCCTGCAAAGTGAACAGCCTTGAGAACATGATGAGGAGGCAGATGGTTTTTCTCTCTTGATAACATCCTCCCTGCTGGATCCCAAAGATTCTTCTAGGAATTAAGCAGTGCTCCTTAATGTCTTCTAACCTCTACAGACATCGTAACACACAGAGAAGCAGGTGGTCACAAACACATATAGCAGGGTTGTATATAAGCCCCTTGATCCTTCTTTACCTCTCTTCATCTCCTCTCCAGGTTCAGGTCCCTGTTGGCATCAGAATCAATTCTTCTGTCTTCATCTTAGGCTCTAGGAACATCTCCTGCCTCTTGGTGAACACTTAACCACCCTCATCTTTTAGGATCCTGGGGCACAGCCTTTCTCTGCCTGTCGAAGCACACATTAGGTCTCTACCCTATGCCATCCACTTTCCTGCTCTCCCAACTCCTCCTCGACACACAGCCACCATAAGCAGCTCCTTCCCATAAGATACTGTTCCAGGTGGTATTCCTGTGACTGTTAGTGTCTCCCATAGGTGTGTGTATCTTGTTTTCCATTGTATACCATGCCTAGGCCTTTGTATTTCTCTCTCAACTGGGCAATATCTATCATGCTGACTTGGCTCTATCGGAATGCAAATGCTGAGGTTAGAAATGCTCTTCATGAGGATCAGCGAGAGAAGGACAAATTGATGTGTACAAATCAAGTAAGAACCTGTTTCTAAACAACATACACTAATATTAATATAAAATTATTTAAATTAAGGAGAAAAATCAGATCTTGGTGATTGACTATGAGATAAATTGATAAGGAAAAATTGGACAGCACTGGAGTCTTTTGTGATCTTGTTCATGACTTGTTTCTTTGATGAAGGAACTTAGTTGGGACAGTTATTTTTGCTGATCTCTAGAATGTACCAGAATGAATAACTCTAATGGATTATTTTGCCACAATTTCCTCTCCTCCTCTTTTTCCAAGTTATGGATAAATACTAACAGTAAATACTCTCTAAAATCAAGACTAGCCCTTTATTGGAATATTCCTCTACTTGTCAAGAAAAAAAATAGCCATTCCTTATACAGGATCCTCACAACATTTTAATTTTTTATTGGATTGTTTTTCATTGATGAAAAATATATATATGCTGTACAGATCTTGGTACAGCCAAGGTTTATTTTGCTTATCGTCTTGTTGGAGTGGCAGGATCCAGTTTTACCTATCAGTTTGGAGGAATCAGTAAGACAGAAAATAAATACATAAAGGTTTCCAGACCTTGGACATCAGACAGCACAGAGATGTGATCCTTGTGTAAAAACAAAAAGGAGCAAATGAGATAAGACCAACAATTGCCCCATGACAGTTCTGAGGAAGGACTTCAGGCCATGCTGGGAAACCAAAATGAATGCTGCAACTGTCTGTAAAAAAGAGATTGAGTTTGGCCAAGTGGCCAGAATTGGTGATGCATGTGAGCGAGGACAGAGCTGCAGAGGTGAGCTGTCTAGGTGGAAAGAGGAATGGATTCTTGGAATCTTTGGTTGATTTTCATGCATACACACGTGAGGACAAGCTACTGAAGAGAGCCAACCACTAGAAAGCAGTGTGACAAACAATTCCAGGAGCTCACACAGGGCTGAGAAGAAACATCTTATAACAGAGAATCCAGAAAAAACCTGTACAAATACAGACATCCTCTGCTCTAATTTTCAAAGAAGCATGAGGGTTTATGAGAAAAAGGATAATCTTTTGAAGAAGTCAATCTCCAACAGTTGTATTGAAGCAGAATTTAGAAAATTAGTTCCTCTTCCCCAGCCTTGAGCAGTTCCTCTTTGAATTCCTCCTCCCCAAATAAGATTAACAACTATGTTCCTGTAAACAGTCCTATGATGTCCTGGAATTTTTCTTTTTTCAATGCTAAATTGAAAAACAATCACTGAGTAAATAGCTGCCTTTGTGTTGCTTCTGTAACTTCACCTATACTCCTTTCCAGCTTGGTGCCAACCTTCTTTGACAAAATGAATAAAAACTGGAGCCTTTCCTTTGTTTAGGGCTCAACCTTTTGGATAGGAGTCTGCTGAGTCAGTGTACACCTAAATACATCCTCCTGTTTCTCCCACCCTTTCTCCAGGCTCTTGAATCCTGCAACAGTGTAACCACATTTCTAAAAATGGCTGCAGTCTTACCTCATTCTGTATGTAAAAATTAACTGGAAATTGACTATAACATTAACTATAAGATAGAAAATTATAAAATCTCTAGAAGAAAACACAGGAAAAATATTTGCAATCTTGAGGTAAGCAAATATTTCTTAATATGGCATTTAAATGATAAAGCATAAAAGAAAAAGATTGAAAAACAGGACCAACAAATTGTAATATTTTGCTCTTCAAATGATATTAAATGACAATTCATAAATTCTATGTAAAAACTTATAGGATCTGACCAAAACTGTAACATGGAGGGAAATTTATAGTTTTAACCTGCTTTTTAATTTATGCAAACAATAATAAAGGAAATTAAAATATCCATTTCAAAATATTGAAAAAGGAAAAGCAAAATAAAGGGTGACAATATTAGCAGTAACAACAAAATTCAGTGTCAAAACAAAACAGAATGATACAGATATACAGAAAGAAACAGAGAAAAAGAACAAGAATCATTGGTTCTAGAACTTCCTGGGATCTTGTTATCACCATATTGAAATAAACCTATATTCTAATAAAAATATCACTTTTTTGTCTTAAGACATTTTGAGTACATATATATATGTATATGTATATATATATATATTTCATAACTTTGAATCTGGTATATCTTATCAAGAAAGTGTAAAGTATAAAAATATTTGATTACATAGGCATGTTACATTTGAGTCAGCAAAAAGATGTATATATACTTAAAATGTATAAACTTGGTTGAAGTGCAAACAACAAAATATGTGCACATATATATGCAACATGAAAAATAGACAAACTATTTTACTGTCCAAAAAAGTATAAATATAAATAACACCTCTATATAATAAATAAATAAATGCTGTAAATAGAAAACTTGTGTTATTAAAAATATATAATAATAAACATGTTAATGTGTATGTTAGAACAATAATACAAACAGCTAATTCTTATATGTCTGCTTGTGAAAATTAAAGTTATGAACAATATTATATGATGGGAAAACTCTGGATTATGAGCACCCTAAGGTGCTCAATATTGGTATGATTTTAAACTAGCCAGCTTTCTGCTGATGTGCACATATATGTTGAATCAAAAATTTTCCTTCTAAAATTTTATCCCAAAGAAACATTTAGACAAGTTAAAATTTTGAACATATAAGGAATAACATTGTATTGTTGGTACATCAATGAAAAGCTATCAACTTATATTTCTAGTAAAAGGAATTTGTATAAGTTGCAGCTTACTTTGTGTAATGGCAAATATGCATATTAGTATGAAAAATATGTCATGAAAAATGTGCACAAAAGCAGATTTTAAAACAGAATATCAAATAGAACTCAATTTTTGTATGAATGTATATATGGACATACAGATATAGATATGGAAGTCATTGCCCAATCAAGAAGAAAATTACTTCTTTCAGGGTGAGTTTTTTATTGCATTTGATTTCTTCTTTATTATTGTCTTTTCTACTTGAATACATTCATGTTATGAGCATGAATTTGTATCCTGATACAAAATTATTTTCACCCTGGTAAAAGGAATAGAAGAAAATAACTACTGAAATTCTGCCCCACTCCTTAAAACTCATCAAAATAAATAAACTTAGAAAAAAATCAGTTCTACCAATAATATGCAATGTTGTGAGCATATAGTAAAATGTGTACTATCATTGTGTTACAGGTAGGGTGGGAAAATGAATATTTTTCCCTAATGAGCAACTGAGCATACACAGACAACAGCTTCAGTAAAAATTCATGTTCTTTTACTCACTTCCAAAACCCAAGGCAAGGAAACAATCAAAAATAGGGACAAAGTTTCATACATGAGACTTTCCATGCATTGTTCTTTTCCAATAATAATTTTACAATTGAAAAATAAAATGTCCTGGACTTCTGGGAAGATGCTGGAGTGGTAAGCAGCAGAGAAAAAGCCTTTCAAGATTTGGTTTTCAGACAAGGGAATATAGCAATGTGAGGGAGAGAAAAAAGGAAGTGGGTCCCCTGAACCCAGAAAGTATTTCAAATGAGAATGGAAGCCCAGAGGAAGAGCAAAGACAGAAACTTAACTGAAGAGGGATGTGGCCAGCAGTGACTTCTCCCTAAGGTCAGACTCATGCGTGTGAGGGAGAAACTGGAAACTGGAGATGCAGGGAAACTGCTGACCACCCCAGAGGCCTCCACAAAGAAATATACTAGTGGGAGGGAGCAGTGGACGTGGTGGACTGCAGTGGCTGGTGAGTTTTGCAGGTTCAGATGCTCCATGGGAGATGACAGTTGGCTGGGAGCCATCTTGGAGAGGAACCAACTGAACTTGGAACTCAGAACAACTGCTGACTCAATCTAGTGGCCCCCAGCTGAGTTCAAACCCATAGAAGGTACACTGATGCCTGCAGACTGGATGGGTCTGGTTCCAGTCAGAAACCAGCCTGAACTTTAGGAAAAATAAGTGTGTGGACTTGATGGGATTATCCACTGCCCTGCCATAAAGCTACTGCTGGCTTGCTTGGATTAATCAGCACAGATCTGACTGTGCCCATATTGTCCACCAGTAACAGCAGAGACTCATCTTGATGTGGAACTTTTTTCTTTCTCTCTTGTTGATCTTTTTTTATTTTGTTTTATTTTTTGTTTCTGCGTCATTGCTTGTTCTTGTTTTTATATAAATGTGACCATGTTTTCGTGATTGCTGCTCTAGTCTTTTCCTTTTATTTCTTCCTTCTCTTTTTCCCTCTTAGCTTCTATACCAGTTTCCCAAAGTCTATGTGATCTTCCTTTGTCCTCCAGCCTTGCTTCTAATCTCTTCCTTTTCTTTTGTTTCTCTATTTTTCCTTCCAACACCTTTTAAATTTTCTCCCATGAGGGTAAAATTGTCATATTGAAGGCTTATTTACTGCATACAATTTTCTGGTTTGTTTTAAATTTTGTTATATAACCATAAATCTAGTTCATAGGATTAAAAGTGGCAAATTAATAGTTACTTCAGTTTGTTATTTTTTATACTGTGTTTGATGCTGCTGTTGCTGATTATACTTTGTTAGCCAAAGTGACATAATTGTTCTAACCAGTTGTTCTTCCTGGTATACCAAGACTGGATTTCCTAAGGATCATAAAAGTGCTATAGACCAGTGCCAAAGAACTACAGGATGGGCCAAGTAGGCGGAAACTTCTAATCCCCAATAAGTTGAAAGGTAGGATCTTGAAATCAACTCAAAATCCAAAATCCAGATACATCTGGAAGACCCTTTTAGAAATGGTTCTAAATACTAGCAATAAAACCACTCACCATAGGCAATTTATAAGCATCAAACTAGAAATTAAACTTTAAAAAAATAGAGAATGAGAAGACACTTAAAATAAGATGCAACCCCAGATATTCACTAACCAAAGGAAAACCAATGGAGCAATGAGTTGGGACTATCTGAAAGTCACTTACCTGGCCTATCTGAAGTGGTAACAATGGAATTAACAAGGCAAATGAGTGAGGCTCTAGAAAAAAATCAAATCAAAAAATTTTTCATAAAACCACAGAGATGGTGAAAACCATAATGAAAGACATGCTTAGGGACTTTAGAGAATACACAGATTAAAAATAGAAGAGATTAAGAAAATGATGGAAACCATTTCTGCCCAATATAGGAAAGAAATGGAATCCATAAAACAGATTCAAATAAATATCTAGGAGATGAAATATTCCATAGAAAGTATATGCAGCAGGATGAGCCAATGTGAAGAGAGAATCTTTGGATATAGAAGATAGGATTGTGATTAGCAATCATGAAAGGAAAAATTTCTTTAAAATATCAAGAGACCATGAGAAATCAGTCTGATAGATGATGTAAAGAAGAATAATATCAGATTTATCAGAGTCAATGAAAAAAGTAGAATATGGCACAAATGACATTAAAAACCTGTTCACAGAAGTCACGGCAGAAAATTTCCTTGGCAGGAAAAAAATTTTTTGACATACAGATAAATGAAGCATATAGAACTCCAATTAGTCATGATCAAAAAAAAATCTGCATCAAGGCATACAATAGGCAAGATTCCATAAATTCACTACAAGAACAAAATTTGTTAAAGAACAAATTACCTAGAAGGAAAACACATCAGAATCACTGATGACTTCTCAACACAAACCCTCAAGTCAAGGAGTATTTCAAGCCCCAAAAGAAAATCTTTTGATGTACCCCTCAAAACTATCTTTCAAAACTGATGAAGAAGTAAGGCATTTCCAAGACAAAGAACACCCAAAGAATTTCATGAACACCAAACCAGCACTCCAGAATGTTCTAAAAGACACTCTAGAAGGAGATAACAAGGACTACAACTCTATGGACCCCAACAGAATGAAAGAACCAGGCAAGGCAAACAAGTAAACAGAGTAGGAAAAAATGGAGCCAACAACAGGAAAATAACATAACAAGGATAAATCAATACATATTAGTTAGAACTATCAACATTAATGGTCTCAATTCATCAATCAAAAGAAACAGACTGGCGGAATGGATTAAGAAGCAAAATCTGACAATATGATGCATATAAGAGACACATTTAACTCAAAACTAAATTCATAGATTGAAATTCAAAGAATGGGAAATAATCTGTGTGACAGGAACCTCAAAAAAAGCAGGGGTAGCTTTTCCATTTACAGACAGTGAATTTTAAGCCAAGACTTATTAAGAGAAATAAAGATGGACATTACATTCTTGCAAATGAAACAATCCAAGAAGAAGAGATAACACTCATAAATATACATGCAAAAAATATCAGTGCACCCAGTTATATAAAATGAATATTAATGAACATGAGAAATCAAATAATCACTAATACAATTGTATTAGGGGATATCAATACCCCACTGTCACAAATAGACAGATCAAGTAGACAAAAAATATCAGCAGTAAAATGTTAGAATTGAACCAAACTTTTGAACAAATGGATTTAGTAAATGTCTACAATGCTCTACCCTGCAATATCAGAATACACGTTCTTCTCAGCTGTACATGGGATTTCTCCAAAATAAACCATATATAAGCTCATAAAATATGTTTAAGTAAATGCAAAGGAATTGAAATTATATCATGCATATTATCAGACCAGAGTGCAATGAAATTGAGAATCAATGGTAAAAGAAACCATAAGAATTTCATAAACATATGGAAATTAAATAGCAGCCTCCTGAGCAACCAACGGATCACAAATAAAATTAAAGAAGAAATTAGACAGCTTCTATGATTAAATTATAGCACCAATACAACATAATAGAACTTATAGGGCACAGCAAAAACAGTCCTTAGAGGGAAATTTATAGTAGTGAATACCCATATTAGGAAAACAGAGCAAGCTCAAATACACAACTTAATGTTGAACCTCAAGATTCTAGAAAAAGAAGAGCAAGTCAAAGGAGGAAATTATAAAGATCAGAGCAGAAATAACTCAGTGGAGAATAAGAAAAACCATACAAAAGATCAATTAATCAAATAGCTGGTTCCTTGAAAGATTAAATAACATCAACGGACCCTTAGCCAACCTTATCAAAACAAAAGAAAAGAAAAGAAAAGACGAAAATCCATGCAATGAGGAATGAAAAGAGTGCAATCACAATGGACCCTGCAGAAATCCAGAAGATTCTATACTTATTTCAAGAACTTGTATTCTAATAAGATGGAAAATGCAGAAGAAATGATCAGATCCCTAGATACATATACACTAACAAATTTGAATCAAGAAGATACAAAAAATCTAAAAAAAAAAACAGTATCAGTCAATGAACTTGAAGATGTAATCAAAAATATACCAACAAATAAAACCCCAGACCTGATTGAGTCACTGATTAATTTTATAAAAAGTTTACAGAAGATCTAATACTTCTACTTCTCAAATTCTTTAATGAAATTTGAAAGGAAGCAATATTCTCAAATTAATTCCTGGAAACAGGCATTACCCTGATACAAAACTGGAGAAGGACCCAACTAAGAAAGGTAACTACAGGCCAATCTCCCTAATGAACAGAGATGCAAAATTATCAGTTAGACACTGGCAAACAGAATGAAGCAAATCATCAAAAAGATTATACACCATGACCAAGTAGGATTCATCCCAGGGATGCAGGAATGATTCAACATGTGCAAATCAATATACATAATATACCATATTGACAGAGCCCAAAACAAAACCCATATGATCATTCTGATAGATGCAGAAAAAGCTTTTGATAAAGACCAGCACCCATTCATTATAAAAACCCTATAGAAAATTAAAATAATCACTTCTCAGCCTTTTGGCTAAGACCAAGTGTAGAAAATTCGAATAGATGATCTTTATCTCAACCTGTTAAAAGTCATCTATGAGGGGCTGGGGATTTAGCTCAGTGGCATAAGCACCTGCCTAGCAAGCGCAAGGTCATGAGTTTGATCCCCAATACCAAAAAAAAAAAAAAGTCATCTATGAAAAACCAAGAGTCAGCATCATCATACTATATGGACAATAACTGAAATCTTTCACTCTAAACTCAGGAATCAGATAAAGATGTCTGCTATCATCACTCTTATTCAATATAGTCTTGAAAAAAAAACAGTAGCCTTCTTGTATCTGAATCACAAACTCACTGAGAGGGAAATTAAGGAAACAACACCTTTTACAATAGCATCCAAAAAAATGAAATATCTATGACACAATCTAATGAGGGAAGAAAAACACATCTACACTGAAAACTACAGTACTCTGAAAAATGAGATTGAAGGAGATATCAGAAAATGGCAGTATATCCCTTGTTCTTTAGTAGGAAAAACCAATATACTGAAAATGGCCATGCTTCCAAAATCATTATACAGATTTAATGCAATCCTAATCAAAATTCCAACAGCATATCTCACAGAATTAGGAAAAAATCCTAAAATTCATTTGGAACCAGAAGAGACTTAGCATAGCAAAGGTAATTCAGAGCAAAAAATGCAAGGCAGGGGACATCATAATCCCTGAGTTGAAATTATACCACAAATTTACTGTGATAAAAACAAAACAACAAAACAACAAAAAATCCCAGCATGGTGCTGAGATAAACAAACAAACATACAAAAAAAACCTGAGAATCAATGAAACAATTTAGAAAATGCAGAATCAACTCCAGACATACTAAGCCACCTTATCTTTGATAAAGGTGCCAAATACATTGGTTGGAAGAAAGGTAGCTTCTTTAATAAATGGTGCTGGAAAAGCCAGGTTTCCATATGCTGAAGATTACAGTTAGACTCATATCTTTCACCCATATCTTTTAGACCATATCTTTTCAACCCTAAAACAAAAATGGATCAAAGATCTAAATATTAAAACAGAAATATTAAATCTGCTGGAATGTAGAACAGGTAGGATGCTTGAAGACACTGTTGTAGCAAAAACTTTATGAATAAAACCCTGATTGTACAAGAACAATCACAAAGAATCAACAACTGGCATCTCATCTTATTAAAAAGCTTTTGCATAGCAAGAGAAACCACCAGCAGAGTAAAAAGACAACCCATAATGTGGGAAAAAATGTTTGCCAGCTGTTCCTCAGACAAAGGATTACTATCTAGAGTATATAAAGAACTCAAAAAAACCAGACCCCATGCAAAAATGGGCATCTGAAATGAATAGATACTTCTCAAATGAAGAAATAGAAATGGCAAGTAAATATATGAAAAAATGTTCAACATCTTTGGTATTTGTTCAACATCTTTTTGTATTTGTGAAATACAAATTAAAACAACTCTGAGATTCCATCTCAGCCAAGAAAGAATGACTTTTATCAAGAAATCAACCAATAACAAAAGCTGATGGGACTGTGGGGAAAAAAGAACCCTTCTCCACTGTTGGTAGGAGTGTAGACTGGTGCAACCACACCAGGAATCGGCGTGAAGAGTCTTCAAAAACTAGGACTAGAGGGCCCATTTGACCCAGATATTCCTTTTCTTGGTATCTTCCTGAAAGAATTAAAGGCCTCATACTACAGAGATATATGCGTAGCCACATTTATAGCAGCACAGTTTGTAATAGTCAAATCTTGGAAACAGTCCAAATGTCCATCAACTGGTGAAGCAATAAAGAAGATTTTTTTTTTTTCAAATCAGTACTACTCTGCCATAAAGAAGGGTAAGCTTGAGACACTTCTAGGTAAATGGATACACCTTGAGACTAAAACATTTCAGTGAAATAATTCTACACACATGTGTAAATACCAGAAGGTTTCTCTGGTATGAGAAACCAAAAGTATAAATAAAGATCAAAATGTATAATAGATATTGTGAAATAGGAAGAAATTGTTCAAATGGGATGAGGAACAAGGGAGGGGTGATGGTGGAAAGGAAGGAAAGGAAAAGTGAAAAAATGAGACAAAAATGAAAAAATGGAGACAAAGCTCTTGTCAATAAGGGAGGGAAGAGAGATTGAAGGGAGGGTAGGGGGTGGGGAAAAAAAGAATCAAGTTGTATCATGTACAGGTACAATTTCCCTATGATGAATGTGATCACTATGTACATCTAAAATGTACCAATTAAAACAATTTTCTTTGGTATAATCAAAGAATACAATAAAAAGAGAAATGCAAAATATATTGCAAATGTCCATTTAAAGCCTCTATAAATGATACGTTGTTGGCCAAGTGGAGGACTGTCTCTGAGGGTTGGAAGTAAGCATTCACAGATGGTTAACCACTCAGCAGGGAGGTTCTGAGGCACAAGACCTAAACAGAAATGTTTAGAAGTACTTACATTAGAGTACTTAAAAAAGAGAAGAAGGAAACTTCTGTTATCATTTAAATAATGTGCAAATGCAATCCACCTTGAAAGAGGAAACTAGAAAGACACACCTCCCTAATAAGAAGTGTAAACCTTTGTCTTTCTACTTGACTTTGACAAAGCTTTAACCTCCTCAAGGTTCCCTTTGGGAACTGTGGTGACTCATCATTCACCAGCAAAGCATTTCTTGAGGGAGTTGGGCCTTTTTGATATTGATTGCTAGAATCAATACTATGTTAAGGGTGCAAATCCCCCATTGTCTGATTATTTGAGAATTCTGATTCTGTCCTGGCATTACAAATGGACTTACCTCCATGACATGACATCTTCATGGTATGCCAAATGATTGATCGGTCCTGGCAAAACCATACCTCTCTTGTATTATGTTGGTTAGCCATTCTGGTTGGCTGCAACCATAGCAACCTCTTAATCCAGACCAAAGTTCAGCCACTGTAAAGTTTTATGACCATGTTCATAGTTCAATGTTCAGTAACAAAACCCTTTCTGGGAAGAGTGAGGTTGTATATCTTACAACGAAGTACTAGGCTTCATTTCTAACTACTGGCGTCCAAATGATAAGATCCAAAACTATTACAAGGAAATCTTTCTTTACACCACGGAACTTATTTTCCTGAGAAAATGCCGACAACACAGAAAACATTGATGTTCCTGTCTAGCTTTGTCACCAGCCTCGGATCTGTCGTCATAATTTGCTTGATTCTTGGCACACAAGCATGGATTACCAGTACACTTGTTACCATGGATTCTTTTTTCAATGGCAGTATTATCATCATGTATGGTCTTTTTCATGGTAAAAGTACTCAAGAATTGGCTCAAGGACTTACTGAACCAGAGAAAGATTTTGAAGGTAAATAATAAATTTATTTGAATGAGTGTAGTATGACTAAATTAAGGTTCATGTCATTTTATATTTGGACCAAATAATTATTCAAAAATAATTTCCTTGTAGACTTGCAGTTAGACTACAGATGTAAGCCTAACTCATATTTTTTTTAGTTAGCATTGTTTAATCAATAGCAGAGTAGTAAAAACCGAAACATTTAAAGGTAAGTTTAAATTCTTGTTTTCCTTTTAAGTAAAAGTACCACAATATATATATAGAAATTCTTCCTCAAGGAATTAACTCATAACTTTCCCACTCAGCCATCAGTGGAAAACTTTTGATTCCCCTCCTTCTAGATTCGTCCTGCAAATTACAATCTATGATTCTTCATAAAAGTGCTTCTATGAGACTAAATGATCAAATAACTAGATACTACATGTTTTTTTATTTTTATAAAGTAAAATATAAAACTGATTTTTGGTTGTGTTTCTATGTTAATACAATGTGCCTAAATAAAAGAGATATAATTAAGAAACAAACTTTGTGCTGAAAAAAATATTTAGGATAATGAAAATATGAACACAAATAATTAAAACTATAATAATAATAATAATAATAATAATAATAAGTTATTTATATAATATAATCGGTACATCCAGAATAAAAGTTACTATTTTTGGCTTGTTAACAAGAATAACTTATAACAAACGTGATTTATTTTAAATGCTTACAATTTCCTATGTGTATCCATCCTTATTTTAACTATAACTTAACATTTCAAAGCTGAGGTAGGAAAGTATACATCATGATAAGCCTCAGTGAGAAAAGTTTGGACTGTTACAATCTCCAAATTTTCTTATGGAAGAAATAACTTGGGGCATATCATTAAAAGTGAATTTAAGTATGTACTCTATAAAGGGCTTAAACACAATTTGTTAAAAACAAAATAAAAAGCAAACAATCTATAAACCCTCCAAAGAGAATTTTAAAAAATTAATTTGAAATAACAAATTAGGGGAAAAAATAGGAAACAATCTATTTGAGATTGTTTTAGGTATTTTAGGTAGGTATTTTAGGTAGAAAGTTCCCCCCAAAAGGGACTAATCAATCATCAACTGTAATCGTTTACCCCCAAAACACAGCAGTTTTAGATTGCTGTCCTTTTCACTTTCTGCCTGCTTTCCACGAAGGGTTGAAGAGGCATGTTTAATGGCTGCTTTGTATTTTCAAGTCTTTTTTTGTGTATTCTTTTTAAACTGGTTCTTAACTGGAGGCTCATTTTCTGGAAAATCTGAGGTTTTGCTTTTACTCTACGCTCTCTTCTAGAACTTTCAGATCCAGATAAAGAGTGAAAAAACACTGATTTGAACTTCCTAGCTTCTGTACTTGGCTTGTTTTTGTCATTTCTTTTTTGTTTGTTTGTTTGGTTTTGTCATTTCTTACACTCCCATCCCAATGGGTTTCAGGCACATCTTCTTTGCATAACACTTGTTGGAGAGGTTTGTGCTCCTTAGCCCAAGTATGGCAGTCCCTTTCCTTCTTTCGTGTCCGTCTGACTTTCCCAGTGAAGAAGTCATCACCACTATCACTGTCTTCAGACATGGAAGACTGTTTGCAGAACCTTTCCTCTGTGCTACCATCAAAATACTCCTCTTCTTCTTCATATAATTCTTCTTGGCTATCACTGTCACCACCAAGCAATCTATCCAATCCTTTCTTCTTATCTATTTGACACTGTTTTCATGTTTGGGTCAGCAGGTGGCTTCTGGAACCCTGCAGAATCCTTTTCTAAAGGTTTTGACAGAGAATTTGGAATGTTCACTGCTTTGGGTCCATGTTTCATCTTGGGCATTTTTTCTTTTGAATTATTTATTCGTTTCTCTGCCCGTATTTTTGGCTTCTTTCATTTTCTGCTCAGTGGTCTTAGTTTATGCTGTGACTTACTTTCTTCATCAACTGAATACAAGGTGTACAAGGTGTTCTTAGAACAATTTTTTTCTGTAGTTTGTTTTTTGTTTTTGTTTTGATACTGGGATTCGAACTCGACCTTGCACTTGCCAGGCAGGCACTTGTGCCACTGAGCTAAATCCCCAGCCCTTCTGTAGTATTCTTAACTTCAGTAGCATTTCATCTTGCATCTTTATAAGTCTTGAACAGCAGCTTTTAGTGTATCTATTTTTTTCTTCAGAAGAGGGTATACGGCTAGTCGAACAATTGCTCTTTCAGTTGCAGTGGAATCCAGCTTTTGGTAGAATTTTTCAAAGTTGATACCTTCCCCAAGAGCTTTAATTACTATATCAGGTTTCATTCCCTCACAATATATCAACTCCATCATAAATGAATGGTTTCCTACATGAGTACTGCAAAGCAGGTAAGGTCTCTTGAGCTCTGTGGATAAAACTTCAGTGGCATGGACTTCTTCAAGTCATCATTCTTTGATTTTTTGAACAGTGCACCTTTAGTAAACGTTTTAGACTTTAGCCCACCAATGCTCTTGACAAGTTTTCTGGTGGTCAAAACTCATATTCTCTTCAATTCTTTTCTCATCTTCACAACCTCATTATTGAGACTGAGCGTTACCAGCTGCATCATAGCAACTTATGGAAGCAGAACCGCTGCTCCTAACT
Source organism: Dolichotis patagonum (assembly GCA_004027295.1). NCBI lineage: Eukaryota > Metazoa > Chordata > Mammalia > Rodentia > Caviidae > Dolichotis > Dolichotis patagonum. The sequence continues at coordinate 140,353 of PVJX010000794.1, forward strand.
TGTGCTTTTGAATATCTGCCATGTCATTTAAGCTTGCTCAGTTCTGATTGGTGTCTATTATCACAGCAGTCTAAGTAATTCTAAAACTGGCTGTCTGAATGGTACCTATGAAGTTTACTGATAAATAAGTAATTGAGTAAAAATATGTTCCATATGAAGTAAGAACAGCATTTTTAACAGTTTTGGTTGTGGATATTTAGATGGAGTAACAACCTCTATCCAGAATTTCATAAGTAAACACAGGGAAAAAAATAAAATGAAAAACATCATCAACCATTTGTTTCTATTTCTCAACTCAGTTTCTTTAACTGATTTGAATTTGCATTCTTCTCCCAAATATATCACATTGTTGGACATGCTATTTAAGTTCTATTAATTCTATTAATTGTGCATTTCACACAAATTTCTATTTTTCCTGAATTCTTATATAATAGTGCCTTCCTCTTAACAGATAGAAAATGAAAGTTTACTGAGAATAAGTTGATTTAGCAACCTGAATTTGAAGTTTGATAGTCACTGTTATATTTTTTAATTTAAAATTACATTTGTAAATTATATAATATGTAAGTGGACTTTGTTTTGAACATTGATGCATGAAAGTATTACCCAAGTACTATCAAGTATATAATCATTACCTTTTGGAGTATAAATAGGCATTTTTTACCTCACACAAATGTGGTGTTTAGTCATCACGTAATGCTAAGCTCTAGTTTATGACTTTGTTAAGGAAGAAAATTTCCTTAAATTCAAAGCAACATGGCTATGCTTCCAAATTATAAATTTGTCTGTTAAATATTAGTAAAAGTAAAATCTCCTGACATTTCAACAGCCTCACACACTTCCTCTCTGTCAGCCACGGTCTCCCAGAAGGAACAGAGCACTTACTCTACAGCAACTGAAAGCGAACATTTCAAAGGCTCAGTTCTACTTTCAGTTATGTGAATGATATTTTCAAAGCCAAAAAAATGCTGGTTTCTGAGTTCCCAGACACATTTTTATAGATTTAAATATGAGATAAAACCAAAACTTGTTTCCTAACAATGTCTGTTTGGAACCAGTTTATTCCCATTAGAGATCAACGGCTTCTGTATGACTGCCTATAGACAGGAAGAGCCCAGAGAGGGCCCAGGTGTGTCACTGCAGGATCCAAGGCCCTGTGTGAGTGCTGGGTAGCTTGGTGGTATGCAAAGAACAAGAACAGTAATCGGGAGAGCGCTGAGGATATTAATGCCAAGTGGACACTGCAGTCCAGTGTGGGAGTAAAAGGAGGAGGAAAGTTCACTTTCTTTTTGCCTGGCTCTACTTTTTCTTTGTTATTAGGGCATCACATCCCAACCTCCCTCACATCACTACCAACCTCCTGCCACCGTAGAAGCTGAACCACCACCAAGTCAATGAAAGTGTGGCAGAATTGCTAGAGTTGATATTGAAGGACCCTTAATGGCACAGTTATTGCCAATGACTGTAGCTAAACTTGTAACTCTGCTGCTATGGCTTGTATCTAGATGTCCTCCTCCCAAAGCCTCTTGTGGTCATAGGTGGAGCTTTCTGAAGGTGGCTCCATCTAGAGTGTGTGATACTGGGATTAAGGATGTGGTGCTGAGATTGATTTACGGTACAATGCTAGGATTAAGGGTGCCCTAACCTAGGTGAGCGCTACCTACCCTAACAGAAAAAGGGCCTCTGTCATTGCTGTTGTCACCTCTCACTTGCTGTTTCTTTGATACTGTGCTGCTTTGCTATCTTCTACTTTCCATGATCAGTTTCTCTCTACAGTGTCTCTGTCATGGGTGCCTCTGTCATGGCACCCTGTCTTGGAGTCAGCTGACTATGAACTGAAATCTCTACAAACTATGAGCCAAAATAAACTTTTCCATTTTTTTTGGTACTGGAAATTGAACTCAGGATCTTGTACTTGCCAGGCACTGTGCCACTGAGCTATATCCCTAGTCCTCCTCCTGTGACTGGGAGTGTCATGTTTTTATCCTAGCAAGGAGAAAAGTGACTAAGATAGATGACAACAAGATTTGCATACATTTCCTGGGCTTGGTCTCACTACCGAGTGCAAAAGAAAGGTGCTCAGAAGTTAAGTTCAACACCTGTTCTAAACATAAGGGAAATAGTACAAGCAATTCTCCACAAAAGTAAGGGTTCAGGTGGGGAATATGGTTCTTAGAGTCCTTGGGGTACAGAGTTCTGAAAACATATACACAAGAGGATGCATATTCACACATACGGTGTTTCACTTCCTCTTTGGTTTGGGACTTTGGATGCATCCAACAGAATCCTTAAAGTCATTACCTTGACTTTCTTTTTTGAAAATATCTTCATGGCTCAAGGTGTATAATATAATATGTAATATTTCTTCACACTGGCAGTAATGACAAGATGAATGTCATTTAGGATGTGGAGTTCCTGTGAATGTAATTGTAAATATTACTCAGCGTACGCATGGTCCAGAATATGTATTTTTATAGAATCATTTTGACACGAAAAGTTTTTAATGAAAACCATTTCTGCTCTTGTGGCACTGGATATCTTTGTTCTTGGTCCCAAGAACAGTTTGGTTAGTAGGTGTGTGGGCACTTTGAGCCATCACATTGCTACAGGGCTGGAGGTGGAATCACCTGCATGCTAGCAAAGAATATCTGCACTTAACCTTCCCCAGACCAAGTTAATAAGAATCTCTGGGAACAAGACACTGACCTGCTTGGTAGAAAGACTTCCCAGGTGATTCTAAGACAGAGTGATTAGAGTGATTCTAACTCAGGCATGGCCAGGTGCTGGGTTGACATGTGTAGCAGGATGGACACATGTGTTGTTGCTTTCAAATCCCTTAAAAGTGGGCTGTTGAAGTTAAATTAATTTATTGGAGACACCTTTGGATACATGCTTGCGCATGAACCAAGGCTAGCTGGGAAAAAGCCTTAGGACCTACTGGCCTCTGCAGCTTTACCTCAGCTGGCTCCTTGCCTGCCAAGTTTCCATCTACCTCCATTTTCCCAGGGAAACTCAGCATTGCACTATTAGAACAAGTTAAAAATAATGAGGAAAATAAATCTGCAGCAAAAACTAATTAATTGCAAAGAGAAGACCAAATGAAATTGATTTGTCCAGAATGTATGAAGTGTCTGATCCTTATTTTTTACTTCCCAGTACTGTACTTCCAACCCTTCATATAAAGGCACTTTTGCTGGCAAAGAATAATCTATTCTTTGCCTCCAGAGATGTGCCCACACTAGGAGGTCGAGACAGGGAGATTCAACAGGTGTCCTGCAGGGCTCAGTCCCTCTTCTCCCAAGATAGCCTTAGCAACTATCCAGGAGGCTGGGGCATCCTCTGCAAATTCCTGGGAGCATCCAGACCCTAGACTCTAGGGCCATTCTCTGAGATACATCCCTGTCATGAGCTATCCAGTGGTAGACTGTGGGCCACAAATGTTGGAGCTGCACCTGGCCAGGGTCTCAGGTGACTGATTAAGGAGGGAGTGGAAGCAATCCCCACCCACCTGGGAAGCCACTGGCACTCCCTTAATGTCAGAGGACTTAGGGAAAACCTGAACTGGAAGGGCAGTTGGCAAGTAGGGCCTGAGGGGTTTAAGTCTCCCTCCGTGGATAGCTCACATGGCTAGATGTCACTGAGTTTTGTATTTCCGCACCTCCTGGCAGCACAATTCTGCCTCCCAGCTGTAGGGTCCACTAGCCTGGCATTCATCTCTGTGGCCGCACGTTCTTGGCCCTTTTCTGGGGGCTGCCAGAATCAGGGCAATTAGTCCCAATTGTGAGGTGGCTTTCCTGATTCAGATGCTTGCCCTCTAAAAGAAAGAAAAGAATGGCATGTATTTGCTAATTTTGTAGGCAGAGAGCAGCTGTCAGATGCTATGGAGGTTTATTATTTCATTCTTGCTAACGTTCATCAAATTTTCAGCTTTCATTGTCTGAGTTCTGAGGCAGGAGCTAGAGGGGAGATACAGCTGTCATACCTAGGAGGCAGGAAATTCAGTGCTGAAAAGTAGTGTTACAATGCTGCAGTTATAATTAAGATGAATTGTCCCCTCAATACATAGGAAAGTATGAGTCATCACACTCCAAATTGACTCTCCTTTGAAAATCACACCTAGTAGGTTTTGCTCAAAGTCAAAGACAAAGTTTAAGTTTTATTTTCACTTTTCAATTAACTCTGAAAATATGAAATGTCAACTGTTTACCAATAAATATCCATTTACAGTTTTTAGTAATTATGAGAAGCAGAAAAATAGGGCCCTTCACATGTCTGAGACATAGGATATGTTTCCCACATTCAAGTTTCTGTTTTCTAGTTAAATATCCAAGCTATTTCTTAGGCTGCCAAACTCTGTGAGGGAGAGGGTTCACTTTGCCCCAGAGTCTTCCCTGGAGAGAGGCTGTTTTGTGTCGAGTGCAAAGTGACTCTGATTCATGGTGACTAAACACTGAAATATTCACAGCCTTCAGCCGGTACCTCTGACCAGGTGTGTCCTTTTTGTGATTACTTCTTCAGCGTCTTCCTCTGATGTCACCTTTCCCTGGTTTCAAAGCAGACGTGTGCTAAAATAGAGCAATGCAAATTCCCCAACCACATATCCACTGAGAGCTGGGGAAAGAGGAAACAGACCCAGCCAGAGGTAGGACCAAGAGAGGCCTGCTTCCTTAACCAGAGGCCAGTCCCATCAGACCCCACCCACCTCTGCCTGCAACTTGTCTCAGGCGACAGTGCCCAGCACACTGTGAGCCATAGAGTCAGGCTAAAATACTAGCAGGGAGGCCAGGGATTTAGCTCAGTGGCATAAGCACCTGCCTGGCAAGCGCGAGGTTGCGAGTTCGATCACCGGTACCAAAAAAAAAAAATACTAGCAGGATGAGAATGAGGAGGGCTGGCAGGGGCTTTGCAGTCTTCAGAAGACTGCTCCTGAGAAGTGGGCTTTGATGGGGGTACATCCCTCCTCAAATACTTGGAAAGGCTGCTGAGCAAGAGAGGAGCCAGTGACTTTTGTATCATTCCACAGGGAAAATTGGGGGGATTTATATTTGGGCTCCACATGATAAAGAACTTCATGGAAATGAAGGCGACATGGGGAGGAATGGGCTGCCTTGTAAAGAAAGGGAGCTCAAAGCCAGTCCATTTACAGGAGGAGACTCAGCAGCCCTTCTGTAGGAACTCAGTGCACAGGGCCATGGAAACAAGAAACCTGGGCTGGCTGGTTTCTGTTCTGTAAAGCTGCATTGGACTAAAGATGTGAGAGTCTCCAAGGTTCTCACTCTGAGGACCTGAGACACAGGAGGGAGAAAAAAGCCTGTTACTGGTTCTTACTCAACCTTCTATGGATTAAGCCTTTTAATTTCCTTTTCCCCCCTTCAGTACATATTATTGTCAGCTCCGAAATATCTCTCCCAGATTATTTTTTCACTATAACTTCGTAACTCATCACTGTAAACACTTTATTTAATATGGGCAGAAGATTTGGGGGGCAAATAGTGACAGGCTCCCAGAGATGCTTTACAAATGTGTGACTGGGTCCACCTGGGAGGGTCATTTGTGTTGTGGTAAAAACATGCAGCTGGAGGAGACAAATGCTGGTGAGGAGAGCTCCTGGTGGTTGGAAACCACGAGGAACTGAGGGCTCGCGGCCCAGGGTGCCTTTGGTATATTTTACTTTACGTCTGGAGCTCCTTTGCACTCAAGAAATATGCACTCATTTTTAAATGCTATTAGCTTGGAATGGAATCTGAAGGCTCACACAAGGCCCAGATCCCAATCACCTCCAGTGTTAAAGCTCCAGGGACTTTGAGTACTCTCTAACCCCAGGGAAATGGGATCTGGACCAATAGACACCTTGGTTTGTAACAACAAAATCATTTTCCTATCCCCACGACTGGCCTTGGGGCTCCCACCCCATTGGTTACCCCCATTAGTCCTTCCTCTTCTCACATTCTTTTTGGTGGCCTTGCCTGGCTCACTAGATTCCCTCCAAAGTCACAGGGCTTATGGAGCCTCACTGTGGATATAGTGTGACGTACACTGTAAGTGTCTCCAAAAGGAGTCAGAGTTAGTGCTCAGAGACAAAAGGATACTTCCATGATGAAATTGCCAGGATTCCGTTGGTAAGGACTGAGGCCAGCACTCACTAATAGGAAAGCTGAAGGTATTGAGGAGGACACTTTGCTGGGGGGGGGGGTTGTCTTTAAAACTGAGATAAACGTTCAGCCATTGCGTTACTGTGATTGATCTCGATCAACCACAGAGTCAATGACTAGCCCAGAGTGAGGGATGAGGTCTTATTCTGGCAGGTCTCAGAGATACACAGCATCTGTCACTGAGATACGGCAGCTGCTAATCCCAGTATCTAAGATGAGAGGGTATAAGAATCCAGGTTAGAGCTGACATTCACATGTTTTGCTCCACACTCACCAAAATTTGTTTCAGTTTTAGGGATATTGAACAATTCTCCCCCGAAGTCTCTGCAAGTGGTAACCATCCTGTTCCTGGTCCTCAGTTTGCTCACTTCGCTGCTGAGTTCTGGGTTTACCTTCTACAACAGCATCAGCAACCCCTACCAGACATTCCTGGGCCCAGTGGGCGTGTATACCTGGAATGGAATCAGCGGTGAGTTACCCCGAGAAGTACACGCTCCACAGTTGACCTTGTCCTTTTTCTCTCCACCTCTCTGCCTCTCATTCATACACATGAACATATACATGGCACACCGTGGAAAATGATAAGGACCAACCATGTGCTGGGTCCTGTACTGGGGACTGAAGTTTATTTTTGTCAGTCTATAACATTTATGAAGTATGTCTAGCAGCAATTGTTTTAAGTGTACTGGTGACAGGCAAGAACTGGGAGGCGAGGGGGCTGTTAAAATAGATAAAGCAGTCTTTGCTTTTAAGAATCTGATGTAAAGAGTCAGATAAAACATGTGAATCAGCAAAACAACCACTGGGCTCTTGCTAAGTGCTTATCTCAAAACTAGGCTCTATATGATGTACACACGCATGCATATAGACGTATTTATTTTTTCCTGCCTTCATAAAACAGAAAGCTGACTTGGGCTTTAGAGATGATGGTTTGTGAAAGAATCACAAATAATGTCATTTAGGAGGCTCTGTCCTAGCAACACCCTACTTGTGGGCTATTGGGGTGTAGGCTGTTGTGTGGTGTTGCTAGGTGGTTTTGTTTCATGGGTGGGCGCTCTAGCACTGGACAGAATGGTGGTGGGAAGTAGTTCCCAGCTCTGACCACAGTAGCTTGGACTCTCACTGGGTTCTTCCAGGGCTCTGTGGCTAACACGTTTGCCCAGAAGCTGGGCCAGGGCCACTGAAGAGGTCTTTGCCCAATCTCCTCTGCCTTCAGTGTCTTGCCCCTGCTAAGCAGCCACATTTTTCCACTCTGTCCTACATCACGACTTGATCTAGGGAACAAAGCCGTGATCTACTAAGGGGATGGTTCCAGAGTGGGCTTCATGTAAATTCCCATGCTTTTTAGCGCAGGAAAGATGCTTTGGATACTGAGGTGTCAGAAAGTCTTGAACTGTGGGCAGCTCCCTCTTGTGCCTACATGGAAGATCATTTTTTACCACTTGCCTGGAGAGTAGAGAAAAAAAGAGAGTAGCATTGGTTTGTTTGCATGCTCTAAGCACATCACACTTCTAAGCAGCAATAATGTTACTGAATTCAGAGCTGAGATGTACAAGCCAGGCCCAGGACATCCCCGGCCTGCATAGGTAGCAGGAAGAAGGATGCATTTTTTTAAATATCCAAGAGGTTCCCAGTTGTTAAATCAGAAGTACAGATAGCTGCCATACTTTCCAAGGCAAACCTGAATTTTCAGTAACATTACGTATTCACACGGATTTGGGTAGGAATGAGGATGGCTTAGTCACATTCATAGAGGACTGGCTTCATCTTTATGTGGTTCTGTTTCCTAGGGATAAAAACAAATTCCCCAATTTCATGGCACCCTTTCCAAGAAACTTACAGTATCCGCAGAATGCACACTACTCTCTCTTGTCATTTTACAGTGGGGGTTGAGTGCCAAGGTAAAGGGACTTGGTTACAAATCAAATATTCTCACCTAAATGCGGTAGTTCCTTGCCTCAGGTTAGTGCTATGACTATTTCATCTCAGGCATCTAAACCAAAGACAAACCTGTTGGCATCCAACGCCAGAGTAAGAAGTAGATTATTTTTATTTTTGCTCATGCAACTAACAGTCTAAGAGAAGATTCTTCAGGCATGGTTGGATTCAGGGTCTTGGCTCATGTCCTCTGAACTCTGCCCTCATCTCTCTATCTCTTGATTATCCCCAGTGTTTTTGCTCCATTGTTATGTAGCTGGCTTCATCCTCTTAAAAGTTCTAAGCTTTCCGCAGCTCCAGGAGGAGAGGTCTGTTATTTCCCAGCAAAGAAGAGAGATTCCTTAGATAGATAGCATTGCCCTCTTCTATGGCTTGAATCTCACTGGCCAGTAGTGCTGATTGAACTATCAGTCCACCCCGAGGAGCTTGGGCTGCACAGTCCTTCCCCAGGCTCAGGGGTGCACGGGGGAGGAAGGGTAGTTCTCAGAGAGGAAGCAGGAGCCGGTGACAGGGCGGAGGCCTGTTGTGGGCTGACACTTCTCCGTCCGAACCCTGCAGGGCTCAAGCCTGTTTCCCCCAAGCTCCACTTCGCTTTTCTTCCGCAGCTGAGTAGAGGCTGACTTCACACAAATCAGAGGTCTCATGCATGTTTTCTGTGGAGAAAAGCAAGAACAAAGAGGTGAGGCAGCCTTCTGCCCAGCCCTCCCTACCTCTGCCACAAAGAACTGTGTGGTGGTGAAGGCATTGCCTCCCCCACCCCCAACACACACATCACACATACATACGTACTCCCAGGGGCAAGTTCCAACAGACAGTGGTGGGGAGTGGGGCTGGAAGCATCTGTATAAGATTTGCATTCTTAAGAGGAGCTTGGAGGGAGGCTTTGGCAGCCACAGCTTTTTCTAAGTGCCCTGTATGGCCCATTGGGTCCCATTGCTTTGCTAGCCAGACTTTGCTCTCATTTTGCTCTCCAAGGACCCCTGATTTTCTCTACCCACTATAACTGTTGCAGAATTTAATGAAAACTGTAAGTTTGCAGGTCCATAATGGCTTGTATACAGAGATGCCATTGCGGCCTCTTGGCCTCAGGCTGACTTCTGGGAGGAGCCAGAAGGAATTATGCAAACCTCTGTGGGCTGGGTTTGCTCACATTCCCCGGAACTGGCAAGTGTGGGTGGGGTCCAAGAGGGTAGAAAAGAAAGTGGTTTTTTGGTTTGTTTGAGTTGGAAAAAAGCAACAGTGCCACCTTCTGGGTCCCAGAGCCTGGGACCCTTCCCCCTACCTCTGCACCATACTGGCCTAGTACCGCCTGACCGTGTCTGCAGGGCATATTTCTGCAGAATTTCACAGATTGTCTTCTCTAAATACATCTGTGTCTCAGGTCAGGGACTCAGGAAACCATGAAGTGGGTCACATAGTCCAGCAGTGACAGGCCGGGGCTAAAGCCAGTGTCCTTAGTCTTAAGGAACTTTTTATCTACCCTAGGGCCTCCACCAGTCCCTCACAAACCCTTTTGTCCCACAGATCTGGAGAAGTTGGACAGCTGGGGGCAGTGCAGAGCCTGAGGCTCCTGGCATTCTATCCCTAAAGGGATCTCAGGTCACACTGCATCTGGGTGCTGGCCCCTCCCAATGCAAATCAAAGCTCCAGGGAGCCCACTTCAGAAAAATGTGTTTAACCCTGTGTCCATCCTGCCCCTTTATGATTAAGTTTTTATGAGAAATTTCACAAGAGAAAAATGAAGGATAATTAAGGCATGTGCGGTGCCTGGAGAGCATCAGAGGAGCAGGGCTTTTGTTCCTACAGATTATTAAGAAATAACACCATTATTTTGAGAATGAAGTCTGACATCAAGGACTGTTAAAATGTTCTTCTCATATAAAACCCCTCTAATTAGGCCTCTCAGAGGAACGTTTGGAGAATTTCCCTGCATGTGGGTTACAGCCAAGGCAAGTCTGACGCCAGAATGTCCACTGAGCTCAGCACATCCTGTGTGTGTCAGCGGATCAACCCTAAGGACATCTGTCCTGGGGATTCCCCTGACTCCGCCCATGCTCCGCAGACCCTGCCTGGCCCCAGGGCTCATCGGACTTATGGCGAGTCCTGACCATCCTCCTTCTCATCCTCTCTTCCTACCCTTTTTAATAACAGCTTTATTGAGCTATAAATCAGCTGCTGTATAGTTCACCCATTGAACGGACAACATCCAATGTTTTTTAGCATCTTCTCAGACACCTGCAAATATCACCTACCGTCAATTTTAGGATATTTTCACCAACTCGAAAAGAAAGCCTATGTCCTTTAGCTGTCACCTGCCTCCCAAACTACATGCAGAGTGAAACTCGAACTCCTAAACCAGTATTCTCTGCTCTGCTGGGTGGCCCCATCTCCATATGCAGTGGCTGGGATCCTGAGGACCTCCCCCTATGGACCGATTCCTCTCTCAGTCCATGATGCTGCTGGCTCACTTCTGCCCACCTATGTCTTTGTTGAGGCTGCTTCTTTCATCTGTGGTGCTAGCTATCTTCCTCTGCCTTTCTGGGTCTTGTTCAGCCATCCAGCCCTCTCTAGACACCTGCCCTATTGACTCTCCTAGCCTTTCATCTGTTTGCTCCTTCACTCAGCACACAAACCACATGCTTTGTACCCTAGGAAAGGGGATATGCGATAGACCACTTGCACAGTGACTGATGCAGAAGGAATTTGAGCCTGGAAGTTTGGTCCTGGTCGGCCTCTGCCATGCACAATGTTTTGTGCCTCCAATCTACTTTGTGTCTTAACCTTGTTTTTATATTATTTCTAATGCTTGGAAGATAAATTCCAGTGTAGGTGGGCAATACATGCGCATAGACTACAGGTTCCATAAAGAAAATAAGTGATATTAAAAGCATATTGCTGCATCATTTATGAAACTTAATCTTCTTTTCAGCATTCTCCATTTTCCTGGCAATGCTACTATTTGTGGGAAACACACAGTCCGGTCAACTTTCTGAAGAATTGTCCCTGAAGCTTTATCCAACAATCACAATCAAAGAAACGACCCACAGTTATGGATACTCATTTTGGCTCATACTACTCATCATTCTTCTAAATGCAGTCACTGTGATCATCATCTTTTTCTACCAGAAATCCAGACACCAGCAGAAGCAGGCGGAGAGAAAGCCAGTGGAATTTGCTCCCAGGGATGGAATTTTATTCTGAATTTCATTTTATGTCATTTGGCATTGTGTCTGTTCCATTGTACATAAGTTCCCTGAGCAGTAACTGGTTAGCTTCTATAACCATCAGTGCGGTAAAGTGACTGTCATTTGTGGTAGCTTTTATATCCTGTGACACTGTGTTCTTCATGGATACTGTTTCCTTGGTGTTTCCCCACCAGAGTAGGGGAGATGGGTGGAAAAAATGTTGTCTGTCTAGGTTGTGGTCAGGTAATAGAATGATTATGAGCCTGGAGATCTCTCCAACCTGGTCTCATCCAAAATAATAAAGGTTTGCGATCTGCACCTTTACTTTGATAAGCTCAAAGCTCTGCAGCGTCTATGATCTCATAATCCTCAGGAGGGATCAGGTACTTTTGTTCTACCCTGTAATGAAGACTCATAGGTTCAGAGATATTTAGAACTTGTCTTTCCAGGACCAGGGGTTGAAGCCAAAAAGAGAGATTCATGAAAAAAATGGCCTGTTTTTTCTTTTTTTTCTGGAGCCTTTGCTGCTATCATACACTGAAACTCAGTTGTGTGTGGTGGATAGATACATAATCCTCAAACTCCTTATGAGGTTCTGTAGTGCAGTTTTTGGTGGGATGACATTCAATGTAAGATCAGGACAAGTAGAAATCACAGCTCTATGATCTCTTTGTTAAGGAGAATATAAGCATTGTTGTCAGTTTCACAGGATTGTGGCAAAATGAGTCAAATTGGAAACAGAACATTTTAACAAGTTCTAGCAACCGCTCCATCAGCCAGCCCTTGGCTTATTTACGGCAGACCTAGGTGTAGTTGGTCAAATAGGAGCACCTCGCACATTAGCAGACTCCAGCTCAGCCAAAAGCTGAGGAGAACACAGGTCAAGCAGCATGGCCTGCAGGTATGAGCTCTCGGAGTGGAGATCAGGCCATATGTGCCACTTGGACAGTGAGAAACCCTCCAACAAGAGGTGTCGCGAAATTGGATCTATTCCTGAGCAGATAGCCAGGCAACCAGGAAGAGGAAAGGCACCAAAATGAATTTCACCTACTTTTCCAGGAGGATATTTTCCTGGAAAATTGATCTTAAAATATTTTGAGCTTCACTACGCCACATGTTGGCCAGGTTGAATATGGCAAGTGTTGTGAAAGGGTCACTTTTCCTGTCTTGGTGAAACGAGGGCTAAGATGAGCAGGGTTTCTTTTTACCAAGTGTAAAGGAGAAGTCTTTAGATAGAGGACATATTGTTTAAGAAGACGTCAAAGTTGGGAGACCTTCTTACTTATTATTCTTTTAAAAAATCTGATTTAGAAATCTGCACTGGAACCTGACGCAGAGCCAGCCCTGTGCTGACCTGAGTACTTGCTCTCATGGGGTTTACTATTGAGTGGTGAAGACAGACACCATAAGCAATCGCTCAGTTCCATGTACAACAAGTTCTTAGTCACAAAGTTGAGCTTATTCTTTGAATGATCAGCTTGTTCCGTCACCCCCCATGCCCCACCCACAGTGCTACTAATTCTAAGTTACGCTATTCATTTATTCTAGAACTTGGAACATATTTTGGAAGTCAGATCATCAACAGTGAAAATTTCTACATTATTAGTACCTAGAAACATTTATATTCTTTAAAGTGTGAGTTTTATATCAGATTTTGAGTAATGAAGAGAAAACGGAGGCAGGCGACAAAGCCCTGCTAACAATTGCTGAACAGGTACTCGCTTGCCAGTGTCAGTGGTGTTGTGTAATGGAGAGAGAACTACAATTATTCCTCTCAGCATCCGAGCAGAGCTTAGTTTTCTTGGAGGACACATTTTCCTAATCTTTGTATCACAGGTGACCTTTAAGGAACCATTTAATACATTTGGAATCAGGTCAATGAAATTCTGTCTCACAATCCAGGATATGAAGAGAATGTCTCCCTTACTCTGTTTTAAGTAGAAGGTAATGAAGTGCACACGTGTGTTCAGGAGGAACCTTGTTAAGCAGGAACTCGACCTGCGTACTGCTTATAAGCACAGGCACTATTGAACGACACAACCCGGCTCCTTGTTCCAGACGCAAGATGGGTCTCTTAGTGAACACCCATGCCACAACCAGAGGAACTCGTTTTCTTGGCTTTTTTTTTAAGACAAAAATGTTCTCGAATAGTAGTTTGCTATTTTAAAACTACTTTATACATGTGAATTTTCTTGCATTTCTGGAATGCATACACTTGAAACACCATTTCAAAGGGATTTGAGCTACTTCGCAGAACCAGTGTTTCAGGAGACATGGAATGACCCCTAATTAACACACCTGGCCTTGTGGTGAGGTAGGTCGCAAGATTCATTCACATTTCCAAAGTTATATAAAATATCGCGATCATCAATGTAGTCTTCAGAGAAATCAACCCTTTATACCAGCAACAAAAGATTGATGAGCCGATGTTGGCGAAGAACTCTGGGAGGCAGGAGGTAACTTCCCCGTGTGCTTTGCCATTGTCGTTAGGTTTTGTTTGATCATCTCAAGCACCTGGGGTTTCGATAGAGCACTGCTGCCTTGGATAGGGCACTTTAAGGGTTCTACAACATGGTGCTGCAACCAGGCTCTCACAGCTGCGCACTCTCCACACCCCGAGACGTTACGGTGGAGTTGTAGGTAGACACGTCAGCCCCGCCACCCACTCAACCTCTTGCAGGCTGGAGGTGCCAATGGCAGAGGTGCCAAGCAGAATTTAGAATAGGTGCGCCCCTGCTACTTGTCCAAGAATCCTCAGCAGCCTTTCTCTTATGCTGGAACAAGTGATTTAGTGTGGACAACCTAGAGTAATGTCTTCTACAGCCAAGACAGAGACTTGAGCATGGTAGTTGTGGGGCAGGGATGGTTCAAAGTTAGGACCCTTCCTGACACTGCAATCTCACTTTGGAGAAAGCTGGGACTCCTAGGTCTATGGGCCCCTTTGGTCTTTCCCTATCTAGTACTCACAACCCCAGAGGCCTTGGACAGATAAGGTCAACAGCCAGTGCTGCAGAAAGGAAGACCTTTGTGACAACTGAAGGTATGGTGGCCCTCTGGGGCAAGTTCTCATTTATTGTCTCCACCTTCCAGCATGTGAGCACTCAGATGGGGGGGTTCATCTTATAACCCCCTGGTATCTCCTAACCAATTGTCAGAAATCAAAGCCATTAGTGACTGCCCCTCCTTGAGCTTCTTTGAGGACTGTAAAGTTAATAATAACTAACAGAAAGGACAATCTATGGAATTAAGCAGAGAAGGCCTGGAGTCAGACCACCTGAGTCTGCTGTGGGTTCAGAGATGCCTTCTTCAAATGTCTGTGAGCTGGAGAAAAATAGCAAGGTTAACTCCCAGGCTGTGGCAAGAATGAACCTAAGTGCTCAAGCCCTGCATAGCCAACTGCATTCTTGTTGTTTAATTCAGATGAAAATTGTGAATTGAGAAAATGAAGCTCTGATAGCAATCCTGATGTCACCAGGTAATGCTGGGTATCAACATTTGACGTGGCCAGTTTTTGATCACTGCTGCTGCAGGTCGTCACCATCCAATGCCAACTTGTGCTGGACACCATAGGTCAACTCTGTTGGGTGTTGATCTCTGCTGCTGGTGTTCATTGCCTGGTGGTCTCCGGAGCTCTCCAGTGTTAATGGCTCTGAATGTCTTTCTTTAGTAACATTTGCTGCCATATTACTAAGGATTTAAAAAAAATTACCAAATACATTTACCAGACTGCTGGAGCCCACACTACCTAAGAAATAAATCACAAGCAGGTTCATGGGAACAACTAATCAAGTCTTTATTTTAGCAGGGCACAGTGCTCAGTACCCAAGAAGCCTCCTAGATTAAACTCAAGAAGTGGCTGGAGATTGCTATAGCCCTGTTTCAGTGAGGGGCAGGGCTAAAAGCGCGCTAGGAATGTTGGGTATGCAAATAAGAGGCCCAATTCCTCCCTTCCTGATTTTAGCCACCCCAGGCTTATCCCTCCTTTTAAAAAGGCAACAGTATTGTCTGAAGTGGCAGGAGAGAGGGAGGGGACCACACAGCCTGGCTGTACTCACTGTTGGAATGGACAGTGGCAGTTTGATTGCCAGGGAGGACATTGGAGCAAACTGTCCCAGTCCACTGGGATGAAGAGGAGCAAAGGGAAGTGAGCCCAACAGTGACTGACCAAGTTATATTCCACCTTCAGCTGGTACAGGAAGGACGAAGAGTCAGATGCTTTTTTCTATTTCACCGAAATTCTGTAGCACATGAAGGAAATGATGAAGGTGAGACCTGTGCCACTACCCTCAGACTGCAGGCCACATTCTTTTGTTCTGGAGATAAACAAGCAGTAAACACAAAATATTTACACCCAGAGGGCTTAATACCTAGATCTCTCAGCACCCAAGATTGGCAAGTGGCAAAACAGAACTACACATGTCTCAAGGTGCGTCCCATCTCTCTAACTTAATTCCACTAACATAGAACAGTTAGTACAAGCCAGAGCAGGCCTTTCTACCAATCATAGGCTAAGGATCACCTCTCCATCAGTCTTTTAAGGGTTTTGTCCTGTCCTGGGACCTGTCTCTCTCACTTCCAAACAATACCCACAGTTGAAGAAGTAGAATCAGTTCTTGGCAAATTCTCTAACACAGGCACAGAAACTCCCCAAGGTGTCTGAAACAACCTGTGGCCACGGATAATCTACTGCTGCTATTACCTACACATACATATGGGTTGCGTCTCAGGGATGCAATCCTAACAGAGTGAATTATGGGTAAGGATATGCACATTAACAGAGAGGGCATGATTCTGCAGGAATCTGTCAACACACATCCAGGGCAGCACTCTGGGAGGGACGTGGACTCTCAACCAGAAATAAAAGATCTCTTTCCCCTATCCCTGGGGCAGCAGTGAGCCTTGTACCAGCCTGGTCTCAATAGCATACTTGTTTTCTGCCTTCAGTACATATACTTTCCCTGCCTCTTCTGTATGTTTTGTTCAATTCTTTGTTCAGGACATTAAGAACCCGGAAAGAAGCCTCATGGGCCCTTCTGGTAACAAATTTGTTTGCATCAGTGCTGGGGGTGGAGTCAGGGGCAAAAGGATAGAAGTTTCCTGCTCGGGAAGTTCCCAAACCGGAAGTGTGGCATTCCTGGGAAGCCCTGTAGGACTGAACAAAAGTCATCATTTGAGGAGGGAGGTCTCCCACACACTCAAAAAAGGACTTTATGATCCTTAAAATAGAAAGGTGGGGCGCAGATGATTCCTGATAACCTGAGCACTGGAGATTGGAGATGGAACCGAGATGTGGGATTCTTTGGGACTTGAACTACCACTTCTTGCTATGTGATAGCCTTTGGCTCATTTTGTAGCCCAGGCTGGTCTTAAATTTGCAACGATCTTCCCGCCTCAGCCTCCTGAGTGCTGAGGTTGTAAAAAGTCTGAAGTCCACATCCAAGTCCTAGACTCTGGCCTCCATGGGCCATTTCCAAGCCTGTGTCATTCTGAGCATCCGAGTGTGCTGGGTTCTTGCACTGTTTAAGTGGGTAAACATCCACCTTTTGGTTAGAAAATGTAACCGACTGTGCCACACACTGCTAAGTGCATATTCTCTTCTCAGGCTTCCTGAATGACTGATGGATTTAAAACCATCACATAACTTCTTTTTGATGACTCCATCACAGTCTTAATCAGGAAATATTATTATTATTATTATGGTTTAGCGGAGAGAGAACATACTGTGTTAAAAATTTTAGGCCCAGGGACTCCTTAGTGAACAGATGTTTACTGAGGCCACATTGCTGGAAGGACACAGAGGAGGTGCTGGGATCACTGCAGTGTGCACTGTTGATCCAAGGCATTACAGAGAAGCTGGGCAGATGGCTCAGAATCCACAAAGCAAAGTGGCGTATGAAGCAGAACTGCTGGAAGCTATGTTGCATCTCAAGGGGAACCTAAACTTGCAGGGCAACTTCTACAGACAGAGGCGGCCTTAGCTCCATCGCCATCGTCAGTGTTGGTTAGGCAAATATGCAAGACTCTGCATCAACACTCCACACAGCAAAATAAGATTCCCCACATCCCAGACCTATTCTGTCAATAGTGTAATCGCAACATTCACAGAAATGAGAGGTTTTTGTTTTTGTTTTTTGGTACCAGGGTTAAGATGAGAGTTTTATAGGAACATATAGAAGGTTTCCATCTGACTTGGAATCTTCACAGACTGTGACAGGGTTGAACCTTAGAGATGATTTACTACAACTTCTCATCATTCATAGTCATAGAGGAGATCTGTGGCTTTCTTGTATCTGCTTTCTCATTTGAAAAATAAAAAGGTAGCTGTTGGGTGTGGTGTTACATAACTGTACCTTAGATGCCTAGGAGCTTGGGGCAGAAGGATGGAAAGTTTGAGATCATGCTGGACAATATGGCAAGATCTAGCCTGAGAGAGAGACAGAGAGAGAGAGAGAGAGAGAGAGAGAGAGAGAGAGAGAGAGAGTGAGAGAGAGAGAGAGAGAGAGAGAGAGGAGAGGCCATTTAATGTAGCTTGTCCTTAAAAGGAGCATGTTTATAAATACCAAATTTAACAACATCAAGGTTCCAAGTCATATGGAATGTTCCTCAGAATGTTCCTATAAAACTCTCATTTTAGTAAAAGCTGTTACTCCACGATTGATACAATGGGCTCGAGATGTGGGGAATCTGACTTTGCTGTGTAGAGGTGTTGATGTGGTCTCTTCAGTGTTTGCCTAACAAAGTCCAGTGAGTGAATAGCGATGATCGTAGGTATATTAAAAGGGATATGGAAAATTCATTTTCTTGTTTCAAAATGAGGAATGCTTTACCAAATAGCTTTCAGTTGCCAGACTTCATTTTTCAATTTCATGGATTGAATTGTGTCCCCACCTCAGATTCACATATTCAAGTCCAATCCCTGAAGTTACTATACGTGGAGGGCCTTTAAAACAGAGTTAATTGAAGTCTTTGTGGTGGGCCTGATACCATTTTCCTGGTTTCTTTACGAGAGATGGGAGAAACACCACGGGATGTGTTCACAAGGAAGACTGCCATCTCTTTGCAGGCCAAGGAAAGGGGTCTAAAGAAACTAACCCGGCAGCCCCCTTCATCCTGGAATCCCAGCCCTGACAGAAAACAAATACCTATTGTTTAAGGCCTTGTTTGCATGGTATTTTTGTAACCTAGCAGACTAATATGCTTCATGCAAGTGCCAAGGAGCCTGTGGGGTACTGCTGCAGACACTCTAGGACCTAGAGATCCCTGGCTTCCAAATGACACCCCAATACGCAGAAATCACATCCTTCTGTAAATGCCTTTTCCTCTGAAAAAGTTATGTGGCTACATTCTGATCCAAGTCAACTACTTCCAGGGCAGGTGATAAATCACCACCTCCAATGTCATGGTTAGAGAAGTGTTCTGCTAATATAAAACCATCTAGCTTAAAGCCACCATGAAAATCTTAAAGTCATGGACTTGTCAAGCAAATCAAAACTTGCAGAGAATGATGATAGGAAGGTAGAGGATACATTGTGACTTTTAAGACTTTATTTTAGGACAGAGCAGTTTTAGGTTCACAGCAATGAGAAGGCATAAAGATTTCCCACATGCTCTTTGTTCCCAAACACATACAGCTTCCCCGTTATTAATATCCCCTGCCAGAATAATTCATTTGCAATTGCTGAACCCATTTTGACACCGTAGTCATGATCACTGAAGTCCACAGTTACATTAGGGCTAATTCATCACTTTTTCAAGGAGTCTTAAAAAGATTGATTGCATATAAGATTCTTCATGGCTGTAGATCAGAAGGGCTCAAAGCTGCTGGACTCAGGTCTGCTTTGAACTCTTAAAAATGATAGAAGACCCTAAAGAGCTTTTGTTTATGTGGACTCTATCTATCAACATTTATTACAATAAAAATTAAAACATCATTTTTCACAATAACTTTTTATTTATTTGAAAATCATGGTAAACTATTACATATTACTATAAGTCAATTTCTTTTGGGTGCTGAAGATTGAACCCAGGGTCACACACACGCCTGGCAAGTGCTCTGTCACCTAGCTGCAGGCATCTCTAACCCGATTTACATTCACTTTGAGACAGGGCCTCAGGAAGGTGCCTAGCTTGGCCTCAGACTTACAGTCCTCCTGTCTCAGTCTTCAGAGTAGCTGAGATTTAAGCCACCACATGGGTCTGAGTCACCTATTTTAATGAAATGTAACCACTTTTTAAAAAAAGTAACTTAGTGAAAGAGTGATGTTCACTTATGTTTTTGAAATCTAATACCTTGCTTAAAAAGACAGCTGGATTCTGACATCTCCTTCAGTCTTTAATCTGCCACCACCAGTTATTTTGTTTGAAGAAAATCTAGTCTTACATAGAGATATACAGTCATACCTCATACTCATCTTTAATTCATCCAGGAACTCATTCTGCCCTCAAACTGACAAGTATCAAGTGAGTTTTTCCTATAAGAAATAACACAATTAAAAATATTTCAAGAACATTCCCCAGAATTTCATATTATACTGGGCTAATATTAGTCTTTCATTGAGTTAATATAAACCTTTTAGACTTAATGGCATAATTTAACATTTTTATGACCTGTGATTAGCATTTAAAATGCAGAAAAATACAAAACAGTAATGATGAGTAAGTGGGGATTCTGCCCTCTTCAGGACGGACCATGAAAGTGTCACAAATGCCTAGAAATGAAACATTTTTCTTACTAAAATGTGAGGAGAGTGCCTGCCTGGCAACTGTCACACCCTGAATTTGATTCCTGGTACAGAAAGAAAGAAAGAAAGAAAGAAAGAAAGAAAGAAAGAAAGAAAGAAAGAAAGAAAGAAAGAAAGAAAGAAAGAAAAGAAAGTCAGACCAGGTTTTACAGGTTCTGCAGCTGTTGAGTACTGAGGTCTGACTATAGTTAGAAGGAGTAGAAGTATTTTAACAACCTTTTAGATATCAGTGGATATTCTTTGATGTACACAAAAACTTGACAAATGGCAGTTACTTTAAATGTCTGTTGCAATGTGGAATCTTCGATGGGTACATATTGGTGACTGTTCCCTCCTCTTCCACATTAAAATCTACTGGTCTCTCTTGTATTGTGAATAAATTACCTACCTCTTCATGATTTTTGTAACATTCAATATTGATCATTTGGAAAATACTGGTTCACCTGTATCACCTAGCTTATCCAAAACTTCCAAACACTGACACATTCTTCCTGAACTTCAAAAATTCACATTTGTTAATATCACCAAGAATCTCACTAGGAAATCTTTTAAAGTATTTAAATGCTAGTTTCATAATGGCATATACAAGTTTTCTAACAGTCTAATGTAGCTTGAAAACTCAAATTTTATCACTGGTACTCAATACTGTTAATTGTTTTTCTCAAGATGTCAGACTCACTTTATTAATTTTGAGAAAATGCTGCCAAATACCCCAAGATGAAAAAATAGTAGTTTGTCATTCGTTCTTTCAAGTTAAAATGGAGTTCGGTGTTGGATTCACAATACAATCAAACTCACACAGATATTTCTTTGAGATGACAAGACTTCAGTTATCTTTATCAAAGCCATTTCTAAGCAAAACTGGATTCTTCCCCTTCAAACACACGGTGGTGATGAATACAGTGACAACTGTGCTTTGGTGCAAATGCATTGATTTGCACTCAGGTGCAAGCCATTTTACCTATCATCACTTTTCACTTGGTCAAGTATCAACCCAGGAGAGAAAATATCCAGTTCGGTATTGCAATTACATGCCTCCTCCCAAACTTTGCCATTCTGGAATAAGTGGGCAGAATAAAATGTATTAAATAAGTGTCACATCTGGTTTTGATCTTTCCATCAATTACGTGTTCATGTGGAATTCCCAGGATTCAGAAAGGCTTGGGATCCTCGTGACTGCTCTCTGTTTATTTTGTTAGATTCACTTTCATGTGTGTATCTTCTTAGACTGGAGCAAAGATCCCTTCTCCAAAAAGGAATCATTTTAAAGGAGATCTGTCAGAAGCCAAGCTGGCTTGAAGACTTGAAGTTTGCAGCACCATCAAAAAAATATTTGAATAGTAGCTCACTGAATCTGGAGAAAAATGAGCTCATTAACTGTGGGGACATCAACATCGAAATCTGAAGTGTCACCATTCATTTCCAAATGGTCTGGTCTATGTCTGATCTGCAAGACGGTCACACTGTCATTGGTGATCACCACCCTGCCCTGTTCCTCTTGGTTTGTAGATGCGCTTTTTTGCAGACCAATACAGAGGGGATGAGGTTGTTGACTGTTACGGTTTAGATTTCAAAAGTAGGGGACTTTCAGAAGCTGATGGATCATGAGGGCTCTAATTTACCAGAAGATTAATCTATTGGTGAGGTTATAATTTGACGGCATCGCTGGGATGTGATGGAAATGTAGGAGATGGAGCCTTGCTGAAATGAGTGGGTCATGGTGCCAGGGCCCTGGGTACTATATTTAGTCCCTGGCTCCTCTCTAACGCTTTTTCTGTGCCTCTCTGATGCCATTTTGTTGGCGGCTTCCCTCTTCCATGATGTATCTTTTCACTGCAGGCCTAAAGCAATGGAGCCCACTGACCATGGACTGAAACCTCCAAAACTGTGAAACAAAATATATCTTTCCTCCTCATAGTTCTGCATCTCAGATATTTGTAACAGTGACCTGTTGACCATGACTATTCTGGTACCTTTTCTTAAATCACAATTAGCGTTTTATCTTACAAAGGCTCCATCTCATTTTTTTCAAGAATATAATCATATATATGTCCATGTGTATGCACAGATGACCACCGAGCGCTTTCCCAGTCTGCTGACATGTGCTCCGCGGTGTCGAAGTGAGCTAGGAGGCAGATGCCAAGCTGCATACTGCCAAGTCTGTCTCAGCGGAGGTCCCAGTGGGCAGACCAGCCAAGCCCTGCAGTTTGAGACTCCTCTCCAGTGCTCCCGAATTGCTGCTGTGTCTTGGGCTCCAAAATAGTCGGGTCCTAGGGGTTTAGTTTCAGACTGAGGAAATTCATACTTTTTGTTTCTATTTTTAAATACAGGAAAAACAAATAAGAAAGAAGGAATAATTTTACTAACTCTTCAGAGAGACTTCTTTTTTAAACCCTAGGCTGGGAGTCAGTGGTCTCTCCATCTGGATCCAAGGTGACCATTTATATTTGTCACAATATCATTCTAGCCCACTCTCTAGCTCGAGGGCTGTGGTATCCAGTGTAACTATTGTATTCACTGGACTCTGACCTAAGTATTATTTTTTTCCTGTGTTCTCCTTCTTAGGTAAATAATCTCTTTGCTTGCTTTTGTTTGTTTATTTTAATTTTATATCTCACTGCTGTTCAGATACTCATTTATAGAATGTAGTATGGTCTGCTTCCAATTTGCAGATTTTGTATTTTTGTAAACCTGAAGATTCCTGGCCAACTTTCCCTGCCTCAGGCCTTCTTCCAAAAGAGAGTAGCTGTCTTTGTCAGCCTAGGCACTGTGCTCAGTGCTAGAAATACACAGCTGAAGTGGGGGAATGCTACAGAGCCCCCGAGGAGGAGCAAATTGGAGTGAACAAGTGGAGTCCCGGAGAAGGAAAGGATGTATTTACAGAGCTCAGAAGATGGTCCTGCAAGTGGAAGGGGGACATAGTGACTCTCCTCATGTGCCACAAGAACCTCTCTGGAGAACCACTTGTTTAGGAGCCAACAAGAACTTTGTCCTATAACAGAATCCCATGGCCCACGTACTCTTTTGTGCACCAGTCTCAGTTCTGAATTGACTGATTCCAAAGGTTAAACAAACCAATCAGCAATGTAAGAATACTTCCTTCTGTTGAAGATACCACCTTGGGTTTCCAAGGCAATGCCTAGACCTATATGTGAGTAGTGGTCATCTAATGAAATATATACAGTCTTCCATAGTAAGAAGCAATGGTTTCCAATGTGCAAGTACATTTCTATGTTTATTTTTGTTCTGCCAGCATACAGAACTCTATTGGAATTATATTAAGAAAGGAAGCTTAGGGAGGAGCTAAAGATGGTGGACAAGTAAGCAGCAGGATATGGAGCATCTCTAAGAGACAACTCAGATGCCAGAATAAAACACCCTGGAGAGGTCCTGACAGAGGGAGATGGATTCTCTCAACCAAGGAAGAAATTGGAGGGAAAAGAGCTGATCAAACACGAAGTCCCAGGGCTACCATTAGAGAAGCTAAGATTAGTGGTCATAGTGCTCTTGGCGAGCCGCTTGAATTCACGCTGCTGAGACTGGTCTGAGCGCTGGAACCCACGCCAATGTGACTGGACTGAGCCACCCAGTGCGAGGAACTGAGCTGCCCCACACGCCACTCGCCTGGAGCCATTGTGAAATCGCACCACAGCTGCACTGAAGTCGGAGGTCAGGAAACCCAACAGAGAACGGAGTCACAGAGAGGGACCGGCATTAACCCGCATTGAGTGCTGGGAATAAGACCCTCCCACGGGAAAGGGGTGACCAACTGGACAACATGTTGGAGTTGGCCACGCTGGGCCGAAATGGGAACTGCAGTGACTTCAGTTGGTTGTTCCCCTCCCAGAGCAGAATGGTGGGATTTGCTTGGCCTGGGTCACACCTCTGACCAGGACCCAATAAGTCGTTCCAAACCGATTCCCTACTGGCAGCATGCACTGACACAGTGAAAACCCCTGACTGGTCCAGAGGGGAGGGGCCAGCATACACTGCCCTGCTTGCACCTCAGTGACTAACAGCAAACTGGAGAGGGCAGAAACCCCTAGCCAGCAGGCTTCAGAGGAGCGGTAACCAACAGGAAAAGGGGCTGGGAACTCCACTGTACACTTTTATGGAAGAAACCAAAACCATGCCAAGAGAAAGAAATAAGAAAAAGCCCCCAGTCCCCAACCCTGAGAATATTGATCCAGGAAAGGTAAATACAAAAGAGACTGAGGGCAGCAAACATGTAACATCAAATACAGCATCAGCGGACATAAAAAGATATCTTTGGGACCTCATAGACAAGCTCAAAACAAATGTTAATTCAAATAAAGCAAGATATAAGTAGATTAATAAAAGAAATGCTAAGCACCTCTCAAGAAGATACAGACAGAAGAATGGAAGAACACACAATAAAAGGAGAGAAACATTCAATGAAGAATATAAAGAAAACCTAGAATACATGAAGCAGATTCAAAGAGATTACCAGTAAACTAAAAACTCCATTGAAAGCTGGCAAAACTGCTTGAAAGAAACTAAGGATAGACTATCAAAACTTGAAAACAGGTTTGCAATGTGGGATCATGAAAGGAAAGATCTCTTAAAAACAACAAGGAAACAGGCAGTAACAATACAAAGGCTAGAAGACGACAGGAGGATCTATAACCTAAGAATAAAAAACATGAATGAAGAAGCCAGAGTCAAAACAAAGGAATTACAAAGGCTATTCACAGACATAATTAAGGAAAACTTCCCAAGCATAGGAAAAGGAAATGATATTCAGATGTATGAGGCAAACAGAACTCCAGCCACCAAAACAGAGCTACAACCAGACACATAATAATCAAGATGCCAGAAATTCAATATAAGAACACAATATAAGAACAGAATATTAACAGAATATTAAAAAAGAACAGAATATTCAGAGAATAGAAACAGATCACCTATAAAGGAAAACCCATCAAAATT
The DNA here is from genome assembly GCA_004027295.1 of Dolichotis patagonum. NCBI lineage: Eukaryota > Metazoa > Chordata > Mammalia > Rodentia > Caviidae > Dolichotis > Dolichotis patagonum. Next base: position 165,319 of record PVJX010000794.1, read on the forward strand.
ATGGCAGACTTCTTGAAACAGACCATCAAATCAAGAAGAGCTTGGAGCAAAGTAATTCAAGCCCTGAAAGAAAATAACCTCCAACCCAGATTGATGTACCCTGAAAAACTGTCTCTAGAAATTAATGGAGAGACAAGATGCTTCCATGACAAAGAGGAACTTGGGGAATTTGTGACCACCAATCCAAGCTTACAGAGAATATTAAAGGACATTCTAGAGAGAGAAAGAAAAAAAAATACCAGGATTTCAGGAACAGTGCAGAGAGGCCTCAATGAATAGGGCAGACAATGGAATGAAGGAGAAAAGTAGACAACCAATGGCAAAAAAATAGCATAGCAGAAATGAAGCAGAGAAGGTTGGCTATAATCTCTAATGGAGATGGCCTTGATACACTTAAAAAAAAAAGAAACACAGGCAGAGTAGATCAGGAGGTAGGGTCCACCAAGATGCTCTGTATAGGAAATTTAATTAACCTGAAAAAGGGTTTATGGGCCAAAAATCAAATATGAGAACACAATGCTCTATGTGACAGGGAACCAGAGAGAAATAAGGGCAACTCAACCAGCACCTGCAGATAGATTGGAAATACATGATACTTATGTGCAGCAGAGAACTACTCAGCTATAACGAAAGAAAATCTTGAGGCTTTTGTAGGTAAAAGAATACAACTTGAGATCAAGTCCAGGAGTGAGAAGGTTTGGAATCACTTAGGTAAATAGCAGGTTGCCCCCCCAATCTAAAACCTGAGGGGTTTGGTGGGACCCAAAATGCTCGGCACCCTGTGGGAGTGAAATGGGAGGAATAGTCTAACAAAAGAAGGCAGAGGATATGGTTAATAGTGTATCAGGATCTAAAACCCACATTACTCATACTGCTCTGTTTAGATGGATTACATTCTGTTTCAGTTTGTCTGCTTACACTAGATTTGAGGGCACAGACAGCTATCCTGAAAATAGCAGGATATAGTACAATAATCATCCTTAATTTCCTATTAACTTCATCTGAAGCCCTGTATAACTTACACTGTTTTATCATGACTGATCTTAATTGAATCTGGTTTGTTAGATTGCTGTTTTGTATTGACAGATTTTATTCAAATCTGTTATGATTGATAGTATCAAGTATAAGAGTATAGGCAACTGCACTGAAGATGACAAGATTCACTAGGATACCCACTCTGGTTTGATTATTACCCGCTTTTGAAGTTTTACACTGTCTACAATATTTTGTTTTTATTAATATTGTTATGTACTGCTATATTCAATTATACTATGCCTGATGATATGGACGATTCTTTTGAAGATAACAAGAGACATCATAGTAACCATTGTAGATCACCTTGTACTGTGGTTTTATATGACTTTTTTGTTTCATGTTTTTATAGGAATTTGTTTTGTTTTGTCTTGCTATGTTTTGTTTTTCCCCATCCAGAAAGGATAGAAATCCATGTAGAGACTCATGCATGCCTAGAACCTATAAACAGTTTATGAGAACTGATTATATAAGGCATGAGGAAATAACTACTTTAAAAAAAGAGACACTAACGTACCCAGTGCTGATTCCATAGTATTATGAAGTGAATCCAGCAATACTATTATTCTTAGTTCAGAGTAATTTTAGCCTGTTTTTTGTTTGTTTATTTAAGTTCAACATACATGAAGGTATGGACAGCTATTTTGAAGAGAAAGAGACACTACGACAGCCATTGTTGGCTTTCCTATTGTCTGGTCTTGAAGACCTAGAATACCTTCCTCATCCTGTTCAGATCAGTTCCATACTATGTTGGTTCATGTAAATTCTCTGTATGTGAAGATATAGACAACTATTTGGTAGAAAACAAGAGACAATATGATAGACAGTGAAGATCTCTGATTGTCTTGCTTTGAAATTTATGTCTCTTACATTGCTTTCTTGTATTCTGTTTTGTTGTGTTCAATTTTACCCTCTTTAAAATACAATTTAAAAAAAGAAAGAATGGAAGGAGCCTTAAGATTCTGACCATCTCTGTTTTGTGAGTCTGTATCTTAATAGCAAAACCAACCACCATGCTTTGTCTGTTTCTGTGGAACATGGAGACATGGAGAATGTACTTATCTCCATGTAATGGGGTGTGGTGAGATAACTGGAAATGATGCTTGAGAAAATGATACCTATAATATGATACTGCGTACAATGGCCAGAGCAAGTTTGTTAACTCAGGTGTTGCTGAGTGGTGAGCTGTAATGGGATTAATGCTTTCTTTGCAATCTCAGTATGTCTAAAGTTTTTAAAACATCTCCTGTACTCACAGAACACTTTTGACACCAAATAGGTAAATTTTCCATACCAGTTCTATGCAGACACCAGTTACGTGTCCTAAAACTCAATTTAATTCTTACACTATTTACCTGAAGTTGTACCCAAGTTAAACAGATCATTCCTACAAGGCTGGACCTAATTTAGACATTATTTATGAGTAGTGACTTTCCAAGACATCCACACTTCTGCCCGGGGTTGGCTACTAATTAACTAACTAACTATAAACAATACCCTCTACAGGTTTAATAATTTGCTATAATGTTTCACAAAACTCAGGGAACATTTTAATTACTGCTACATATTCAGTGTCACTTAACCAAATGATACTCAGATAATGATGCTTGGGACCAGAAGTGCTCCAGATTTCAAATCTTCTTTTCAGATTTTGGAATACAGTATTTTCATATACTTATAATGAGATATCTTGGGAATAGGACCCAAGTTTAAAAATGAAATTTATTTATGTTTTTGTATATATTTTATACATATAGCCTGAAGGCAATTTTACACAAAACTCTTAATATTAAATTTTGTGTGTGAAGCAAAGTTTCATGGTGTAGAATTTTTTATTTGCAGCATCCAGTTGGCACTCAAAAAATTTCAGATTTCAGAGCATTTTGGATTTGATTTTTTTTTATTAGGGATACTCAACCTGTGGCAGTTATTATAAAGGATTTAGCTCAGGAACAGCTAAATGGAAGAGGTACATTTAGTTGTTCCGGGGTGTACCACCATCCCTGCACTTTGGTGTACTCACCAAACTAGAAGTTCTCTGAAGCCCATCATTTAGTGTTATGGAGGCTTCATTACATAGGCATGACTGATTAAATCATTGGCCAGTGGTGACTACGGCAGCCCCCAGCCCTATATTTAGACTGACAGGGACCAGACTCAGTCATCCTATTACCATCACTCTGGAGGGTCTTAGAATCTTTTGTATCAGAAACTGGGGCCTAAGATCAATGTTCCAACGAAAAATGTACTGTGCTGGGGATTTAGCTCAGTGATGTATGCACCTGCCTGGTAAGCACAAAGTCGTTGAGTTCGATCCCCGGTACAAAAAAAAAAAAAAGAAGAAGAAAAATGCACCTACCACCCAATCACTCAGAAAATTAAAGGAACTTAGGAGCTCTGTGTCAGAACCAGAAGCAGAGATCAAATACACACTCCTAGATTATGTCATAATGTTCTACACTTGACACAGTAGTGGCATGCATCACTGTGATATTTAGTGGTTAAAAAAAAAGAAACTGTAAAAGGAAAGAGAACAGAAAGTGGGTGTATCTGTCTATTTATGGTGGGGTCTGCACAGCCAGAATCACAGGGAAAGAGGTAAGATTTGAGTTGCACAGTATTCTGGGCTTGATGCAAAGTAAAAAATTGGGGGAACAGTAAAACAAAATTGATCCCTTATCATAGAGGGAGGTCACGAGGAGGGAACGAGATTGTTCAACCTCTGGAGATGAGGCAGACTTGGCTGCAGTTGTAACAGATGAAAGACAGCTTCCCTCGTGCTAATTTAATTCTATCTCCAGTTAAGTGTGTCTTTCAAGAAGACCCCGAGATTTTTCCAAATTTGGGGCAGAAGGTTCACCTAAAAAGTACCTGGGATCTCAGTCACAAGGAAAATCCAAAAGCATAGAAATTGAGTTTGTGGGGAAGCAATGCATTGACTGGCAGATAGAGTGGGAGAAAGTGGAACTGACTGGGAGTGAAGTCACTGCTCCTGGAGGCCGCAGCATGGGGTGGAAGAGAAGCCCATGACTGGGAGCTTGGTGCTAGCCTAGAACTTCCAGATGACTGGTGTGTAACCTTAACTTGTGACTTTTCCTCTCTGGGCTTTAGTTCCATTCTGTGCCTGCTGGAAGGCATTCTGTGACACACGGGCTCACTTCAGACCAGACATCAATGATTAGGTGAAGTTGAGTTTTTTGTAAAGGTCTGGAAAAGAAACTCCAGGGGATTTTCTTGTTTCTAATTCTCATGCTGCACTGCAGGTAGTTGTTGAGAGTGAAAAGAATCAGCTTCATCTAATCAGAAATCTGACAACAAATGGGCCACATCTGGTGGCATTTATCCTTAATGGGAGGGCAGAGTCTGGCCATGAAACAGGTAACAACCTCCGCATGCAGATACCTGGAAGCCAGCTCCTTGTATGCAGACTGGTGCAGCTCACCCGAGATGCTTAGAAAACACCACACCCTGCTCAGCACTTGCGCTTACAGGTGCAAGGTGTGTGACCTCTGCCTGGGCCAGGGAGAAGATAGATGAGGCTCTTTAAAGGCTGTTTGTGTGAACTGTGGGCACTGGAAACAAAGCAAAGCATGAGCTTTGTCTATCTGGGGACCAATCTGTGCAGAAAGAAAATTTAACAGTTATCTTCAAAGGAGACTTGATAAAACATTGGTAAAGACAGTCACATATTTTTAAGGGACCACAACACTAAGGATGACAGAGGGAGGGATTTTCTGCAGGGGAGAGCTTGTCAGCTCCGTAGATGTGAATGTGTGCATTCTCTGCAACTCCTCAATTTGTCAGAACAATGTTCAGACCACAGCTTCCAGGAATGTCCTGCTTTCTCACTCAGGATCTTCCAGTGGGTGGAAGGTTGCAAGCTACACTCCAGAGTGGAGGCATTTAGTCTAGTTTCATCCACACAACCATGTTTGATTTCCAAAGTAAACAGAGCATCTGCATTTGGGGGCAGGAATTCGCATTACTGTTGATGGCTTTGATGTCTGGTGTCCAGCCTGTCCCTATAGGAGGCAGTCATGGTTGTGGGTGACTTAGGAGCAGGTGGAGATGATGGAGGACACCCACCATATTAGAGCTGACTGATGTGCTACCACAAAATCAAAATGTCAGCTTGTGCTTAATTGGAAAAGCTGAAGGGTAAAAACCTTTAGTAGGAATGTCCACAGAATGAGCCCAGAGTCCAGTGTCTTCCTCCTGGGGAGGCTGACGAATCCCCTGAGAGGAGGAAGAGACTAGGAGGGCTCCCCTCGGACAGACATATTAGAGTGTTGATGCTCCTGCTGACCTGAGCTCTGTTTCAGCAGTGGGTGGTTCTCTCCTCTCCTCCTGTGAGTCTGGCCATTGCTATGTCCCAGGAGATCCCTGAGGACTCACAGAGATGCTCTTGTCTTTCCTTTTGATAGCTCCATCTCTGGATCAGTGGAGGGGGTGGCATTCTGATAGAGGATAACATGAATGGGTATCTGGGGAGGACCTGTCCTGTGGGACACAAGTGACATGGACAGTGTTTCAGTTGGCTTTGGCTGCTGCAACAAAACACCACAGATTGCATTTTAAACAACACAAGTATTAATCCCACAGAAGGAGGCTGGGAAGTCCCGTGTCAAGGGGTTGGTAGACTCATTGTCTGGTGAGGTCCAAATTTCTGGTCCACGGACAGTGCCTTCTCACTCTGCCTTTGAGTGATGGAGGCAGTGAGGGAACTCTCTGGGGTCCCTCTCATCCCTTAGCCACTTCACGAAGATCCCTTCTTCTAAAACCATCACTGCGAGGGAGGACTTCAGTGTGTGCCTTTGGGGAATGTGAGTACCCAGTCTACAAAGCAGGCATCACGCATGGCAATAATGGACGACAGCACCCACCCAGAGGCCTAGCTCCAGCGGAGTCTCTGCCAGGAAGGAGGGAATGACAAAGACAGCCAGGGTTGGCGAGATCAGGCCTCTAAGGGATGGCATGCCATGGCACTGACCAGGAGGATAATGCTGGCTTAAGACCATCACACTGCATGCTGACCACTGATGTGTGTGGCATGAAGCAGGGCATGAGGACCCATGGGGATAGGGCAGGGACACAGCCAGTATACACTCTTGGGGGATTTAAAAGTCCTCTCTAACAATCACTGAGTTTGAGGGGGCATCATTGGACTTCCGAAACATTGCTACCAGGACTGCAAGTTAATGCTCTGTGTATGATTTGGATCCAAAATGAGCCAAGAATCTCACATGCACAGAGGTGGGGATTCTGGAAGATGAATGGCTCACTAAGGCTCTAAATTCATCAGTGGGTTAATCCACCAATGGATTCATAATTTGATAGCAATATTGGGAAGTGATGAGAGCCTAAGAGGTAAAGGCTGCTTAAAGGGAGTGGCTCACGGGGCACAAACTTGGGGACGTGTCTCCAGCGCCTGCTCTGGTGTTCTGCTTCCTGGCTGCCATGAGCTGAGGACCCTTCCCTCGCCATATCCTTCTATCATGATATTTTGCCTCACCACAGGTGTAAAGTAATGGAGTCAGCTGGCCAGCAGATTCTGAAACTGTGATCTACGCAAACCTTCCCTTCTTCAGGATGATTTCCCTTAAGTCTTTTGTCACAGTAATGGAAAGCTGGCTGAAACAGCCCTCTTGGGAGGGCAGCTCCTCCAGGGACAGTCAGGGCTAGAAACGGATGTAAGAACTGTCCTGTGCTTCCCAGCAGAGAAGCAGGAGGCAGCTCATCATCAGACACCAGCTTGGAGCTCGCTCACAACCCGACTCTTGCATTATGAAGGCATCACAAGCAGGTTTTGAGGGCTCTCCATGTGAGGAGCACTTAGCAAAACAGTAAGCAAAATATTTTTAAAACAATGTATGTGCATTTAGAAAGGAAAGAGAATAATAATATGCCAGACACCCCTATCTTCATCACTCAAAATTTAAAGTGGTTAAGTTAGGTTAGTGCAAATCGAAACCACAATGAGATACCGCTTCAAACCCACTTTTCCAGCTAGGATAAGACAGTCACATTAAAAACCAGGCCTGGTGGTACATGCCTTTGTCTTGGCACTTGGGAGGCTAAGGCACAAGGATTGTTTGGGCCTGGAGATTTGAGAGGACTCTGGGCAATACAGTGAGAGTCTGTCTAAAAATAAAAATGAGATAAAGCTAGCGCTGTGGTGTGCACCTGTATCCTGAAGTCCTAGGGTACTGCCGCAGAAATGCCCAAGCCCAGGAGTTCGGAGGCCAGCCTGGGCAAGTTGGTGAGAACATATTGTTCCCCTCAAAACCTGGCCAATAGCACGACTTGCTGGGTATGTGGAGATACCAAAACTTCCATTCACTGCTGGCGGGAGTGTAAAATGGTGCAGCCTCTGTGAAATTTCCTCAGAGAACAGCCATCTTGGGATTCACCCATTCTGAACCTAGAAACACACCCCGAGCAGTGAAAATATGTCTATGTGAAAACTTGTACACAAATGCTCACAGCAGTACTATGAATAATAGCCAAAAAGCAGAGATAACTTAAATGTTCTGCAACTGAGAAGTGGACAAACAAAATGTGGCCCACCTATCCACGGGCCAGGGTTCAGCCAGGAGAAGGGTATGACAGGCACGTGCCACCTCAGGGGTGCAACCTGCGGAGTGAGGGTGGTTGGTCACAGGGACCACAGACTGTAGCATCCCTTGGCACAAAGTGCCCAGAACAGGGAAATCAGGAGAAATGGCAAGTAGATTAACACTAGGTTCGATAGGGAAGGGGTGTGGGGGCAGGGTCCTGCCGAAGCCATGGGAATGATAGAAATGTGTGGGAATGGCTCCACACATCTATAAATATACTAAACACCACCAAATCATTCGCTTTACATAGGTGAACTGTGTCTCCATGAATCATATTTTAGTATAGCACAGCTACTTTTAAATGTTATATTTTTTCTAATGCTTAAACTGACAAAAACCCCACCTACTCATAATGTACAACCTGTTTTGATGTATGTGTTCCTGGTAGGCTGCCTAAATCAAACCAGGTAACAGAGCGATTGTCTCACCTACTCACTACTGATGTTAGAACACACATAATCTTTTCTCTCGCAATTTTCAATAATCCATTGTTAATTATAGCACCATTTTGAGCTTAATTAGTCTGAACTGGAATTTGTGTCTTTCTCCCAACATCTCTGTTAGTGCATCTCACATAGGGAAGTATTATTGGAAATTCAGAAGTCCTGTTTCCACTGCTTCCTGGTGCCTTCCCTTCCTCTAGCGCCAGGCAGCCACAGTCCTGGGTTTGTCATCTGCCCGGCAGTTAGGTTACTGCTCTAGAAGCTTCTGAGCATCTCCTTTACATTCCTCATCTAACCATTAGATGAGTTCCCTGAGGTTGTATTGTTACCATGTCCACTTGACAGATGGGCCAGTTGAAGTCCAGAAAGGTCAACATTAAGGTCAACATCCTGGGTGACTCCAGCTGACCTGGCAGCACGCTTTCCTTGTTTTATCTTTATCCCACAAGCCTACATTTTCATTCCCTGCCTGTTTTCCAAGCCAGCTTCTTTGGCTATGCTTTACAAATAATCTCATTAATCTGTTTCCAAGAAAAGAACATTGTGAATAACATTAACAGTGAATATGCTACAAGCAGAAATCAAAAAGCATATTTCCAGGGAACATCTCTGCAGTCCTAAGGTAATTTTTAAGCTTTTTCTCTGAAAGGTTAAAAAAATTTAAAATTCTGAACAGACAACCAGACTTCTTATGTAAAACTCAACTAATTCCCACCTCCAAGACCTGCAAATGTCACCATCTTTCAACAAGCCTTAAAAATGTTACCACTCTTGATGACAAAGGATGAAAACCAGAGAGGTCTAGCATTTCAGATGCTCCACGGAGGGCAAGGACAGGACCCTCTTCGGGACTGGAACACTACCTCCTATCCCAGGCCCCTCAAAAAGAGTTCATCCTATGGACAAGAGCTGCTAAGTCCCCTGGGTAAGCTGCTGTGCCCACTGGTTTCTCTTGAGCCTTCAAATCTTTGAGGGACCATGGGAGAGTCAAAAGACAAACAAAATTTGACCCTGATCTACAGGGTGATATTTCTGATGAGCTGATACTGGTTTACTCCTTACTGAAAGTCTGCACATCATGGCAAGAATGAGCCACGTTTCAGAGAATTTGTCCAGAAAGAGACTCACAGATTAGCAGGTACAGTTCCAGGCCCTGTGCTCAGCAGATGTGCTATTGGTCAGGGAACTCCAGCAGTACTAGGTGGATGGGGATGGCGACTCTCACTGTGGGTGGGTGGAGGGAATCATCACAGGACGTGGAGGTAAATTCTCCAGCGTTGCAGGCAGCAATGAGATAGGGCTAGGCCCTCAAAGAGGCCAGCACAGAGCACCAGATGTCTGATGACCTTAGAGGGGATACACACCTCTTGCTGTGGGCCAGATCTAGGGACAGAAGGCAAAACAAATGCAACCACACCCTAAGTATAAACATTAGGGATTAGGTACAGATCACCTTGAGAAGCCAGCAGTCACCATCCCCGCCCCCTATAGGAAGAGTCACTGATCCATGAAGAATGCTCGCTTGCTACCTGACTCACTTCCCCACTTGTCCCTGCTTTGCTCAATTTTACCTGAACAATTAAACTTATTGGTTGACCATAGCTCTGGCCCACCTCATGCCCGTCTGCCTTGGGAGTTTCCAGTTTTCCCCAGTTTTAGACCCACCTCACCTCGTGGTTTTATTCTATAAAAATCCCGAGAAAGGGCTGGGGATTTAGCTCAGCGGCACAAGTGCCTGCCATGAAGGCGTGCAGTTGTGAGTTCGATCTCCATTACAAAAAAAAAAAAAAATCCTGAGAAAATACAGACTCTTTGCTCTTAACCTCCATTGTTCCTAAAATTCATTCTTCAATTTTAGAGAACACTAGCTCGTACTGGACATATGGTAGGTTGGGAGTTTCATTCCCCTGCATCACTAGTATAGTCTGACCTACCCTAGGGCCAAAATTCAGGGGCCCAAATGTGTACCCCAAGGGCTGCTGTTGCCAGAAGTCTGGTGGAAGCCAACTCTCTGGGGAGGCCCAGAGAAACCCTAGGAACCCTAGGTTTCAACCCATGCTGGCTGCATCAGGGCTTATTTTCTTGTCTCTCCGTCCCCAGGAATCCAGCTCCAGAGCTTGCGCAGACCTCCGAGGACAGGAGCTGTAGAAATCAGGGTCTGAGTGAGACAGGCCTCTAGCACGGGCCAAGGGGCGGGCCTGCTCCTAAAAGGCCCCATCCCTGGGCAGCATAAGAGCCCCGGCTGGTACTTCTCAGCCAGTGGGGCACATCAGCAGACTGGGGACTCCTGAAGGGTCCAGGGTCCTGTGCGCACCCCGCAAGTCCACTGTGACAGCACAGACAGCCACAATTACAGCCTCTGCCTTGCCACCTTCCAGCCCCAGGGTCCCCAGAAGCTCTCTGCACCTTCTCCATGAAGCGGGGTCCAGGCCCCTCGGCCTCTGCAGCTGAGCCTAAAGTGCCACCTTGGGCTTCGGAAAGTTCTGCTCAGCCTCAGGGCTGCTGGCTGCTACCTGCATTTCCAGGAACTGGGAGTTGCGAAGTATTGTGTTGCTCTGTGGCAGTGAGGATTAAACCCAGGGCCCTCTCACTGAGCTGCATTCCCAGGAGTGTGTGTGTGTGTGTGTGTGTGTGTTTTATTTTTTATTTCGAGATGTAAGTTTTGCTAACTTACTTAGTGTCAAAAGCAGGGCTCAGATTTACAGTCTTCCTGCTTCAGCCTCCGAGAGTGCTGGGATTATAGGCATCCATTACCACTCCCACCGCTCAGAGACATTTACGGTCATGTGACAGGAAGTTACTGTCTGTTGAATCCACTAATGTAATTTATGTGTGTTTTTATATTCATTGTCAAGCTTTCCTACTTACTGCATTTTACACGAACACCAGCCTCTGACGAAATGGGAAAAATAAAGCAAACAGTTTCTGAACCAGAGAGGGCTGAGAGAAGCTGGTATGGTGCCGGGGACACTGCGGGGTGGGAGGGGGACCTAGAGGTCCTGGAGGCTGCTGGGAGGGGCCAGGCCCCGCGGGACACCACTTCCTCTACCAAAGGATCCATCTCAAGGGTTTAAGTAAGAAGGTGGAGCGGTAAAAACTCAGGCCTTGGGCTGGGGATTTAGCTCAGTGGCTTAAGTGCTTGCCTGGTAAGCACAAGGTCATGAGTTCGATCCCCAGTACCAAAAAAAAAAAAAAAAAAAAAAACTCAGGCCTTCAGTCGCTGTCTGCTTCTGAGGCTGTAACTGTGTTATTACCCACCTCCCTGCAGCCCCAGAAAGCGCTTGAAGCTGGTGGGTCCCATTTTACAGGTGACCCCAGCAGTTCAGAAAGGACGGACACGGACAAGGTGACACGGAGCTTGGTTTCAAGCTGATTCCAAAGGTCAAACCTCTGCCCCTTCTCCCTCTGGGAGAAACTGATTCCGCAAATCCAGCACCACTTTTTCTGCTCCTTCCGGCTCCACCCAGCCTTTGCGGCCAGCAGCCTGGGCTGGGACTGCGAATGACCCGTCAGGGGCCAGGATGCACCAGCGGCCTGTTGTCGCTCTTCGGGAAATGACCCCTGTGTCCTGGAGGGCTCCTAGCCGAAGTGGCACGGGGAAAGTGGGTGGTGTCCAATAAAGCGCATGAGCAGGGCGTAGGGGACTGGGTGGACCGAGCGCAGACACAGACCCTCCCCACCCAGGTCCCTGTGTCACCAGCCCCGCCCCTGGGCCAGGAAGGCCGTCTGAGTTTAGGCCCGAACGTCAGCCAGTCTAGGCTGGCGTCAAGGCACTGGGCTACGTCCCACTTTCCAGGACCTTGTTTCTTAGCCTCCGCCACTTTCCCTTCCCCTCGTGCCTCAGTTTCCTTACCCGTAAGCGGAAGCTGCTGCTCGAAATCAGGAGTCAGCAGGACTTTCTCAGGCCAAAGCCACCTGGGCGCCTCCGTCAGCAGCTCTGCGCGGGAATTCAGCTTGGTCGTAGGTGCTAGGGACAGGGAATTGCGGGGCGCACGGAGCAGAGCGCGCGGAGCAGCGCAGTGTTTCTGAAAAGTTTGCGGCCCGCCGTGCGCGAGCCTTCCCAAGCGGAGCAGCACTGCCCCCTCGTGGACATTTTGGAAACTGAACTTCCCTCGAATCCCAGCCAAGCAATTACTCAAGGAAACGCAAGTTAGAGCCCTGGACCTGCTACCCTATGTGTCTTCCTACCCGGCCTGTGGTTCTGTTATGCAGAATAAATTTGTCGATCTGTCCTTCCATCCTCGGGCCTGGTGCCTACTTCGCATCGCATTCTTGTGCTTTGGGGTCACTCCCAAGAAAAACAAGAGTTATTTGTGATGCATGATGATGCACGATAGTAATCCCAGTTACTCAGGAGGCTGAGGCAGAAGGATTTCAAGTTCGAGGCCAACCTAGACAACTTAGCGAGACCCTGTCTCAAAATAAAAGTAAAACAGGCTGGGATTGTAGCTCAGTGGAAGAGAGCTTGCTTGACACTGGATTCAATATCCAGCACTGAAAAAAAAAGCTACTGGAATACAAGCACTGCCATCCCATGCCAGTCACACCAGTCAGTCTATAGACTGCGACTGCTAAGACAGCTAATGAATGGGTGGGTAGCTCATACAGTGTAGATACTCTGGACAAGGGGACAACTCATAATATCTGTGGAGCAAGATTCCATCTTGCTATTTAGAACAGTGCTCAATTTAGAGCTTGTGAAATTCTCTAACTTTCCATTTGGACTCCAGGTAACTGAAGCATGACAGACTCCAGTTAGAAACGATGGAAAGCAAAGCTATGAAGAGCAGAAAATGTTTTAGGCACTTTCTCATTGCTGGGAGACGTCACCCAACGACACCCAGAACTTGAAGGAGGAAGGGTTTATTTTGGCGCACAATTTTAGGGGTCTCAGTCCATGCACCGTCTGCTGGCCCCGAAGCAGAAAATGCACAGTGGTAGAAAGCTGTTCAAATCATGGCAGCCAGAAAGCAGAGGGATGGGGGCTGGGTAGGAGGAGTTACTCTTCCAGGTCACGCCTCCCACCTTGACCAGGCTCTAAGCAGGCTCCGCTCCCAACAGCAAGTCTGCTCAAAGCTCGATGCTTCAATCACCTTCCCAAAGCCCACTTCTGAGTGCATGCGAATTTGGGAGACCATTCTTGACTTAAATCCTAACAGAAGACTACTGTAGTAAAATTTTCCCTCAGTAGTGGGGATGGAACTCAGGGTTTTCACAGCAAGCCACATCCTCAGCCCTGTTTGGGTTTTATTTTGAGACAGCATCTAGGTAAGTCACTAAATTGCTCTGACTGGGCTCAAACTTGATCCTCCTGCTTTGGCCTCCCAGAGTGCTGGATCACAGATTTGTGTCACCACACCTACTACCAATTCCATTTTATAAGACATCACTGTCACTTTTTTCCCCAGTGCAGGAGATCAGACCCAGGGCTCCAAGCATGGTAGGCATCTGCTCCAACACTGAGCTACCCCTGCCGCACTTCATTTCCCTTTTAGTTTTTGTTGTTTGTTATATTTATGTTTTTGAAGGTTAGAGCGCCGTTGGGTGACAGTAATGAATGGCTTTCATTACAGGAGCGTTGGAGAAGGTTTGCTGTAGCTCGGGGCGTTCACGCCCTCCGGTGAGGACGACTACAGAGGACCCAGGTTCCTGACCACACCAGCCTCCAAGGGCCAAGCAGCTAAACTGCGCCGTTGTTGCAAGAATTCCCACTAGAGGGCAATAGAGCCCGCGAGTCTGCCGCAGGGCCAGCGCCGCTCATGGTGCCCTTGCGCGCGCGGTTCATTTTCGCTGAACTCCTTTTAAAACCCAAAGCCTAACAAAGACCTTGCGGACCCTGCTGGCAATCCCTCCTTCTCCCGGCCTCACCCGACTACCCGGTTGAACCTGAGCTCGATTCTTCTACAGTGAGCTGGGCTGTTCCGAGCCCTGAGAATAGGCTGCCTCCTCCAGGAAGCCTTCTAGGATCTCTTCTCTGCGCACCCTCGGCGTTTTGTCTGCATCTCCTGCTCACGCTTGTCCCCACTGTTCATGACGAGCCTGGGGATCCTGGCGTGGGATCCTTTCTACAGAGAGTTGACTGACTGAGCGTGAGTGAAATTATTTTCTTTCCACGAAGCCACATGGCCTTAGAGCAAGATACACTCTGCTCACCTTCCGAGTGTGGACTTGCCTCCCCTCCCCCTCGTGGCTGGCCCTCCCGGGGATGTGTCCTAAGCCCTGGGGCCAGGCTCCCTGTCTGCACTGTGGCCGCCACTCCCCATTTCGGTGTCCCTCTTAGCTCTGGCTGGAGAAGAGAGGAGGAAGTTGGCAGGTTCCTGCTTTTCTCTGTCCTCGGGCCCTTCTTCAGACACAGCTTCCTCCATGCTTCTGTGGGGCCTGGGGTGTCCTCCCAGGCAGGGACTCGTGGCCTTTCCTTCCCCTAGAAGGACTCCCTCCTGAAAGAGGAAGTTAGACGGGCTCAGGTTTGCACAGGAAAGTATTGAAAGCCCCGGGCGATGCCCTCGGCCCCACCCTCCGCCCCACCCCAGCCCAGCAGTGTGCAGCCTGCTCCATTTTCCCTCCCCTTCGCGTGACCTGTCAGCCTCAGGTCCTCGGGCTCAGGGCCCTCTCCTGCCTTGTGGACCGTGGGTGTTGTAGGGTGACTGCTTAGGGAGCTGGAGACATCCTAGGGAGGCTGGATGCACTCCACCCAGGTCAGGGGCTCCCTTATGCCATCTGGGCAGGAGGTGATAAGTAGCCCCCCAAAATCAGAGCAGAGTTTGCCAGACCATTCTTACAGTTAACTCACAGAACACCTCATGCTCTGAAGACGTGGCGTTAGACCTCGTGCTTGGTCTGGGACGTTCATTTGGTCCACACCAACTCCTTTCTTCGTGCTCTTCAGAAGAAAGGGTCCCACAGTGGGCTTCTTGGATCTGAGTGGGAATCATTCACAGGCCAGCAAAGCTGCCTTCACAGTCCCAGAGCCCCTTGTGCAGCGGCAGCAGCCCTGCCTCAGGGTCCACTTCTGTCCTTGCACAGAGATTCCCCTCCAGCACATGCGCCCTGGAGAAGCCAGCTCTCTGCCACTGGGCTTCTAAATTAAGATATAAAAGCTAAGTTGTTTTATTGGACTTAAAAGAGCAGCAGCCGACAGGAATTGCTTAGCAACTGTTGTTTTCTTAGTTTTGTAATGAGAGCTTTGATTTGGTATTGATTGTAGCAGGTCCTGTCTGGTTTTCCTGGGGGGTGGGTGATGGAATAGAGGCAGTGTGCCCTTCTGGCTTTATAATTAACTGCTTGTTAAAAGAGAGCAATCTGGAAGGGCCGTAAAGTTGTGAGTTTCCTTCAAACAATTCTCAAAAGCATAGTGAGTCTTTCTAGCACACACACAGGGTTGCTGGGGGCCAGTAAGGTTGCTTAATCCTTCCTGGAGTGGAAACTTGTTTGTGGTCTAGCAAACAGCTTCCTTCCTGGACCTTGAGGTCACCCTGGCTCCTTCCCATCCTCTTTCCCTTTGATGGGATTATGCAGCTCAGGGGCAGATTCATTTCACCTAATAGGCTCTGACCTATGGCCTTCTGCAGAAACGCTCCGCTCCGCTGCCCTAAGGAAACCTCAGTTCTTCTGCACGGAGTGTTTTTCTCACAGGCTCCATTTCTTTCGTTTCCGGTGAAGAATCTCCATAATTTCCATCTCAGATCATCATTCTTGCAAACACATACAGACGCATTTATTTTTGCCATCCTTCCTTTTAGGCGTTAAATGTACATAATTTGATTTATGTGACTTAAACCAGTGGCTTAGTTATGTGCATCTGTCTGAGAGGGGCTGGGGCGGTTATAGCACAGCTGACTCCTGTCGTGGAGTTGCCATGGGGATGGGGGTGACTTTCTGAGTTTCTCATGCTTTGGGGGGACCAGCTGCTATTGGAGTCTGCTCTTTTGAACGCTGTGGCTTTGCTTGTTCTCTGTCTTAGCCTCCTCTTTGGGACCCAGCTGCCAGGCCTCGGCACAGCTCCTGCGATGGTTGGAATGGGTATTGTTTCTGATGTTTAACCCCCATTACAAAATATTAAGAAGTAGGACCAGGTGAGTCCTTTAAGAGTGATCAGGGCTCTGTCCTAAGAGTCCCCTCATGAGTGGACTAATCCATTCATAGGATTAATGGGTTAATGGGTGGATGGATTAGTGGGTCCGCAGATGACTGGACTGTCTTGAGAGTAGGTCTGCTATAAACGAAGTCGACTTGGTTTCTCACCATGTGATACCTGTGTCACCTGGGGACTCTGCCAGTAATAAGATCATCGAAATATGCAGGCCTCTGACCTTGGACCAGGGCTGTGAGCCAAAAAAACCCTTTATCTCTGCGCCATTTGTGCAGTGTGCGGCATTCGTCGTTGGCACCAGAAAGGGGCTGAGGAGAGTCCTGCTCGGAGCGCTTTTAGCCAGCACAACTGCTTCCTGCCCCGTCACACCTTCTCATGCATTGCAATCCGGGCACTGTTGGCTTTGCTTTGTTGTGTCTTCTCCTTGCTCCTAAACCTAAGTGTTGTGAAGTCACCAAATGTCCCCTGGAGTGTCTGCTAGGTATCAAAGGAAGGAAGACCTGGAGCTGGGCCCAGGCAGAACACACGTTTGCAGTGGACCTCAGCAGTTTGAGGGCCAGTGCTCTGGCATCCCTATGACCCTGTCTGTGTCTGTGGGGTGACCTTTAAGGTAGCTCCAGGGCCAGTGTCCTGAGACCCTGTCAGTTCCCTCTAAGTCTTCATCCCAGGGTCACCAAAAGAGGAACACGTCACAGGCACTGTGTGGCAGATGACCCAAGCTGCAGGAGGGAGGTGTGCTGAGCAGGAGCCTCTGTCGAGGGGCTAATGGAGAAAGATGCAGCAGAGCTGAAGGTAGAAGATGTTGTTTTTCAGACACATTTGCGAAGGGCCGGTATCCCCAAGGCCTCTGGCAGAGCCTGCAAAGCAAAGCCTTGTCCACTCGGCCAGATGCAACTGCAGAAGCTTCTCCATGGAAGACGCCCATGGACCCTCGAATGCCTGCACACTCTCTCTGGTCTCCTGTCCCTCAGCTCTGTCACTGCTACATGTGGGCCTCCATCCTCCACTGACCTGCAAGCCCAAGAGCACAGTGAGTCTCCCTCTTCCCTGTGTCCCCAGAGTTCAGTGGAGTGAGTGGCCCCCAAGGGCACCTGTTCGATTGGCTTGAATTCACCACCTGACTGAGTGTGGAGGACTCAGAGCAGCAGTGTGGGGTGCCTGTGTGACTCTGTCCACAGGAGTCTCCTGCATGGTGAAGAAAATTGGCCAGAGATGGGGACTGAGCATCATCTCAATCTCTGCTTTTCACTTGACCTGCAAGGTGACCTCGGGGAGCCTGGCGGAATGCTGGACACAGATGGAGTCCTGTATCCGAGTATCTGCAGAGCTGTGGGTCTGCCCCACGTTACTCCCAGGTGTCGCCCCACGTGGGCCAGGTGTACCTCTGGCTGGGTGGGTGTGGTCCAGCTGGGATAGAGCCTAGCTGTTTCAGGTCTCGGGGAGACAGTGAGTGAACATGATTAGAGGTGAGCAATCACAGGCCAACACTGGCTGGATGAAGGCTGACTGTAGGGGTGCCGAGTGCCACGGGGTTTGAGAACAGAATTTGGAAATTAAATCAAAGCTGCATCTGCAGTTACCCACCCAGCTTCCTTGTGAAGGAAGGCAAAGTCCAAGTGAAGGGAAATAGAGCCACAGAGCTGGGTTTCCTAACTCAGAGCTTCTGGTAGCTCATTCGTATTGTGAATCTGTAGGATATTTCCACTTTACATGTAAGCAAAACTGTATACTCTGTAAGAATGTATATTTATAAATATACCTGTGAAATATATAATTGTGGAAATGCGTAAGTGCGTAGTCGTGTATAACACACTAGTGTAAACGCACCACTCCAGGGTCATACTATGCTCTTCAATGCACGATTTGATTAAGATGTTTAATATAAAGCAGGCTTGTTTTGCAGGTTGCAGTAACGTCAGCCCTGGTTAGCTTATTTCTGAGCTAACGGTGAGGAACTCCACATCTCAGAACCAGCGGATCTGCAGCCCATGTGTTAGCCCCGCTGCAGATGGCCCGGGCACTGGGTAGCGTCTGTCTGCTCCTTTTCAGTTACAATGGGTAAAAATGGAACATGGTTGGGTTGCGATGGAATTGCACATCAGAGGGGATATCTTGGAGGAGGTGAGGCCGGTGGAAACTGGTCAGGCAGTTAGGGAGGTCAGGATGCTTTGGGTGTAAGATAAGCAGAGATGAAGTCACTGAGGAGAGTGTGTTCTGGGTTCTGGGCCGCCGGCAGGGGAAGGAGGTTAGGATTCAGCGTGGAGGAGGAGAGCAGCAAGAAAGGCAAGTGTGGAAGTAGAGAAACTGGATTCCTCCACTTTCTGCTCTGAAGGAGACAATGTGGAAGGTCCAGGCCAGGGTGGGGGTGGGGAGGAGCCGGCACCAGCTTCGGTGCAGACAGGCAGCTGGGAGTGCTCTGCCCTGCAGAGGGAGGGAAGACACTGGGACTGACAGGCTGAGATGGGTGGAGGAGACAGTTGGAGCAAGGATGGGTCCAGGGTGGGAAGAGCGCCGGGGCGTCTCCTCAATGGGAGGCTGAAGAAGGAGCAGGTCCCTCCTGGGGCTGAGTTCACTCTGGGAGGTGCTGGGAGCTGTGCCAGGGCGGGACTGCAAGGATGGCTTGGCCGAGATTTGGGAGCCCCGAGCCTGGGAATGGCAGCAGAGGAAGGCCTGCAAGGAGCCCACTAGGCAGGGAAAGCACATGAGGGCCATGTGAGGGTGACGTGCAGAAGCCATGAGGTCCCCCTGATCTGCAGGAGCCCCACTGCTGGCACTGAGGTCAAGCTGCTAGTGAGATCTCAGCCCAGAAAAGACCGGGTGACAGCAGGAAGACTCGGTCTCTTCCTTAGACCCCAGAGTCTACTGGGCAGCACCCCCCCAATGTTGCCAGGGCCAGGCTGTTTCTTCCACCACCACTCCCGCCCTCCCCAGAAGGCTGCTGTGAAAAGATAAAGTATGGAAACTGTTGAGGATCAGTTTTAATACTGGGTAAACCGAAAGCAGAATCCAGGAATTACAAGAGATAAAGATCTCTCCTTGTTTACTCTGCAAACAGAATCCAAACATCCTACTAATCTCTTCCTCTGTTGCCCCTTCACTGAAGGAGACATCAGGAAAGAGAAGGCCCTTAGAGGGCTGGAAAGCCTGGGGCTTGGTCCTTTGTGCAGATAGATGTGAAAACTGATTCCTCTTCCCCCAGGCACCTGCATCACCCATGCAGGTGGCAGAGCTCCTGCTGTGAAGGAAGGAAACAGGCTCAGAACCCTGGAATGTTTTTCAGAGAGCAATAAAGATGTCTCCCAGGGATGGAGCAATCATAGGATTCTACGCGTGCATGATAAATAGCAAGTAATCAGGGAAGGGATGAACTTTGAGACAAAATTGGTAGGGAAAATCGGTAAGAAGAACCTGGTGGCTTTGGAAGTCAACAGAATGCCTAGGGGGCATCTCTGTGGGTACACAGATTCCACTGCCCCAGTAGGGTGCCTGGGACCCATGCTCCTCTTGTATCCTCAGGAAATGAAGCCTGGCTAATCCTGGCTGGATTCACCTTGTTCCTTCCTTGAAGTGTTGGCTCGCTGACAGTGACCGAGGACCACCTCCTAGTTTGGTCTGTCCTAGTTTGAAATTTTCTGCTGCAGACTTGAGGTCAATTCCCCTCAGTGGAACAGGTCACTTATGACACTCACAGGACAGCACCCGGTGGATAGTTTCCTGGCAGGGGCCAGGGGGACTTGTCAGAGTCTCTTGTTGAAAATAGTAGTTGGGGCACTAATCACCCAGTGCTGTTTCTGAGTGTGCGCGCGCACACGCATGCACTCACATATGCACACCATGCATTTGTGTATCTGTAGGTATAATTTCCCTTACCAAGACAGATTATACCTGTCTATACACTTATAGATAGGAACCTACTGACGGCTTATTGCACCCCAAGCATGCCAAGTGGGCGAGTCAACATGTCTGCACTTCTGAAGCAGTGCTTTTAAAAAGTCAACTAGCGCAGATGACTCGTCTCCCTGTCTACTCTCAGCTCTCACTGGTTGTATTGTGAGCCTGGGGTGATGCTTTGTACTCTCCAGAGTTGCGCTGGTTCTTGCCCCTGAGCTCCCACACCGTGGGCTCCAAGCACAAGCCTGGCTACCTCCCTCCAACCCATCGGCCTCTGCACTCACTGGCCAGCAACTTCCTGAGTCCCAGCCTCTCCCTGATAAGGGGAGACCATGCCCCTGCCTGAGTGCCTGTTGAGGAAGGCAGGACATGCCCAGGTTTAGAGAAACAGAGGTGATGCTGATCCAGTACCTGCTTTCCTCTTCTGACCCCTCGCCACGATCTAGTCCCTCACGGCTTTGCACCTCTTTTCTTCTTTTTTTTCCGTATCATAAATATTACTAGCAACCAGCAATCTTCCCAGTTCATGGTCAGCCATTCGGATAGTCAGAACAACGCTGTGCGGAAGTCAAAGTCAGTATTAGTTTTGCCTTACAGAATAGGAAACTGCGCTCATAGAAGGTCACCGACCTGCCCGTGATCAGAGGCACAGGAAGGAGCTGAGCCAGGAACAGGTCCAATGTGGAGCTGGTAGTCCTGGGCTCTTTCCCCACAAAGAATGGAGGGAGTGACCATGTGATCCTCAGCTGTACACGCAGTAGACTGGCGTCAGTGTTGTGGTCACATCAGTCACCCACTACACTAACCACTCACTCCCTCCTTCATGGACAACCATTGTCCAGCGATGTCTCCCTGGGACCCAGCACTTTGGACTCATAAGAGCCAAGACCACAACTCTACTCCCATCAAGGTCCTTGCTGGCATCAGGTACTTTGGTCTTCAGGATATGCACACCCAGCTGTTTGCCAAGTTATGGAGAATATTGCTGTAAGATGAATGCTTAGTCGGTGACTGGAAAGTACCCTAAGGAATGTGAGCTTTTAGAAATTAATGTGCACATACCCACATGCACCCACGCACACACGTGTACACATACATTTACCCACATGCACATTTTGTTTTGAAAGACACCTCAGAATCCTACAGGAAACCTCAGTCATGAGGACTATACATATACATAGAATATTATCAAATATTACACTTACCCGATCATCCAGGTCTATGGTTTTCTCTTCCTTCATAAAATGGGGAGCGGTATTGTACACCTCAGGGTGAGAAGCGCTAGGTCAGAATTGAAGCAAGTGAATGTCTGGAATCCAGTGCCTGCTGCCAGGCCTCAGTGTAGGAAGACTCAGCGCGCCTCTGAATCACACAGACAGGAGGCCCCCGGAGGGTGGTACGTTCTCTGCAGAGTCGTTCGCTGTGTGTGTGCTGTTGTCCAGTGCACAATGAGTCCCCATCATCCTGCAAGGCTGGTGTCCCTGTACCAGATCATTTAGAGGAACACCCTGTAGCAGGCTTCTGGCACTGGAGAGTGACGGTTCATCCTCACCTTAAAGTAGGTCATCTTAGTTGCATGGGAGACAACTTGAAAGGGTGACACTTGTGGTCAGGCTGCAAAGTCAAAGGGTTCCATGTTGGCTGCAAGTAGAATCAGCAGCTGGAAATAGGTCCATGTATAGGCGGCAAGGAAGCTAGGGTGCTCTCATATAGATCCAATGTGTGCTTCAAACTCTACCTGGAAAAGTGGTTTCCAAGACTCAGTGAAGGCACTTCTGAAATCATTTTTCTATGTGCCCACAGCTTGCCCATGGACTTCGCACAGACTGGAACCCATCGCGGATGATTTTGCACTGACAAAGTCTCCAGACCGGTACATGTTTTGAGCCTGGGCTTGACTGTGTCCTAGTAACCTTGGGCAAGTCAGCCCCATTTCTGTTTCTCCATGTATGTAAATAAATGTCAGTTTCAGCAGTGACATTTTCCCATTTGACCAAAGCCAGTATAAAAATAATGATGACCAACGATAAATACGGAGCACTGCTGGGGGTCAAAAGTGGGTTGTCCCCTCTCAGAAGAGCTTCCCTTGGGTTGAAAGCCATGATCTAACGACATCATTACCCTCAACCTGGTCCAAACTCTACACGTGGCAAAACACGCCTGAGAAAATTCAGTGGTTTGTCTTTCCTCTCCTCCAAGGAGAGAAAAATGATGAACTCAACCAGCCTATGGAACTCAGTTGGCCCCAAAGTCAGGCACTTGGCTGATTAAAACTAACGATGTCTACAGGACAACTTCCAAAGCATGGGCTGGGTGGTTCCCAGTGGCAGAGAATGTCCTGAGCTAATGTGTCCCTAGAGCACTCGGAGCCACCTTGAGCAGCTCCGCTCACCCCTGGCTGCGCTCGAAGGCTCTGTGCAAGTCAGTGCTGCTTCTAGAAGGTGAGCCTGGCAGTCCAGGGCTCTCGGCCGCTATGCTGCCGGCTCCAGAGGGCTTGGCCACAAGCCTCGGTGTCCAACTTGAAGATAGTTCATTTTTTGTGGCTCTCAGACACTTATGAAGCCCTTTTTACTCCTGATTTTCAGAACCCTGTGTTTACCTTCGCTACATGTGGCGACAAATACTGAGTGAAGAAGACGGACAAAGACCCGGGGTTCCTTCTCGGCTTTATGCTCCTTTCCCATTGGCCACTTCGCTAAGCTGAATAAGCCTCATACTGAAGACCAGGGCTGGTGAAACTGTCTCTCTAATTGTTCATAGATGTTTGTTAGGCAACACGTGGGCTGTCAACCTGCCAATACGCAGTCTATGCAGCAAGGCCACATTCGACAGGAAGGGAAGACAGACATAATGTTCTCCAGTTGAACCTCCCAGGAACAAAATTTAATACCACACAGTCTGTAAAATAAACCCAACTTAAAGCTGTGCTAATCAATGGTTCTGAACTGGCTTCCGAGGAAAAGCTGCAGTTGAGATAAATAGCTTCTGGAGGAAGGACCAGACAATCGCTTCAACATCCTTATCGACCTGTGCTGTTTGATTTACCTTGCTGCCCGGTGAAAGGCTACATTGTCAGACCTTAAATCAACCTGACAAGGGGCACCTGCCAACCCCACCACATCCATCTTCATTTGTCTTTCACAAGCACTGGAGCAACACTCAGCCAGCACTGGTTCGGCCTCCAGCTGCCCCTGCTGGCCCTTATGGAGTGGACTTCAAAAGCTCCCACATAAACTTTGGAATAGTAATTTTGCACAGTGTCTGGTCTCCCATCCTCTTATTGACAAGAGGTGGGTTCATCTGCACTATATGCACTGTTGACTTCATGAAATGAAAACAAACCCTTTTGCCTCCAATAATTTCTCGTCGTTCCTCATTTCTTTAGGAAATAAACTGCTTTTCCCAAGAAAAGTTAACAGAATAGGAACATGCAGAAAAGTATTTATACTTACATTTAAGACTGTCACAGCTAATGTATCATCAGGAGGAAATACCCAAAGAAACACGTAAAATTGCGTGCTCTCCTAAGTGAAAAGCTTCATTTTATGGAGATGTGTTAATAAAAGTGTTTAGCAGGTGGAAAGCACAGTATGATGAAACCTGTCCCTTTTTTAGAATAAGATCAGATTTTTTAACATCATGAAATTAATATAAACACCTTGGAGCTGTGAACTTGTGGGCTGAGTGATACCTTAAAACAAACCAAAGAGCCATGTCCTTCCTGCATGTGATTGCATTGTCAGAAAGGCTGTTACGGTTTGTGAGAGGGGAGGAGATGCATGCTGGGTCTCAGAGGAGGGAGGCACTGCTTTGATGCCCATCTGCCAGCTGTGTCCTTGGGCTCTGGGTCCTATTCCTATTAAAGGCCTACTGTGGGCAGACCCATGGATTTCTTGCATCCTATACATCCCTAACTTGACACCTGGAAAACGCATTGGCAAGAAACCCTCAACTCTAAGGGTTCCACGTCAGTTTCCCTTGAAGTCATATCAGCCTCCACCTGCATACAACCCTTCCACCTCCCCTGTTTTGATGGCCTCTTCACCTCTGCCTGTCACAAGCAGTACAAAAAGAAGGTCTTCAGATACCTGCTTTTCAGTGTCTGGAGTTGGGCTCTGACTTAGAAGTATGATTTCTGGCAAGTGCCTAGGAATCTCTCTGGCACGTAATTTCAGCATGACAACTTAATCAGCATTTCTCCACTGCTGTTACAATTTGGAAAGTTTGTTACCAAAAGAGGAGAAGAACAGAGGCAGAATTTGGAGGCTTCTTTCTGTTTTATCTCTTTAAACAGAAAAAAAGCCATCACGGAGCCACTCAATTCAATAATGCTGTTACCAATAGCAATCAACACTGCCAGCCTGCTGAAAGGAGTTAGCTTTAAATGATGATGCTTTGTGATTTTAAAAATGTCTGTCACTTCATTAAAATAATTATGGCTCCCCTCATACTTTTTTTTCTGGTGATTTTGAATGTATGTGAGGAATATTCCCCCAAATAAGAAGTCAGAGTATCTTGCATTGTTCAAAAGTCGCTTGATTCCTTTTATTTGTACTAAAAGTTACAAGGTCCTCGTGACCATGAAGTACAATTGCAATGAAAAATGAGTCTAGATTAATGAAAAAGCAAAGCTTGCTATTTGCCAAATGTCATATCAACTGACCTTATATCATCGTCCATCTTCTGAAGTTTGAGGATCTCGATGAGAAGAAAAGACTTTGAATACCCGGCAAAGAGAAAATGGACTCCTGGTTCCCGATCCCATTCTGCCTGTGAGAGCAGAAGCTCCAGTTTTGCACACCTGCTTCCAGCGCATCTTCCAGCATCCCATGTTCTCCCGGTTTTTAAGGCCTCGGATGCCTCCACAGTCCTTCCTAGCATTGTGCAAAGTGGCTGTGGCTAAGCATTTGCACTGAGAAAAACAATGGACTGTGCATTCTCAGGAGATGTGTGTGTGTGTGTGTGTGTGTACACGTGTGCACATGTGCACGTGAGTGTGACCAAAGCATTGTACTGACAAAGTAGTTGGAAAGGAGGAACTTCTTCATCAGAAACATGAAACATGCAATCTGCCACAGGTGTCTTTGTAAGCTGATGGGAGCTCATGGCTACAACGGCTAAATGCTTGACAGAGTCTCCAAGGGGTAGCAAGGGAATCTGACTGGAAATTCCAATATCTTTTAAGGCAAGATTTGTGATAGCTTCATAATTTTAAATCAGGGCTCTAAACCTGGACACTATTAACACTGGGAGCTGAATAATTGTTTGTTGTGGGACTGTCTCATGTGATTTAGGATACTGAGCAGCATTCCTGACCTCTACCTGCTAGATTCCAGGAACAGTGCAGCCCCTCCTGCTGTAACAACAAAGATATCTGTAGACATTGTCAAAGATTTCCTGAGAGAAAAATGTCCCTGAGTGATATCAACAGGTGTAGAAAGCTGTGCAGGGAAAGCTGCTGCCTTTGCCTTTGCATTTGTGTGTTTATGTGTGTGTACACATGTATGTTGCATGTGCATTTGATGGGAGTCAGGGTTAAAGGGCCAAAGGGATCACAGAGAGCCCCCAGGGGGCTGACTCTAAGCCATCTGATACTTTTCCAAAGAGTAGTAATTCTCAGTAAAGAAGTCTCTTTTCCTGTTTACTTTCTGCAGTAAGTGGCTGGCGTCTCCAGGAAGATTAATCCCCCTCTCTCGGAAGACAGTGCTCACCTTGCCTGCAGGCTGGTGCTTTCCGCCCTCTTGGCCCCTCTCCTCCACCTTGCCTGTCCTCAGCTCTGCTGGGACAATACTGATGCATGTTGGTGAGAGAAGATGCATGGGCTTGGGCACTCAGTGTGTGGTTCCCAGGACTCCGTGTCTGTGCCCCTGACCATGTCCGTAATCCACCTGGCCACTTTCCTGATTATCAAAGGAATCTGCTTCTTCCTTGGCATTTTCTGGAAGCAGAGTCTCTCTCCCCTGCCCCATTTCTCAGAACCATTTGCATACCTAGAAGGGGAGGCCTGAGTAGGTTTCTCCAGGGTTAGAGGAGGAGGTACGAGGGGCTCTAACTCTGAGAGCCACATGTGCTCTGGTTGTGGTGGTTGTTAATGTCTGTTACAGAGATGAATTTGCTCACACAAAACACAGCTACCAAAACTGTCCTGGGTAGCTGCAGAGAACTGAGTTCACGCCCACTCAGGGTCATAGTGACCACAGTGTGACAGGCCCTGGGCTTTTGGCTGCCTGAAAGGCCAAAATTGGTGGCATCTATAGGTTGCATAAAAGGCTCTCCTGAGCAGTTCTCCTAGCCTTCTCTCTCTGTGAGATGACCTTGCTTTGAAGACCAGATTCCAAGGACTCAGCAAAGTGTCAGATGCATGTCATATAGGAGGTGATGAGCCGTCAGCCTCTGATCTGTCTCCAGCTTTCTCATTGATCTGTTCAACGCCCAGCCACAAGTCACAGACAAACTGCTCTGCCAGCATCTAGACAGGTGCTCAGACTCCATAGGTGTCTTGGGCACTTTTTCCTTCTGGGAAAAAATATCTAACACTCACAATTTAAGGAGGAAAGGGTTATCTTAGCTCACAGTGTGTAGAGGCTTCAGTCCATAGTCACTAGTTCCAACGCAGGGCAGCATGACAGAGGAGCATCGCAGAGCAGGAACAGTATATAGTGTGGCAGGCAGGAGGCAGAAACCCTCCTTCTGCTTTCCTTCTTTATTTCATTTAGGCTAGGAGACTATTGCTTGGTGCTACTCACACCTAGGGTGGGTCTTCCATCTTCAGTAAATTCATTCAGTCATACCCAGAACTATGCAAAAACTAACAGTAGACTAACTCAGTATCAGACACACATAACCCAGTATCACACCCACAATCCTGTCACTCTCAAAAGCCCCAACTATGAGTGCATGAGGCTTTGAGGGGACATCCAGATATAAGCCATAACCTTGGGTAAAAACATGACCCCTCTCCAGTGGCTGCAAGTCAAGTGGGTGGTGGCAGCCCTGAGAGGGCGATGACTTGGCTTCCTTTCTCCAAGGAGCCCTTCTGGAGGAGGGGATCCCAGGTGAGGTGTTATGCATTGGGGTCAGATAGAAGGACAGGGATCCAGGGCAACAGCAACTCCTGGACAGTGCAGAATGAGTGGCAGAAGGAGGAGAATGAACCAGACATCTCACTGAGTCTCTGGAAAGTGACTCAGAACCATGATCCCTGGTCAGCTTTGTCCAATATCCCTGCTCAGATAGGCTGGGTGGAGCTTGGAGCCTGCTGGGCAAAGAAATTGCAGCTGATCCATTGCTCCAGAGGGGAGAGACCTGCAGAGAACTGCACTTCACTGTGGGATCAGAGTAATTGTTCAAAGAATCTTGGCCCATGACCAAGGGAAAGCACATAAAAACAGATGGGACAACCCAAAAACTTTTATGAAGATTTTCTTTATCTTCTGCCTGAGGCCAATGTCTGGCCCATATGGTTATCTGAGGTCTGATTTGAGGGACAGAGGACAGTGGGTTAGGATGTCAGCATACAAGTTTTAGGGGAACACAATCCAGCCTTTTAAGGCTGATATACAGCTGTTCTGCCTTCACATCTGTAATGCTGAGGAAGTAAACACCCATTTGTAACTCTCAGAGCTGCCAGCTGCATTCCTTCAAGGCTCTGGGCAGATGGGACTTTTGTAGAGTGGGTTCATATGTCTCTGTCATACTGTGATACTTGGGGGGACATCTTCCTGATTTTTTTTGTCACAGTTGCATAGTATATTAAGTGCATATATTAGGCACTTAGTGAGAATCTGTAGAAGTAATGATTTTTGGAAATTCTCTTCATTAGCCAAGGGCAGGCCAGAGGCACAGCATACTCCTGGGTTGGCTGGTAAGACATGTGCAGGTATGTGGCCTTATCTTGCAAGACCAGAGTAGGTCAATGACTTGCCTTGGAGTACAAGGTGAGCTGGCACAGAGCTGGGACACTGCTACTTATCTGTCCATTTATTCAGGTGTTTTTCTGGGCCCCACTTTTCTTCCAGAGCTCTTCCTATTACATAGCTAGTTTTCTATACATGAAGCGGAGAAGACCATCAAAGCCTCATGTGGCTTCTCAATAGAGAGAAGCCCCTCACACTCCTCTCAATCTCTACCCCATCAAACAAAAATAGCTCGAGGCCTTAACCCCCAGAATATGAACTTATTTGGAACCAGAGTCATTGCAGATAGAATTAGTTTCAGTGAGGTCATGATGGAGTAGTGTAGACACCCAATCCAATGTGACTGGTGTCCACCTAAGGCCGAGTGAAGGCATAGATACACAGGAGGAAGACTATGTGATGACAAAGACAGAAGCTAGAATCATGCAGCTCCAAGCCAAGGAATATTTGCTGTACCGGCATATCAGTAGGAGAGGGCAAGGAAAGGGCAATTCATGCCTCCTGGGTTTCAGAGAGACCTCAGTCCTGCTGACACCTGGGGTTCAGAATTCTGGATGCAACAACTAGCATACAGCACATTTCTGGTGCTCTGAGACACTATTTTGCTATATTATGTTTCCACAGCCCTAAGAAATATTTAATTAGAATATGATTTTATAACCCCAAATATAGGCATTTACTTATTACAAAGTCAAATAATTAGGGAAATAAAAAAAAAAGGACAGGTAGGGTTTTGAGGCTAAGAGCATGGCGTGAGCCTGTAAACCCAAGAATTGGGAGGATTGCTTGAAAGAGGAGCTTCAGACCAACCCGAGCAGTGCGGTCGGACTCTGACAACTGATTGATGAACAGCAAAGTGTTAGTATTTGTGTTTATGGAGTAATATGTACTGTGAAACTATAGCAAGCATAATTTTTAATGCAAAGAAGTAAAGTGGACTTAGGACCTGAGAGTGTGGCTCAGTGACAGAGCACTTGCACAGCATGTGCAAGGAACCCCGGGGTTGAATCTCTGCAGCACAAACAAACAACAAAACAAAACAACGAAAAAGAAAAGAAACACTTAAACAAAACACACGTAAAAAGAATGTGGAGTTCAACAAAGTAATCTTTAGCAAGCATTTAATTTATACCAATTCAAACTTAAGGGCTCGGTCCATTTTTTTCCCTAAGAGAAACAGTGTGAGTAATTCCTCTTGCCATTGTTCTTCCCCCGGGTGTGTCCTAGAGGTTGTGCTGGCAGCAAGAGGGACACAGAACCTGCAGGAGTGACAGGGTCTCCATGCGATGACTAGGCTTCTCTTCTCCACAAATGTGGCTCAGTGGTGATGGCACGAAAGGCAGGCCACTCGCTTCCACCTGCACTCCAATATCATCAGCCATCTGGCCCATCTTAGGGTACCTGTGGGGATGCCAAGTCCTTCTAGGGAAGTGGGTAAGCTCATCTCCACTGCAGCACTTTCTTGAAGAGTGTTCAGCCTCTTTTTATTCAGCTTTTGGTTGGTGTCACTGTTGTTGTTGCCTTGATTTAGAACTGTGATGGGTTTATTATGTCACACATGTTCTGTGCATAAGGAATTTGGCTTTTGCTGGCTGGATGGTTCTATATTGAGATCTCCCCGGAGGTTGCAATCAAGACTTCAGACAGGATTTTAGTCACTGAAGATTTGATGGGAGCTGGAGTGCCTGCCCTCAAGATGGTGCACTCATATGAGAAACTCAAATATGAATAAAGAGCAAAGAAAGATAGATAATAGGGTATAGGGAGGTAGAGCTTCTTCCAATGGGAAGGGGATTAAGAGATAGAGGTGGACAGGAGAGAGGAAAATGATTTAAAAAATTGCTATGTGTTATGTGCTTGTACCAATTCCCCACATTATGCAAACATTATGTGCCAAAACCTGAGCAAGTAAAAGTAAACATGAGAAAAATCAAAGCGCTGATCATGTAGTTCAGTGGTAGGCACTTGCTTAGCATGCTTGAGGCACTGGGTTAGATTCTCAATCTGGCTGAAAAAGAAGAAACCTAAAGTAGAACATCTATTCGAGGGAGAAAAAACAAAAGACGGTACACTCGTAGCTGGTGCCACGTTGTCTCAGATCCTTATCACAGGGAGCCTTCCACCAGGCAGCTGTCTTCCTCCAGAGAAGATGCTCCACCACACAGAACATAGGAGGGTCCTCAGTGCCTTTTCTAATCTAGGTTCCTCTCTCATTCTCCTCAGAAGCAAGGTGCTGGATCCAGCCCATGTGAAGTGGGAGAGGAATCAGTGCTTCCTGAAGAGAGATAGATTTGTGAACATACTTTAAAATCACTGTAAGAATAACAAGTCCCTGAACTAAAGAAATATGTGTATTTACCAGTTACCCTGATAAATGTGTTTATTATGTATCACCAATGTATATTAATTAAAGGGAAAAATATATTCAAATTTTTTAAAAAAGCTCAAACTGGTGGAATTGGTTTTTGGTTATCTTTGCTTTGCTATAACAGAATACCAGAGACTGGGTAATTTATAAAGAACAGAAATTTATTTTTCACATTTCTGAAAGCTGAGGAGTCCAAGATCAAGGGACTAACATCTGGCAGGGACTTGCTTGCTGTGTTGCCCCATAGCTGAATATAGAGGGAGGGAGAGGATTAGAAAGGGAGGGAAAGAGAGAGAAAAATGGAGGGGCAAAATGGGACTGAAACTATTAACCTAAAAAAAACCCACTCCTATGGTAATAACACTGATCCATTGAGGTCTCATTAAGCCCCACCTACCAAGTTAAGTGTCCATGACAAGCTTTTGGGGGACATATTCAAACCATAGTACCAGTCTTCAGCTCCCAGGAGGGACATGGGTAGAATCAGGATCCCAGATATTAGAGCTATGAGGAAGTCAGTGCCCCTGACTTTATGTAAAGATGTCTTTGCCTGGAATCTAGGATGGAAGGTGGCTCTCAGGCATTCTGCAGGGGCATCTTTGGAGGAGGCCATGGGCCAGAAGTCTTCTTTATTTTGACTTGGAGTCTTGGGACTCTAGCTTAAGGGACTCACTGGGCAAGCAAATGGCAGAGGACAGGGACATTGATGGAGAGAAGCCACCTGGGGCCATGGGCTCTGTCCCTTCCAACTGCTGAAGAGAGAATTACTGTGAAGGGGCTCCCCAGGGATTGAAGCAATGTGGGAAAGGACATCTTGAGGTTAGCCAGGGCTTGAAAGGACAGAAAAAAAGAGACCAAGGAATTATAACTGACAGGATGGGAGTTAAGGCCAAGCAGTGGAAAGACTCTAGGAGCGGAAGGTGGAGGGAAAGCCTGGCCTGGATCTCTTAGGTCTGTGGAAGGTAGGGAGAACCCAGCGGCCAGGCTGGAAGTAAACCCAGGTCTATCAAACTGTTTGACCTGGACCAAGTGGAGCTGAACTCAATTTCCACGTCTATGAAGTCAGAGTCCCAAGGCTAACCTCTGTGGGACCTACTGAGGATGAAGAAGAGAAATCAAGCTTGTTCTATGTGAGAACAACCGGCTCCCCAGTTTGGGTTACGGGACCCTCACCCTTGACACCCTTCTCTCTTTGCACTGCTGAGTACTGCCTTTCCCAAGATTTTTTTTCTCAAACACCTTAAAGAAAAGGGGCAAACAGGTGTAAGGCAAACCTGGCCAGCATGTGGAGGTCTCCAGTTGTCACTCAGGTGTGACAAACCAGTGGAGGGCTTCGTGGTTCAGTGTGACCTGTGTGTCTCTGACAGACTGATTGTATGCTCATTCTTACCTGGGATGGGTTCCACGGCTGAGCTGGCCCAGCTGCTCTTCCACCGATGGCCACCAGCTGAAGGAGGGCTCATTTTGGGAGCATCTTCCAGACCCACTGGGCAGCCGGGTTCTCCAAGAGGCACCTGGATGCCTACTTTCCTGACAGACACTTGGCAGAATGGGAGCGGACTGCCAATGGTGAGCAATGATTGTAAAGGCCCGTGGTGTTCAAACACCAGCCCTCAAGTCGGGCTCTCAGGTCTGGGGAACTCATCATCCGGCTCAGGCCTCCTTCTCTCCTTTGACCTGCCCAGGGTCCCCCTCTTCCTCCTGGATGCTGGTGAGCAGCCTGCCTTAGTCCCCCAGCACGCAGCTCTCATTGTCACAGGTTGCAGCTTCTCTGGGCCTCACTCTCCCATGTTAGACTAACACTCTTGACCCAGTGTCCTTTTTCCTGTCTCTTGAGGGCTTTTTTCCTGAGCGGTGCCCAAAGGGTGCTTGGCAAAGTTAATGTTTATTGTCATTTACCCTGAACTCTAAGCACCAAAGGGCACACTCGTGTTTGTGTCACCCACAGCAGCCTCGGGGTTCACCCACCACTCAAGAAGGGTAGGGGACAGATCTACTAGTCCTGTCCTGAAGCATCTCCCACGATAATGGGAAGTTCTTTCTTCGTGATTGTCCCCTGCAAGTAGCCCCAACCACATGAGGCTACAGAAAAGTGACTAGGGTGACTGGGAGAGTTTTTCACTGTCATTTAACTAATTTAAGCATAATGTTAAGTAGCCGCAGACACCTAGTAGCTGCCATAGTGAACTGTCAAGGTCTTGGTGGTCCGATCCTTTTGTATTGTTGGGGCTCTGAACACAACACCCTAAAATGAAGCCTCCGAAACAAAGTTTCTCTCTGGCCTGTTCTTGTGTTTCTCTTGTGTCCCTCATCTCCCTTGAGGCAGGACATAAAAACTAGAACCCCTCTTTCCTAAAGCAGGTCAGGGAAGCCACAACCTCCGCAGCCATAAACTTAAAAGGATTCCTCTACTTTTCCCCTGCCTTCGAAAGGAAATTCTGTGACTTACCCTGATTGTAGCCACGAGACCCTTGTTTCAGAAAGAGTCCTGCCCATTCCGGGAAGGGAAGGGTGCTGCACACAGAGGCTAAGAAAAATCTGCAGAGGTGGCCTCGCCGAGTTTTGCCACTCAGTCTGTTAGCATCAGGTTGCGACTTTGTTGTCTAATCACACAGGGGTCCAGAAACAGCTGTCCATGATTCACGAAGCCCAAGCACAACATGGGTGAGTCACTCTGGACCTTTGGGCCTTCTGGCTTAAGGCTACTGAGTCACACATAAAGCTGTGATCTTATTTGATTTGTTCATTTGTTTGCCTTTCTTCCTGTTAATCTGTCTATTGCTAGTTTATTTCAGCGTGGCAGAGTAAGGCTGCAGAGGGAGAGCTTGAACTTCCTGCGCCCCTATACCCACAGAAACTGAGACACAGCGAGACGAAATGAACTGCTTGAGTTCTCTTGGGAGTCTGTGAGAATTGTTTCCTCTGTAGGCTGCTGTGTACTTTCCACTTCACAGTGATTTGTTGACAGGGGCAGAGACCTGGCTGGCAGAGCAGCAAGGACAGTTCCAAATGCATGGCAAACCCTGGCTTGTTTGGGTGGCTCTCAGTGGATGCTGGAGAATCCAGAACCAGAAACTTTGGTCTTAAAAAGGCCACTGTGGCCTGGCCACATACTTCCCAAGTGCAGGCCTCTAACTGGAACTCACAGCACTTTGACATATTTCTTCCCAGTTCACTGGGCTCAGACACACTGAATGATCATACAGCACTGCAGTCACTTTCTCCAACATGTCAGCAGTGTGGTTGGGCCTCTTATTTTCTCCCTATCAGCATGCAAGTCACATTCTTTGATTGTACAATGGTTTGTTGAACACAGGACAAACAAGAGGTTCAGACAGCGATGTCAACCCCACGTCCCCCAAGCAGCCTGGTAAACCTAGAGTTGCATATCACGTATGGTTATTTTAAATGAAGTAGGAACCAGGCTGAAGAAAAGATCCATTTGGGCTAACCTTGCAAAATGTGTACAATTTACAGAATTATGAAAAAAAATAAAAGACTTCAATTTCCTTTCCATTAAGGCATGTTCTGTTAGAAAAATCAAATCCCTCATGTCTGAGGTATTATGTGCTTGGATAACTGTTTAGGATTTTTATTTTCCAGGACTCTGAGCAATTGTGTCCTGAAAGTCCATGAACAAGGGGCCTCTTGGGTGATACAAGGTAAATTTTTCTTACTACTGTTTCCCCTTTTTCTGTCTCTCAGTACCCCCTCACTCTGGGCATTCTAAACAGTATAGCACATTCTTCAAACACAGGATTAGTCTCAGGCCTATACAGAGAAAGATTTGCTTTAATTTACTCTGGCCAAAGATAAAAATCATAATAATTTAATATTTCTAATTGGCTTTATTTTTTTTTTGTTCTAGAATCAGGCATTCTTTCTAGAAGGCTCTAGAATTGAGTCATAGTATCTACTTCTTTCCATGAAACAGAGAGAGGTTCTAAAATGGTAAGCAGAGGAGGCTGATTTGTAGATACAGAATGGCTAAAGAAAGCAGAAACAAAGAACATGTTCTTTAAAGTTACTTTCCTTGTGTTAATGGCTTTTGGGGTTGTGAAGAGTTTCTTTCCTGGTTCTTAGTGTCCTGAACAAAGAATGGGGCAAAACTCGTTTGAAAGGTAACAGTGACTTTCATTTATTAACAGTAGGAAAAGAAGCATGCTTTGCAGAGTGAAAACAGGCCACTGAGAGTTCACAGTGGCCACAAGGTTCATGGCAGAAATCTATCGTATTTCCTGTTCTTCCACCCTAACATGAGATCTGAGCTGTTTTGTGAAAAGCCTGCTTGGTTTCTGGCTAAAGGTAAATAAAGAAATAAAGATAGAACAGATTGGTCCCAGTTACAGGGTGTGGAGTCCATGTTCAGTGCACACCTGGGTTGCTGAGTGACGGGTCACTCCTGCTGGCTCAGCCAGTCTGCCCCACCCTAATCTCCTACCTCACTTGAAAGGTGGGTAAGAGACAGAATGATAGAAAAATAACTGATTTGTCTCCATCAGGTTACTTTTTCATATGAGGATTAAGGGAGATGGAACTTCATCTGGATGTCAGTTGAAGGTGTTAGCTCTCTAACCCTAGTTTCCTAGAGAGGCAGATGACAACAGTATTGGAGGGGGTGACAGGGAGCTTCCGCATGTGAAGCCATTTTGATTTTTGGGTTGGTGTGTGGGGACAAGTGCAGGAACTTAATCCAAAACAATGACCTCTTAGAATGTGTAATGAATCCTTTTAAGTAAAAGTCCATTCTCACACTCTCCTAAATTGAG
Source organism: Dolichotis patagonum (assembly GCA_004027295.1). Lineage (NCBI taxonomy): Eukaryota > Metazoa > Chordata > Mammalia > Rodentia > Caviidae > Dolichotis > Dolichotis patagonum. Next base: position 200,444 of record PVJX010000794.1, read on the forward strand.
AAAATGCGAACTTGCCTATGCGAAAGGCAGAGGGCTATATTTGAGACTTATGAGGGGCACCGGAAGATAGAACATTGTTCACCCATCCACCCATTCCACCCTCTCTGCCTTGCTTTGTGCTCAGGTGCTGACCTCTGCAAATTGCTTCTTCTCTTGCTTTCCAGGCTCAGGTGAGAGACCACAGTATGAGCAAGGGTGGATTCTTTCCCCCCTTACTGGTAATGCTGTTACGGAGGTGACCCTTTGGGTTATAACCTCCTATTCTGTGCCAAACATGCACTAGGTGAGTGGGATCCAATCAGAGTGAGAAGATCCACATACATGTGCATACATGAGCATTAAGATACACAGGGCGACTTTGTCATTTGTGCTATCCCCAAATTTGCCTCTTTGGCATGTGGATAAATTTAAGCTAATGGCAATTGAGAGCTGAGGGACACATGAAAAGCTTCTTACTTCCCCCCAACTGCCTAAAATAGAGTATAAATTGTCATCTTATCAAGAAAATTTACACTTATAAAGACAATTTCCATTTGTAACAGTGTCTCCAAATCAGGAAGAGAATCCCTAACTCCCTGAGAGGTTCTCACCTGTAAGGCAGGTCAACCCTTCTTCTTCACAAGCCCTTCCTCCCTCACCTCCTGTGATTTCCTTTCCCTGACCCAGAAAAAATCCACTTTCCTTCCTGTGGTCTAAGATGCTACGCAAGCTTCAATCATCTGGCTGCTCCCAAAAGCCACATTTTTTTTTTTTTTGTGATTTCCCATGAGTACCACAATGATAGTTAAAATTGTTTCTTTGCTGGTTAGTCTATCTTTTATTGGCTTGATTTGCAATCCCTAGTCACTGAATCTGGAGGAGTAGAAAGAGAAGATATTTTTTTTTTTTTTTTGCTAATGTTTGCATGCCCACAAGTATCTGCTCTCAGGATGGTCCTTCGGGCCCCAGGGGTACATCTCTATGTTGCTTTCCAGTGTTCTCACAGCCAAAGGCGACTTCAACCAGTGCCACCTGAACTTGCGTGCTGTGCCCCAAGAAGGCAGAGATGGATGTCACTTTGTGGAGCAGGGAGGACATGAATGGTGGAAGCTCTAGGGAAGGATAAAAGACAACAACTTCGCTGCTTGCTTCTCCTTGAGTTCCTGTTCATGGTTCCACTGGGTCTCACATGTCAGGCACCAGCAGGCTGTTTGTTTCTCAGAGACAGCACGTCTCACTTTTACCAAAGCCAAACCTCTCTTTGGTACCAAAATCTTAAATGGTGTTTTCTGTATATCTGCCCACCATGGATGTTTCAATGAAACACATATCAAATTTGACTTTGCAGCTGCCTCAGGCACACAAGGAATATTAAATAAATACTGTTAAAGCACTGGGGTTTGATTTAGATGAAATTCTAAGATTAGTCAGCCTTTTTTCACTATGACAAGATGTCTGCCATGAATCAACTTTAAAGAGGGAACATTTATTCTGGCCTACAGTTTCATAGGTATCGGTCTGTGGTGGGCTATTTCCGTTGCTGCGGGCCTGGGTTGAGGTGCAGCTTCTTGGGGAAAGGATGTGGTGGAGCAAAGCTCTTTATCTCATCACAGCCAAGAAGCAGAAAGAAGGAAAAACCAGAGAAGAAAAGGTCAAGACCAAAAACAGTATCCATAGTCACACTCCATCTCCTGTTTCCAACACATCCCAGTAATGCCACCAAATTATGACGGCAAAGAAGTTAGAGCCTTTCTGATTTAATCACCACCAAAGCCCATCCGCTGACCTTTGAGGGACATAATACAGCTGACTTATAGTAATAAGAGATACACCAGAGAGTGAAAAGTAATTTGAGATGTCCTGGTCTTTTGTGAAAATAAAATTAATCTTGAATTCATTATAATCAGTTATTTGTTATAAATGGTTTCTTGCTGTTCATAATACTGAAAAAAATCAAAGGGAAAAAAGACAAGTAGATTATATTTGGGTTTTTTACTTTTTAAAGGTTTAATAATTTTTAAAAAATTGTGGCAAAGAAAAAGACCTTCATAGAAAGGAATTACATGTAAAATGTACAACCAAAGTTGCATTCCAAAAAGCATACCAGAAAATTAGAACAAAAAAAAATAAAAAATATTCACGGCTATAAAGAAGATTACATGAAATAATCCTGCAACTGGGCTCGGGATATAGTTCAGTGGTAGAGCACTTGCCTAGCATGTATGTGGCCCTGGGTCCCATCCCTAGCACTGCAATAATAGTAGTAGTAATAATAATAATTATAACAATAATAACAGTAATGGTAATCATTATCATCTTGAAATTAACATCTCTAAAAATAAAACTCATCTCAAAGACAGAATTGACTATCTTTCTGCAATTTTTTATTTGCTTGATAAAATTTCAAGATATTGCTTTAAAAGAATATTGATATTGCTTTAAAAGAATAAAATTACTTAAGAATGACTTATATGACAAATTATTCTATCTGAACTTAAAAAGACAATAATTTATCATATGAGGACCCATCAGTTTTTTAACACACTATGTCAAAATTTTGATTCATTACTAAATTTGAATGTTGCTTACGACTTTTATTGCTCGTCTTAATTGCCACTACTTCAGTAGGTCAAGATTCCTCAACATTAATTATACAACAACTAAAACATAAGAACTACAACTTCAGAACTAAAGAAATGCAGTAACTCAAGGAATATCTACTTTGTCATCATCAACAGAACATATATTATGTTAAAAACCTTCACTTTACAGCCTTATTTATGATTTGGCTGGTTATAAGACACCCAAAAAGGCAGTTCATGGATTAAATACACAGAAATTTATGGATATGCAAGTGTTTTATTACTCATCCAAATATTGCTGGCTTATCAAAGAAGACTCAGAGATGTGTAATACTAATTAATTCAATAGTCTTTGGTATGCTCTGGATTTCCAGATTGTGAGTCTAAGTAGAGAGATTAATATTCTTATTTGGAAGTGACATTGCAATGGGACACACATGCCATAGTAAACCACGGGAAGCTTTCAAGTGCAAAATAAGCATAATTGCCTAAGTTGTTGGATGCACTAATGCTTGACCACAAGGATTAGTAGCAGGGTGGCACTAGTCCGAGGTTGAGTGAAGAGTGACTGGACAGACTTCTTTGCAGAGACGCCTTCTGTACAAGGCTTCATTTCTGGCCATTCTTGTTGTCAAGAACACACACACACACAAACACACACACACATACACACAAGAGCCCCTCCTTTACACCAGTTTTATCTTTTATTATTGTTGAGTTTTTTTGGTTGTGGTAGGGCTTGACCAAAGTGACTCCATTTTGAATCTGACAACTTTCACAAGACATATACAACTATTAATTTACAAATATTTTACCATGTTATCCTTACTAAGATAAATTTATTAAGGTAGAATAGAGGGAATTGTATTGAACGACTGGTGAACTTGATCTCTTCCCTGAAAATATGTAGTCTGTGCCTTTATTCACACTGCTGCCCTCAGTCTTAGCATCCCTCTTCCCCTGAGCAGGCTTTCACCTGCCTCTGTTGATTTCATTCTCTCCCGGGGTCCTTCAGTCCAGGCAGTAATGGCTTGCCGTTGTGGGCAGTTACTGGAGACCCCAGCGTGCCTTAGCCAATTCACACGCCCAGGAGAAATTTGGTTAAACCTTTTCAGATGTCCTGCTTGCTCTTTCCAGAACAGAGACTGACACTGCCAGCATATGACGATGCTTAGGAGCACAAACCCATCTCATGCTTGTTCCCTCTTTCTGGCTCCCCTGGTTGCTGTTTCCTGTCTTTCCCTCTGAGTGTGAGCTCCCAATCCAGTTCTCTGCTGTAGCTCCAGGGCTGAAAACAGCATCTGTCCTATCACTGGTACTCAACAAATATTTGTTAACTATTCATGCAATGCAAAAACAAGGTCAACAGAAACACTTAGACTAAAATTCTCCCAACACTGGACCAGAGTACACTTTTATCATGCTCAGTAAGATGAGACTAAAAGCAGGAAATGTTATTTCTAAGAGGCCTAGATATCCTCTCTTCCTCTTCCTCCTCTTCCTCTTCTTCCGCCTCCTTCTCCTCTTTCTTCTCCTCTCCCCCTCCTTGTTTTATCTTTTTGAGACAGGGTTTTACCACGCAGTTCAAGATGGCTATCAACTCACTTTGTAGCCCAAGTTGGCCTCAAAATCACAATGATCCTCCTGCCATGGCCTCCCAAGTGTTAGGATTACAGGCATGCTCTACCATGTCCCGTCTGGCTTAGATGCCCACTTCTTATGTGAGACAAGAAGCCAACATGCTCACTCAGAGCCTGACTCACGGTGACATAGAATGCCATGTCCCTTGCTTAGGATAGATTAGTCTTTCTTAGATCAATTACTACCAAATAGGAGACAGGATGTTAAAATCTGTTATAAATTGACTTAAGTAAAGAATTATAATCCTAAATTAAGAAAAACAGAGTTTGTGGGTCAGGTGTTCTCAACATGTCAATTAAAATAAAAGCAAGTTGCTTCGAGTTGGACTCACCTGGATCCTGAAGGTCTTTTCCTCACATAATGAGCTGCCAGGGACTGTGATACACAATCACACAGCAATTATGTAGAACCTGGCCTGGTGAGCACACTGTTCATTAGCTGAAGGGATTACTGTAAAAATGGATTACATGATGCGAGGGTCAGGCTGCCAGGAGTGAAGAATGGCCCGATCCTTGTCACTCAAAGGTCGGAGGGTTAGGAGAAATTGCTACTTGGCGGGCGAGGGTGACAGGTACACACTTCACGGCTGTCAGGACCAGCATAGGAAGTGAATGAGTGTCGTGGCAGGGTGTCAGGAGGTAATTAGCAACTCGTCAGCTGTCTGTAAACAAACATTTTTGATGCATGCCATGAAGAGATGGAGCTATTTTAGTGATCAATTCTATGCTTTCTGGGAGCTGTATTTAATTACTTCTCTGATCTACAGAGTCTGACATCAAGCCAGCAGCAACTGGGTGAGATCTGGCTGCAGCAGCGGTAGCTCTCTGATGTGAGAGTCTTTATTTTATGGTTTACATTTTTTTAAACAACACACCATTTAGTTCTCCTTTTTTTAATGTAAGGGGCATTTTATCTTTAATTCTAAAGTGACTCAAAAAGGCCCAGAACATCAGTGAGAAGGAGCTGTGGATAACATTCATGAGTTCCAGAAACCTTTACCAAGCAGCTACTGGCTACTTCTGGATTTCTGGCCCTCTGTTAGGGGCTGTGAAGACAAATCAGAGTTAGGGTGCAGAATCCACCCCCAGGAACAGGGACCCTGAACTGTCAAACACATCCAGTGAGATGTAGGGATACACAGTGTGGAATGGGCAGATGAGGAGGCTGGAATTATGGAAGGGTGAAGGGGGTCACGCCTGAACTGAATCCTAACAGGTGAGAGATGGAAGGTGACTTTATTTATTTATTTACTTATTTTTTAATGTATATTTTGTATTAGTATATGTTTGCAGTAGATACAGTTCACAACCAATTTGGGGAGTATTTGTACATAATACAGTTTGGTTCTTTTTAAAAGTCCCTTCCCTCCTGCTCCCTCCCTCCTACTGTATTTCCCCACTTTTGTTCTTGTTGATTTTTTTAATCTTAGCTCATGTTTATGGAATATAATGTTCACATTCATTGAGATTATTCTACTTCTTTCCCCTCCCCTCCCCCACATCCTCCGGGACCCCTTCCCATTTACAAGGAATACTTCCTTCTATCCATCCTTTATTATGCTCTTCGCTGTACTTTGTACTCAAACGACAGGTCCCTTATGGTACTTAAACTTGTGTGTCTCACTCATTTCATCCAACATTGTATTTCTCAGGTGCATCCATTTTCCTGAAAATGTCTTAACTTAATGGCTGTAACCTAGGCATGTGATACCAAAAAACCAGGCAGAAGAGGTTATAGCTCTTAGGCTTAGATGCAAAAAGACCCAGTGAACACCAAAATAACACAAGCTGCAAGAACTTAGGTCTTATTGTTTCATGTTAAGAATGTTCAGAGTTAGGTAGTCTAGGTCTGAGAAGACAAATCTAAGACCACCAGAATTTACATCTTTCTGTTGTTTCCTTCCATCATCCTTAGCGCATAGCAGCTATACTTAAGATCAGCTCATGGTCCAAAATGCTGTCAAAATCCAAAAGTCACGATAGTATTCCAGAAGACAGGAATAAAGAAGTGTAAAAATGCTAAGATCCCATGAGAGTGCATTCCAGAATCTTCCCATCTGCTTCTATCTCATGGATCAGCACCCTGCTACATGGCTGTATCTAGCAACTGGAGAAACTTAGGATATGTGGTGTTTTCATTGCAGACATGGGGTATGTTCAGTAAGGAGTAGAATATTACCACCTTCAATTGTGTTAGCCAACTCAATGCATAGCTTCTCTCTCTGACTTTGGCTCATTCTCTGACACAGATTGGGCTCTTTCTTGAGGCACTCACAAATTGAGAAAATGATGTACCGACTTACAGTAAGAGACCAATATGTATGAGTTTGGTTGCTCAGTAAATAGGCATCACCATCTCTTGAATGATCAGTAACAGAGGAGCAATGGTATCTTAGTCAGATTGCCTGCCAGTTTTGGAATTTGTTCCTTGTTGGGGTTGGAACCAGAAAACCAATTATCAAATCTGTAACCTGGAGGTGGTTCAACAAATGCTTACGGGATTGACTGATGTAGGGTCCATATCAGGAACCAGAGCTCTCTTAGTTTCCTGCCAGCTTCCTCTGGAGGATCTTTGAGTGAGTTGGTTTCATCTTTAATGAGGAGGATGGATAAGCTTTTCAGATTCAGGCAAGCATGCTTATGTCCCCAAGACCTCTTGGGTCTCAGAACAAGCACCACCTGCCTGTCTATTTTCAGCTTGCCCCTGTGGGGTCCTTGAACTGAGTGTCAGTTTCAGTTTATACCCATTTTTAAAGGCAAAGTCTTAAACTTTGCTTTATTATTAAGAAGATGGGTAAGTTTGTATTTTCTGCTTTTGATATTCTCACTTTAACTACTTTTATCATGAAGCTAAATGTAGAAATTTCTTTGTAATCTTCTTTAGGAATGGGAAAGCCATTTGGATTTTCATTGTTTAATTGTGTATTTCTATAAACAAAGGCCTTAAATTTCAATCAATAATGTGTATTTGCTGTCTCTTACATAAGATAATTTTGCTGCATTTTTATATGATGTGTGATAAAAATATTTTTTTTAATTTAAAAGAGAATAAAACAAAAGGGGGCAGTACAGAGCAGATCAGAACAGGACAACATAGGCAACACAGTACTTTACATTAAGTCAACTGGACATCAACAGTATCTAACACCATATCTCTTACTCTGCTATAGTTGAGCATAGTTTCAATTACAATAATATCAAACATAACACAATAGAATAAAGCCAT